>CARXXK010000003.1:7358830-7958830 GCA_949089665.1 Macrosiphum euphorbiae | reverse complement strand
TTATTCATAAGTCTATAAAATTATATATATCTGCAGCAGCCGAGTCATATATAGCATACTCCTTCCTAACCTAACCGTCTGAAGTCGCACGGGAAAAATCAGTCGCCGATGACGACGACGTAATGGTAATTGTTTCGGTAAACCGCCGGTGGGGGAAATATGTTTTCAAGCCCATTTGTTTTTAATCACTTTTCTCGTTCCACTTGCTCTCCGCTCTATTCCCCGACCGCCGCGCTCGTTTTTGTTTCAATACTTTAAAAAGTTCAAATGCCGTACAAAATACGTGAAATTATGCTGTCCCAATTACCGCCGTTATTTCCCCTTTTTGTACGCGCTTTATAATAATATAATCGTACCCACGGAGTTGTTTCACTATAAATACACCCGCGTCTGCATAAACATGTGCAATATTTATATATATACATATATATATTGTAGTCGAACGCATTGCCGTCCCGCCGCGCGCTGTCGCTCGAGCTGCTTAATTGAGACCGAATAACGCGCTCGCGGATATAATAAATATTATATATAAATATATATACATATACACCTACCCGTGTACGATAACTTTATGTATAATATACACGTTTATGATGTGTATATAAACTCTACAAAAATAAATTACTTTTGTATCTCCTCTCTATCACACCCTCTGTCTCTGTCTCTGTCTCTATCTTTCTTACAAACCGTCTACGAAAGTTTCAAAGCCGATTTCGATAACGCGCGTGCCACAGACCCATAATAAGGCAATTTCAATTTCGGAATGGCGGTATATATCGTATATGTGCCCATAATTCAGACGTGTTTTTTTCCCTCCGTTTGCAGTATATTATGATGCATGTATATATATAATGATATAACGAATTTACTAATTTTCTTAGAATATAAACTGCATATCATTACTATATTTAGGCAGGCAAACGTGTGCAGCTATACATAATATAATATTTTTGTGTCCGCCTGCAAATGCACAACGACGATATCTGTCGTCCCAGTGGAATTAATTAATCAATTACGAGCATACACACACTCGTATACATTGGGTAATAATATGCCGATGTGCGTCATTTTTTTTCGTGATGTCGTATGTATACGAACGCATATTATACGCACCTATACATATGTGTAATATAGGATACCTATATGTATAGACATTATAGGTTTATATACAAAAAAAAAAAAAGGTAAAAAATATAACAAATATAGGGAAAGCGGAAGTGTGTGTGTGTGTCTGCACGCGTTTGTATTATTAAAGGGGAGAAAAAAATACGAATATATAGTACCTATACCACGGTATTATATATATATGTATATAATGTCTGTGTGTAGCGAAAAGCCTAATTCGTGCGCTATCAACGCTGTTATCGGCTCGCGTGTCGTTTACTCATAATAATATTATAATTACAAACAATTAAATTGATTAAAACATAATATTTTAATCAGACGTCTTATCGCCGCCGTTCCAATTATTAATTAAAATATCAAATGAATGCGCAATTTTTTTTTTCAGTACCTGCAGCTTACTGCTTACTCCCGCTCTGGTACCTATATAATAATATTATATGGTATGTATAATAATTAATAACGATGTATATAATATTACATAATACATAATATTATACTATAACTGGTCTGACTGTGCAGCGTCTGCGTCCAATGTGATTATCGCATCAAGTGTCATATTTAATATGTATATTTTGTGTGGCGTAATTGTACCTATTTTGTAATAGGTAGATCCTAAGGTACCACTTTTCATACCTGTACGAGTGGGTATATATTATATAGTATACATAGTATGTATAGTTTATGCTTTAGGTACACGTGTACCTACGTAGGTTATAAACCAAATATAATAATCATATCAATGATGTATGGTGGTATACAAAATAAAAACAACGTATGACGAGAATACGAAATAAATAGAACTTAATTAAATGTATTAAAATGTAGACACAATAGACACATAGACACATGTATACATACGCAGGTTTAGAAGTCAAACAATGAAATATATGATGAAATTAGTGATTTTTAAATAGATTAGTCTCACTGATCATATATTTTAGAAGTAGGTATATACTATTATAATGTATTATACTTATTTATACTTCTACCTACCTTTTAAATAATTTCACAAAGATGATATTATAATATTTTATAAAAAACATAAATTTTTATCAATCATGGAATGAATATATAATTTAAATAATTCAATATGTAGGTTGGTACCCTGTACCTCCTAAAAAATCATTTTGTCGATATGATATAATCATAAACGGAGTATAGTAAATAAAGCACAAAATTATAGTACAAATACAATATTTGTTGTTTAAAATTTAAAAAAACAACGCAGTTTAAATGCATAACAGAATAAAATAAAATTATCGATATATATATTATTATCCCTACATAATATATGTTATCACATACAACACATTATGAATATATTACACAGATCCACAATATATTCATCTGTTCCTAATATTCGAGATTATTTTTTTAATTACAGACTTTGTAGATAATGTTTTATGAGAAATGTATCTAGATATAGTCTTATACTGTTATAAATTAATACTCGTAAAATTGTTTTCCAAATTAAACTTGATATGTCTTGTTTGTAAAAAAAAAAATGTATATACATAATATTATCTATCTTAGTATCACTATCTCGAATCATATCTTAGGTAGGTACCTACATATTATAATCGGCACTGCAGTTCCGATGGCGATTCGTTAAAAAAAACAATTATAATTATCGGCGTCACACGATACACCGCGTGAATTTATAATAACTTGAAAAGTTTGATATTATTAGAGCTGCTAACCGTTGCCTTGGATTCATCGATCACTCTCATAGAGTCGTGAGTCGAAGGGTAGGTATACGTGTCAATGTTCTCATGTAGAAGTGTAGAACTTTATTATATTATGTATATGCGTATTATGCTTATAACGCGTCTTTTGTTCGCATATACCTCTAATAATTAGCTGGCGTTTCACACATCAAATAATACCATATAGGCCATAATATCATTATAAGTTGCAAATCCTGCAGAGTAGCTATATAGGACGTTATGATATATATAGTATAAGCATAAAGTTGCAGATTGATTGTTTCAAGTGTGGGTGTGGGTTCACTGAATTTGGTACATTGTGGTACATTTCACCCGTGGTTATTGCGGTATTAAAATGACGGGGGTTAACCACGTTTTCCAATCCCATGGTAGGAAGTTCGTACATCGCAACTACTATGTTTGCATAAAACTATAAGGATCGAATTATTGATGTAAATACAAACGAACACACTCAATATATAGTTTCATACAACTTTAACGTGAGTAATCCATATCGCCAATACAAATAAATTATTAATATTATGCTCTTTGGTGAAGGTATAATAAATAACAATTACTATATATCTATATATAAGTATTTAAATTTTAAAGTTCAAGTGGTTATGCTAAATCATTGTTGTAATTATAACTTTATTATTATATTAAGCTATAGTAGGTATTTATTATTTTCATTATAATATTATTATTCTGAACACTTGAAATATGCTTAACTATATAAATGGAAATTATATGGATTTAATTCCATTGGTATACAGTTTCTTTAAACAAACTCAATCGTTAATACAATTTATATTATATTATATAAGTTAATGAGAAGTCTTCAATAATGTAAACTTGGAGACTATCAACCATTTTTCGCTAAAAATATGTAGATTTATTTTTTAAGTCTATCTGTTATTCTGTTATATATTGTGTGAGCACTAATATTTTGCAGTATTGAAAAAATTATGAAATTAAATCATTATTTGAGTAGGTATTCGCAAATACTCAAATAATGTAATTATAATATAAAAATCCCTAAACTAAATATTTAGAAAATATTGATCAATATTTTTAGTTTACACAATATTACTGCTAAACCTAATAGTATAATAGGTGCCTTGCATGTTTTAATTCATGTTTTAATTTTTAATGTTATTATTTTATACCTATGTAATATTTGAATTAATTAAAATAATCCTTTGTTGCTTTATGGAATAATATTTTAAACATTTCGAAGGCTATAATAAAGTGTTTACTGATTAGGTTATATTCCTACTTAAGCTATATAATAAGTATACGGTATAACGGTTTACCTACCTACTTGTACTTAAAGTATTAAATTATTCATAAGAAAACTAAAACATTTTTATTTAATGATCGAAGTTTCTTTTAACATAACACAAGGACAAGAGTAGCAGGAAAAGTTAATTTGTTCATTAAGGTTAGTTTTTAAAAAAAAATTTGCGAACAATCAAAGTTTTTGTTCCTGTTGTACTTATTTATTTTACCGTTATTCGGGTTATAACGTTAACTAGGTTAATTAATTATTTTCTTAAACTTCATACATTTTCCTAACTAAATTGAACATTTTTAAATGTGTTGATGAATTCTTGTATACCTAACACTGTCCTTAGTAACTGGTAATATTAAAAAAAGTAAAAACCTATTCTGTGTAATTTGTATTTGATATTTTTACCTATGAAATAATTTAACGTAATATTTTAAAAATAAGGAACCTGCAAAACACATGAAAAACATTTATATTTATTTTACAATGATGTACCTACACCTATACCTACCCTACATGATATTTTCATATACAGTAATTTTTTTTAACTTTTTAAACGAGTTCATGGGTTGCATTCATGTAATATACTAATAAAAATATAAATTATAATAACACGTCATATTATCACAAACTATGATGCTGATGAGCCTTGCAGCCTGCTGGTTGATATAAGGACTGACAATATAATAGAACCATATTATAGTTCTAACTTCTAATTTCTAAGAATCAAAGATTCTCTAAAATGCATCTTTTTCTCATCTCCGTAACATTATATGCATTAAATACCTATCTTGGGAAATTTCAATTATTTTTGATTATTAAAATTGTAATATTATGTTTGTATATGTAAATGGCATTATTGCAATCTAAGTACCATTGAATGTGAGTACCATTAACCATTGCGCCCCACCATCCCTTATTTTGAATAAATACAATTAAATAAAAATATATTATAATATTTATAATATTATATTATTATTCGTGATGGAGTAATTAACGTTTTTCAAAGTGCAGATTATTATGCAAAGACGACATTGTATATTTTATTACATACCAGGTACACTCGGGAATATTTTGTCGAAGACGAATAATTTGCTCCGGACACGTACCTAGACATAGGTCCGGATACATAGGTATACCTACTTAATACCCAGTCCATTATAGTGGAAAATCTTTCCATAAGAGCTGAAGCTTTTATTTTCTATAGAGTTTTATGTTAAACACGATAAACCTAATCTGGATTTGTTCTATTTATTTGGTATTATTTTTATTTGTACGCATTTCAATTTATTATTCATCCCATTGCCATTGCCTACTACGCCGCCGCCCGAACCCGGACTTGTTTGGAAAAATGTCAGCTTTTGGCCGGCTCTACCGACCTTTATTTAATAATACACATTTATATAATATAATATATGGCAGTGGGCACGCATCATCCGGTCCCAAATCCAAATCCCACCGGTGAGTTCCGTACACGAGTAATGAATACAATATATATATAAACAATATGTATGTCTGTGTGTGTACTCATCGCGTTTTATTCACAACAACGTTATTACTGCTGTGGCTCAAGCCGTTGTTATCGTAATTGGTCGCGTATACACACACACATATATATATATATACATTGTATTGGTATAAGTATAAACCTCCGCCGCCGGTCGCCACTGCTCCGTAGGGGTTTGTGCGTCAGTGGCGCTAAGCCGATTTCCCAGATCCTTTTACAGTGGGTACACGCGATCGCCAATGTCATGCCATGTTCGATATATATATTATATTGTGTATAGTTAGGTACAGTGTGTGAGCTGGCCAGAATTTATTGTTGAATATGTGCTTATATTGTCGTATACAAAGGTCCCCGCATCTCAAAACCCTTATTAAACTAACTATATAATTATTATAATATGTAAACCTTGTTATTGCTTTTATTGTTATTATTATTTTTTTCATATAACCGCGTTACTTTGGTTTTTATTGATTTCTCCGACATGAGCTACATTATTTTATCACAATAATTTCACCCTTGCGGTAGTGGTTCACCCGTAGGTAAATAATAATAAAATATTTTAAAATCTAAACGATCATTTACAAAGGTTGATTGTGATTATAATAGTAATAATAATAATAAGTAATAATTATTGTTATCACGGTGAGCAGCGATTTGTTGCAGTTCATACTTATTACTCAATATTATACTCATTTAAATTTTTAATAGCGTAAATACCTGTATCATATACTATCAAACTCATATTTTTAATTCATTTTCTAATTCATTTGGTACAAATTGACTTATAAACGTAAGTGCGTTGTTATTTGAATAATATGTATACAGCCGTTCTTTCTTTTATTTTCTCGCGTGTCACAGTACAATCTATTTTATTACTCGTTTATTAAAATCATATTTGAAGAAGTTAAACGCGAATATAAAATGATAACATTATAAATCTTTTGTATTTAATTTTTGAACAACAACAACTATTGTCCACAGTTTGTCCTCGTGCGTTGTTTTAAGCAATTTATGTATACAGGCTACAGACTACTGAAGTTCTAAATACTATATTATTATATGTTTTATTTTATTTTAAAAAGTCGTTCATGATACAGAAGTAAGAAGCCGCGGCCTCACTTTTATAATATAGGATAGTGGTGTATAGTGTATTCGTGTATTATTAATTATTATTACTTTTTTTTAAATGCAATAATAAACCATTGTATTTGAATTATAAAAATATATTATTAATTATTAATCAACATAATTTTTACATACTATTGCACAGGGGGAATTTATCAAAACTCCAGTAGGTTAAATAATTATTATAACTTATGATTGCAAAATTAAATTTCTTTAATTTTCAACAATGTTATTTTAATTGAAATTCTAAGGTATTATTTTTGAGTACCTAATTCTAATTAGAAATATTTATTTTCTAAATTCACATTTTTATACGGTAACCGGTATTCTGTTTACAACTTTCATCATTATATTTTAAGTTTAACTTTTTTGAATGACAACATATATTTTTAATTTCATGTTCCTATATGTTGAATATATTTCTAAAAATTTAAATACATTAAAATCGAATTTGAAATAGTATTACAACTTGTTATTTATAAGTAGAGTATATGGCATCCCGTAGGTATTTATAGACTTATAGTATCTACCTATAAGGACCAACAATTGGCCAGGGGTAACAAATACTAAATTGTTATTGTTTAGTATTAATTAATATATAGTATGCAAATCGAATTATTAGGTAGGTATTTCGGTATTTGAAAATATGGTCTATAAGTTTACTTGAAAATTCCAAATATTAGAATTTTAATAAAACCACTATTAGAAAAAGAAACAGAGATGAACATGCTTTGTGAATCCATTAAACTATAAAAATAATTTTTTAAAAAACGTACAATAATTTACAATATTAATTATCGTTTATAAACTATACACAGAGTTAAAATTTAGTAAACTATAAACTTCTAGTTAGTAGAATTGTACACATTGTTACAGTGAATTGCAGTAAGTATCAATCCGTTAAATTGGGCTTATCATAATTTTAGGTATTGTGTTACATTTATTATTATCTGTTTTCATTTTTATAACCTAATTATTTATTTGTAATTATATTATTCTGAAAATATCCAACATTTAAATTGTATAGATATTATTTTTGTAAACTATAAAACTGTTAATTTAATATTGTGCTCAATGCTTTAAGTAATTTATTATTATTATTATTTTTTTTTTTATTGAACAATAGTAATCTGGTTTTAATAATTATTATGTTTATTAATCATACATTTAAAGGAATTGAATGTGCATAATTAGTGCTTAATTTTGCTCCACAGTAATTAAAATACCAGTTTAATACTATTTATTATGAAGATTTATTTTTATGTTAGTGCCTAATGCCTGTTTAGCAATGGTGGGCAAGTTAATGAAAATAATTAACTAGCTGTTTCAAGTTAAGTTAATTCAATTCAATTTCTTCAGTTAAGTTAAAAGTTAACAAAGAAAAAAATTTAACTTGATAAGTTTAAAGTTAAGATAGAAAATAAAATTAACTTATCTCAGTTAAAAAAAAGTTAAATTTTTTGAAGGTACAATGTTTTTAAGTCATAAACATAAACCGCCATACTATTTTGTTATTCACAAACATTTACGAAGACGTTTAACACTGTGTGAACAATTAGATTATTATAATATATAATTCGAAAATAAATTACCAAAATCGTAAAAGAGTCAACGAATCAGTATTGTCTATAGTTGAATACGCATGACTCGAAAAGAAAATTAACTTAACTGCACGACAATGAAAATTAACTATTCTTAATTAACTTCTTATTTATTTTTTCAAACAGTTATCAACTGATATATAATTTACTGATGAGCTCTAAAAATAGCCTATACGTACACCTGCATAGTACATACATTGTATACATAACACATGTAAAATGTAATATACATCTATAATGACGAGTTACTATTCCTCGTAAAATTAAATACCTAATTCAGATAAAAATAATTGCATGTTCCCTTGTTTCTTGAATAAATATATAATATACAGTAATACACGTTGACACGCATAAGCTTCAAAATAGTATTGATGATTACAAATTATGAATGTTTTTTTCTGTTTTCGAAAACTCTCCGATAACACCGTAATACAATATTATTGTATATAGAAACATTGGTGATTTACTACTGTTTCGGTAGACCGTGTGAACAGAAACTCATGTCAGCGCCGACCATTTGTCACAAAAATAATAGAATGAAAAAAATCACCCCACACCTCTCGCGCTCTCTTCACACTATACACCATCATGATATATATATACATACATATTATATTTATACTGCACTCGTTTGTGTGTGTGTGTGTGTGCATTATCGTAATAATGATTCAACACGTTATCAGACGTCATAAAACGCCAATAACAATCGTATTAATAATGAAGACACAATGCGAGGCCGTGCAAAAGGGGATCGACGAAAATACACGCCACCGTTGTAGTTGCAGTGCAGCGCGGGGGTGGAAAAACGAAATAAAACGTGTACATTTCAAACGCGTCGACCCTACCGCACTCGAGCGTAAATCGTGTATATATTATGTATTATGTTGTGTGTGTCTGTATACAGTATAACATCGGGTACTGTATTATATGTACATAATATGTATAAATATAATATATATTTGTGTGGTTTTTTTAAGCCTCACTGCATGCGTATACGAGTGTGTACGAACAACAGTGGTAATCCATAATGAAGCCGTTTTATTCCGTCGTTTCAGTCCTGCACGTTGTAAATTAACGTGACATTTATTATCGAGATTACAGATTTTGCACCCTAAATAATAAAAATAACAATAAAACAAAAATTATTATTCGTTAAAAAACCGCATTCGATTGTGATGTCATCCGACAGACGCTCATTCACAATCGACGTGTCTGCAGATAAGCCCGGCGGATATATTAAAATGCAATAACCGACTGTACACACACACACACACACACAGCCGCAAGCGACTGTTTACAAGTGGAGTTGTTGGCTACCGATAATATTGTAGGTAGATACTAGATACCTAGTACCTATACCTATATACTTACGCCGTCGAAAATGTATAATATAAGTACAGCGTTTAGTTTAAATGTATTATTTTATCTAATATTATAGTATTACAAGTAGATACACCTGCAGACTTCAGCTGAAGGTGTAAACGATTTTTAATAACAATATGGCACCAACTTTCTGTTAAAATTGACGTATAGGCACCAATTTCCAAAGTTACGTGCTATTATAGGACCAATATTTGATATTTTAGTAAATTATTGTTGTTTTTTATGGTAACAATTGTATGATATATCATGATACTGCGAATACTGCAGTCTGCAGGTATGTCATATCGTTATCTATCAAGGTTCCAACAATAATAAAAATGTTTATAAGCAATATAAATTATTAGAGTTAGAAAAGTTCGAGAAATTTATTTATTTAAAAAAAAAAAAAATGTTTTAATATCTAGTTAGGTGCCTATACATACTTAGAGATAAGACACAATTTTTAAAAGTATATGTTTATTGTATATTTAAATATTTGTATATGAAACATATTACATAGATAAAATTTTAACATACAATGGAGTTTGTACTGTTTGTAGAAGCTCCTTTATACATCTATATGAAATAACAATTTAAACATAACAATGTAGTTATTACATAACCTTATACACTAAACAGTCATAACTCACAAGTCATAAACTCATAAGCATAACTCATGAGTCATAACAGTAACATAACACATTTTAAAACTAAAATATATAATATGTTCGAGGTTTTAAATGCTTTCAAAAATATTACATTTTATGTGTTTGTAAGGAAATAATATAAAGTAATCGTATCGAGGGCCCTGGGCCCTCTATATTTTGGGTGCCAAGACCTCGTGCGACATTGCACTTTCGTAAATCTTCAAGAGTGGAGGCGAGAATTGGATATTGTGATATCAATAAACAATATTACTGTATCACAATAATATTATAATACTACTATAAAAATATATAGTTAGCACGATTGAGCTGCCTACACTCAGTGGTGGTTATACGAGCATTCGGTGCGACAAGTTTTCAAAATGCAAAACTACCCCACCTCCACCAATTTCCAAAATTTTACGTTTGACATTTGGTACATTTTTTTCATGCCTGTTGTGTACGATATGGGTACGACTGCAGCACATACTATGTCTGTACGAGGGTCGTATATGTGCAATAACGACTAAACACACATAATATATATATACGATATATATAGGTATATATAATTGTTGAAACGATATAAAATAAAAGCCACCTAAAAAATAATAATATCGCTATAATAACAGTACACTTTATTGTCCCTATACTAAATAATATGCAGTGGCAACTGCCGCGGTGGTCGTTATAATAATAATAATATTATATAAACTATAAATTATGTTATATAATTATAATGTGATCGCGTTACCGGTCGCACAAACTGCAGGGCATATACACACTATGACCGCGTTCGAATTGAATTAGTAGAAAATCGGCTATCTGTCAGCGAATCTGCCGATAAGGGCACGAACTGAAAACGGGGTGAAAAAAAAAAAATTATAATAAACATGGAGACCAATTTTGCCGTCGTGCCGCACGGGGGCGCCGTCCAATTAAACGTAATTCGGATTATTATTAAAACGGGATCGCGTGTCGAATTATTATACGTCTGCAGCAGTAGTCTGTACATAAAATAATAATAACGACGACGACGACGATGGTTTATTGTGAAAAAAAGTTTTCGGTCTACGGCGAGAGGGTGAAAATTAAACTGTACATGCGTATATATATTATATAGTCACAGCCTTTGCAGCGCATTCGTGCACTAGTGCTGAGCACAACACGCTGCAAGCCGTTGTAGACCGTAGTGGGTATATATATATATAATATTATATATATGTATAATATTTATAGGTAGGTACCGGTTATAATATACAGTCGATGTCGTATATATATATATACAGGGCAAAAGTCGAGGTATACTGCATAATATAGGCTATAGGTAATAGTTGTATATTTATGCGTATAGGTATTAAATAATTATAATAATATATTGTGTGTATATACAGGATGATTTATTTTTTCACTGTCGTATAGATTTTGTGATTTCGACAATAATGACTATTATTTTTTCCCCGTTTAATTTGCAGTATTTTAGCTTAAAGATTTATTCGTGGATTTTTAGTTTTTGTTTTTTGAAGTTCTTAAATTGGTTTGATTACATGTTTAATTTGAAACTTATGTTTATTATGATATTATAAGAATATAAAGTAGACGTATGAAATATTTAAGTCCATACCTATATAGATACAAAAGTGCAGGAGTGGCAGAGGACATCCTGCAAAATATTATGGAGCACTAGATACTATGATACATTTTACTAAAAATGCTTATAAAATTATAAATAATAAATAATTATTACCTATAGTTTAATACATCGTAATATATATTATATTATGATGCTTATTAAAATAAGGTATACATGTTATTTTAAAAACTTGAAAATATGTTATTCCGATGAGAAATTTAGTATAAAACTATTAAAACTACATTATATTTTTATTTTTGGTAAATATATATTATGTTATTCACGAATTTGTAAGCATGCTTAAAATTGTACGCTTAAAATCAATAAATTTATATCAAAACAATGTTTCCAGGTTTATCAATAATTATTATTATGGTGTAAAAAAAATATCACCCTGTATCCCGATATATACAATAGCTATTAACTTTATTCAATATGTACCTATATAATATAATATTATACCAGGTATGGTATGTGTTATTATGATTACTATTATGGTGTGTATAATATACCAGTGGTGGTGGCGGTGGCGTCTGATTCCGCTAACGAGGGTATCGCGTGCCTTGTCCGGATATATGCTGGGTTTATAGGTATACCTAGGTATATATAGGTAAATAGGTAAATGTTGTTTTTTTTTTACAAACAGACAGGACGGCAGTGGAGTGGTGGTGGATGGTGGTGGTGGAGGTAGTGCGATGGTGGTGGCGTCGCGGCGGCAGCGCACCGCCGGAACGTTAATCTGATTAGTGCAAAAGAATTAAAAAAAAAAAAATTAAAAACTTTCGTATTTTTTATTTTACAACGATTATGTGTAAGTATATACATGATGCTCGAGGCAATAAAAATGTTCGTTTCAGAATCGTTAAGCTCTCTCACGAGCGCAAAGCAAAATAAATATATATATATATATATTATATACCTATGCATTATACGCTTGGTTAAGGGCGTTTAAAGTTAAAGTTAATGTATAGGTATAATATACTGCGAACCTATACATATCATATACTTCTACCCACTGGCACAATAAAGGTAACTGGCGAAACGTTTAATTATACCACGGTGGTGAGCCGACGTCGGTCGTTATAATAATTTAATATATATATATATTAACTGGTTAAAGTATATATATACCTACTAACGTAATTTAAAAAGGAAAACTGGAAAAATGACTGCAGACTTCCGGTGTAAGTAATAGGTATATTATTGTGAATGTAGGTATACATTTAACATAAACTAGTGGATTGATTTTTCTTCTAATTCGCCAATCAAATATCATCGCAGACCGCAGTAATAATTTATGCGATTCAATATTGAAAACATATTATACCATCTGTTTAACATGACGTATTTTATTAAACTAGAATAATAATTGATTGTGATATTGTTTCATGCAACCGTCTATAGTGTTGATTAGTGCATGCAAAGTGTAGATAAAGTTGTTATTGTAATACGATTGATTTTTTTAATTTTATAAACCATAAATGTATATATACAATAATAGAATTCATCCATGCATTAGTGTAGCATCATAGACGTGAAAAATCTGTCTATTATATTCTATTCTGAATTCTGAAAGCAGATCTACAAGTATAAGAATACCAATAATTATTTTTTTTTAGCAGTTTGGTTATATGCTTGGAATTTTTAACGTTTGAACACTTTAAGTTAGCAATTGGTTTTTTTTTTACCAAAGTAATGGAATAAATTCTAATGAATTTTAATCGTATATTTTCTAAGATTTTAAATTAATTTTTTATTTTTTGGGATTTATTTTCTACGACTTTAACTCGGTTATTGGTCCACAGCCCAAAAAATTATTATTTCAATATTTTATGTAACTTATAAGAGTGATTTAAAATTGTGTTAAATTAAAAAAAAAAAATGTTAACTGCAATGCATTTTGATTGACTATACCCGGATTTAAAGCATTTGATGATCTTCACAAATTATTCGTTCATTCCAGTAAATAATATATTAATATTTATTCTAGTCAGGCCTGAGGTAATTTCTTTTTATTTACCATTTGATCTGCTACAGCATGGTGTCAATTGACTTTAAAATTACTTATCTACGAACGCTCGATCTTGTGGTTTTTTACATGACTGGCATCGCCTGTACAACATTTATTTTTTGCCGTATTAAATTATGTTATAATGTTATTATTAAAGATATTATCTATATAATAATATATACACTTACCGCCTATAATACGGCTATATCGTTTTTATAGACCTCGCTGCACAGCCGCACGATATAATATTATTATATATTATACAGACAACAGCGAGACTTTGTCGATCTTGTCCATCCAGCTGTTGTATATCTTGACTCTTATATAATATATATACTCACATATAAGTATACTGTTAACTCGGGTCCTCTAAATACACCGGTCCGTTCATAAAAATATAATGTTTTCGATTTAATCGGCCCGGCTGTATAGTTCTCGTTATGTGCGATTAGTGGCGACAGTCAGAAGCCGCTTCCACATTTACGCCCAGCCTATATATATGCTATCGATTAACTTGTCAAAATCGTCAAAACGAAACTAAAATATTACCGTGCACGACAATGGTCGTGTATGTATTGAATAGTAATTATATAAATTTATAAAAAAAAAAAAAAAATACAAAGTCATTGGTCCATTTACAAAACACTTTTACTACAACACAACGATAATATCAAATTATTCTACACACGCATATACACGTCACATCATAATATATATATATAGGTATTTTATAATAATATTAACACCGGTTTGTGAGTTTCGATCAAAATCCTTCTTCTTCTTTCCACCGTTTGATTTATACCTGCCTTATATATTATTATTATTATTATTATTTTAGTTACTGCGGTGTGTTTCTCAATCGTGATATTATTATTATTATTATTATTATATGCTACTGCCACCGCCGACTGCGACGTGACGTTCGGTCGTTATCTTCGAGTGCACCTACATAATAATATTATATTCATACGATCGGCGGTAGCGTTTTTTGACGGCCGATTATTATGGTAATATCATTTTTTTTATGTTCGTCTGCAGTGTGGGGATAATATTATAACATTATAACATTTGCCTATACCTACCGTGGCCGATAAACATCTGGTTAATGCGATGCGGTCCGAATTAAAAGGTTTCTCAATGAAATCACTTTAAGCGTGATGGAATTTTTATTTCGTGGGTGGAGTCCGCGTAAATTAAGTGGTTATTTAAATCCAATAAAACTGTCGATTATTTTTTTATTCTCAGTAGGAGTATAATAATATTGTATTGTGTATACACGTCACGTGACCGCCCGTGTTAGATTTTATTAAATTAAAATAGAGGGAAAAAATGCGGTTGAAAACTTGTATTGTTGGGTGTGTAAGGCGTGTATTAACATTCAATAAAAGCTCGATTGCTTTGCATTATGTCATATTCTTATGATACATAATATTATGTTCGAATATACGCACGTTATATACGGAGGTAGGTATTTTAATAATATATTTTAATCTGTTCAGATTTAATTTATTATTAATTTAATGCTTTTAAACAGGAAATATATGGTAGAATAATGATAAAGAAAAAAACCGTTTGAGTCAATGTGTCTGTTGTACAAGAAAACGTTTACATGCCGGAGGGTTCTTGACTACTTGTA
The DNA here is from genome assembly GCA_949089665.1 of Macrosiphum euphorbiae. Classification (NCBI taxonomy): domain Eukaryota; kingdom Metazoa; phylum Arthropoda; class Insecta; order Hemiptera; family Aphididae; genus Macrosiphum; species Macrosiphum euphorbiae. The sequence continues at coordinate 7,943,189 of CARXXK010000003.1, read as the reverse complement.
TAATACTATGGTCGTACTAAAAAAAACACTTAGTTGACAACAACAATCGAAGTTATCCTATATAAAAACTCCGTTTTTTATATATTTGCAATTTTAACCAAAAGAGTAAACACATTAGGTATATTTTATTTTGAAATAAACGTAATCGACTTAGGTACCCCTTACAAATGTACAGTTAATTTGTTGAAAAATTATTACTCAACAATTAGGTGACTAAATGCATAAATTGTATACATTAATAATTATTTTATTAGTATGCGCGCATATAATAAACAAATTCTCATCTTGTTTATTGTTGTTTTATACTTTTATTATTAACTATTAAAAGTCATTTGATGGCTTTTAAAATAAACGTAATTATATTTTCTCTAAATACATCAAATCCTCAATTTAAAAAGCGAAATAACAGACACAAAGTGTAGTTGTAATAATAATTTCTACTTTTTAATTAAATTCCCTTTTTATTGCGTGTTATAATTATTATACTATGACATACAAAAGATCACTTTAAAAACATTTATAATACTTTAATTCTTAAAGTAATACTTAGATTTTCTTGATTATTTATTAACTTCTCTAATTTAAAATGCACATTTATTTAAATTTATATTACTATGAAAAATAGAAAACTTTTCGCTCCGGTTAAGTACCTAGATACTAGACAGTATTCTAGTATATAATATAATAATGGAGACCAAATGAATAATATAAAAAAATGTTCTCTTCAATGTCGAAACAAAAACATTGAACAATTATAACACTTATATTTATGTGTAATTATTACTAGTTATGACTATATACACAGATAGGTATTATTAATGTTGACGAGTTCAAACGCGTACAACATGCATTATGTTTGATAGGTTCTTGTGGTATAACTAATATAGGGGCCGTATTCATAGTTGATGCTTAATAAGTATGACTCAAATGAGTTTCATAAACTAGACTTTGGCTTAATAAAGGAAAAAGTATTACTTAAATTAAAGTTGGTGAGACTTACCTTAAGTATTACTTTTAGTTATTATCACATTTTTTTTTTTTTTAATTATCTAAATTAGCTTAAGCAATACTTATTCTTAAGCATCAACTATGAATACAGCCCATAGACTTGTCCACGTGATTATTGATTATACCGAGTAATAAAATTCATTTTGCGCACACTTCTTCTAGGAGAAAACAGCTGCAATTCTAGTGACACCGAGCAAAACCGTCATCAGCCCGTGCCGTCCGACCAACACAACATAATGCGCGGTGGCGGATGCGGAGGCGTCGGTGGAGGCGTCGGTGGAGGCGGTGGAGTAAGTGCCGGAGGAGGTGGAGGAGGAGGAGGAGGCGGAGGCGGAATAGGATGTGGAGGAGGAGGAGGCCCTCCGCAACAGCGTCGGTCAGCCGACATGGACGACATGAGCGGCGGTGGGTGCGGCGACAGCAGCGACGGCGAACCGGACGACGAGCAACTGTCCGGCGGCCGGGCGAGCGCGTCACCCGCGGCCGCGGCCGGTGGCATGTCACCACCCGACAAGAAAAAGCACCGCCGGAACCGCACCACGTTCACCACCTATCAGCTGCACGAGCTGGAGCGAGCGTTCGAGAAGTCGCACTACCCGGACGTGTACAGCCGCGAAGAGCTGGCCATGAAGGTCAACTTGCCGGAAGTCAGGGTCCAGGTGAGTCTTTCTTTGATTTTGCTTCTCACAGCAACCGTATATCGTATCCGCAGCCAATTTACTATATTATCGCATACGTATAGAGCCCCCAACCCCGGCGCGCCTGTTTGGAATTTTCCTATACCTAGGAAGGCTAAGAGTGGCAATAAGGAATCGCGATCCCAATATCTAACCTGACATCTTCTGCAGTATGATAATATAATATCATATATATTATTATGGTAAAACTATTTATACCACACTCTCGATCGGCATTTCTAAGTTGCGCAAAGTTAAAAAATTACCGCAATTTGTAAATATTATCTTCAGTGTTTTCATTAATTTTTGTCGCGGACATTTAAAAGAATAAAGTTGCAAGCGTGGTAAAGTCGTCGTTGTCTGTATGGTACATACTATATTGTAGCCTGGGCATTAAGGAATTAAGAAAATACATTGTGTTGCCAGAATGCTCATCTCATCGTTAGATGCCTAGATCCATCAGTACGTGCGTTGGAAACATTCTTGAACTATTTGTCGAGTGTGTGTGATGGAAAAATACAGCTTGGTAGAGTACCTCCGTATAAATTATATCCGCCATTTATCACTATGACACTATTGTTATTATGATGTTTGAATATTGTGTACACCTTGGTGTACATCTTGTACGAGTGTACCTACATAGCTGGTATATACCGATATAATAATATTATGTTATAATTATTTTACTATTCCTGAGTAGTGAGTACTACAACACTACATCAGTAAATAATATATGTATATAATATTTGAGGCGCCTAGAACACAAGGGGTATAAGCGACATTATTTGTATTTCGTAATAATTAAGGTCAAAGTTAACACATTCTCTCAAATTACAATAAAGGATATTGTTTAATTTAATTATTAAATTGTTATCTGTACACATCATATCAAATAATTCACCTATATCTCTTTACCACCAAATAAAATGAAAAATTCTTAGTTCAGCTGTGTACTTACCTCAGATTTTTTAAAAATGTCGCTTATACCCCTTGTGTTCTAGGCGCCTCATTTATATATATACTACACCACTACACCGCAGCATAATTCTAGAAATAATTGATAAAACAACAAATACCATGATGTTTAGTTCCCAAAAACGAATTCACAGTGAAATAAATTGTCAATATTGCATACATGCATTGCGATTTACAGATGATTAATTAAGTACTGAAAAACGATTAATTTGACCAATGCAAATATTCCAATTCCATATTATCATTAGTAAATTTTGATTTAACATTTTAACTCGAAGGTGGTAATTGGTGGACGTGGTTCATATTATATAAATTACATAAATAATAACACTTAATCGTTTTATGTTTCACTTCGTTTTACGTTGTGTAAACGTATTAACGAGTAATTAATAAATAATAATTATGATTATTGCGTGTCCCTTTATTTTTTTTCATAAGTTCTTATTGTAATTCCATAATCGTCAATAATCATAATATGACCATAGACAATAGACTTCTATATTAACTTACTAGTTACTACTGACGATATTTCATTGTTTTTTATCATTATCTTCGTTATCGAAAAAGTATTAAATACCATTTAATTGAATAGTTATAATACGTCTTGTTATGATACTAGCTGTTAGATTACTATTAAACTATTTACATTTCTGTATGTAGCAGTACAATTTTCTGACGTTATTCCCTGTAACATTCAATGTTTAACCAAATTAATTATGTACGATTGGACTAAATTCTATGAACTTCACTATTATACATTTTAATTATTAAACGAATTCTATGAATTATTTGAACCAAATGAATAATAGAAGAGTATTTATAATATCTAATAATTTACATACAAAATATTTATACAGTAATATATTGTAATTTGTAAAGTGCATTTTAATGAATCAAGGGATCCAATTTTCATCATAAAATCAACCTTGATATTTTCAGCCAAATATCGTTCGCAGTGTGAAGACAAACAATACAATTAATCAGATAAGTTTAACCCAAAAAAATTGTATTTATAAAATTGTTCTATAAACTTTTGTATCCATATAAATTATTTATTTAGGGTAAATATTATGTTTTAATCATAATTCATAATATAATATAGGCATATTTTTCTTAATTTAACATTACAATTTATTTGTAAATTATAAAACAAATGATATTAAATTAATACAATAAATAAAATTGTCATAAAACTAATAATAAATTAAATAAATGTAATACTCCAATAAGTCCTATAAAAAACTTTACCGGCAATGTTTAAGCTTTTTGAATTATTTAATTTGACAATGTGTTAAATTGTCAGACGCATCATTAATAAGACCAATATGAGTCAAAAGTATTGAGATTACAATAATTAGTAATAAATAAAGTATAAATTACTATAATAATATTATCACAATACAAACTATACGAGAGCTAACAAATATCAAATTACACATTTATTTAATAAGTACAAGGTAATAGGTATATTGTAATATTATGTAGGTACCATCAATCATCATTTAAAAATAAATGTAATACAGGTAGGTACATCGATATTTTGTGGTTTAAAATTATTTACTTGCTATAAATTATTATTAGTAGGTACCTATACTTTAATATCATATTACCATGCCAAATCAATGATATGTAAAATACAATATAGCCTTATTTTGAGTTTCCATAAATTTATAACAAATTATTATTATACTCCATGCTATAATATAATAAATATAATTTTCTTATCATACGAATTATAAAGAATTATACAAGATGATCCATTTAAGTGTTTACCTACCTAACCGTACCTATACGCAACATTACTATTTAGCTATAAGTATTTACTATTTATCTATTCGTTAAAAATGTTGATGTATTGAAAACAAATACTCCGAAAAATATTTTCATTAAAAAAAGTAAAAACTATAATATTACAAAAACGTTGTTTGCAAAGTCATAAAATGATGCAAAAATAATATTTTCAAAAAACTTAAAACTTTTCGAAATAATGATGTGTATTATACGTGGAACAACCTGTATACTATAAGATTCTTGTTATAATGGGCAAAAACAAAAAAGTCGATCCTGGACAAAAACATGTTATAAACATAACAAAATAATCAATAAATTACAGCCGACAAACGAACATTTTATCGAAACGTCACGTTCAAATAATAATTTAGGTTTATGAGCGCGTGGGGCAAGTGCGTGTACTTATTCAATTTTGTTTTATAATTAATACAATTAATAACGTAATAACTATATAATAAGTTGTAAACTGCGATTTGAATGAACCGTAAAACGTTTCTGATTGCAATCTGAAATCGAATTTTGTTATTTAATTATCTCCGCTTAATTGGCACTGTGATTAAATTATAGTTTGATTAGTCGAATATAGTTAACGTAGATTCAGAAACTCCACCGAGTAGACAAATATATGTCATATATGTGTGTGAGTATGTGCAAACACATACGCGTGTGCGTGTGTGGGCGATACCTCCTCAAGAGTCTTTATATAGTTAAATTATATAATGGATGTGACTATAATACGTTTGTCATTTAAATGCATCCACAAATAATATTCCTACCCTCTCTATATTTACGTTCGTCGCACAAAATAAGTATCGCCACCAAGTATTTCGTTCTGATATTTTTACCCACAGATATATCATTTTTATTTTTATTCGTCATATTATCCGCATTAGCTAATTATTCATATAATTAAATAATACATTTGATACCAGTACCAAATGCCGGTTCTTATGCAGACGAGTGAGAAAGAAATCATCGAATAAATAAAAATAAGAGCCACTATTACGCGTTCCACTCGGCGTTAGTTTATAGTGTTTTATATAAAAAAAGAAAACCGCGGGCTGCAATATTTACATCACAAGAATTCATTTTAGGACACGGTTTCAACTAATTCCGTTTTAGCTCAAGGAACAACAATAAAACTTTCAAACTACAAAGACAATCTAATTAATTGTATGATGTTTTAATAAAATATGATGAAATTATTACAGAAAAGTTCAATTATTAATAATATCGAGATGAATAATGTAATAATCACTGTTTGAATTGAATGCAAATATAGTTGTTTAATTTTAATCGCACTGCCAACCGTCATTACTTAATAAAACCCAAAATTATAATTTGAAAAACGTTTAGATTAAAAATATTTTTATCACGTTTTTACATTATCCAGATCACACAAAACCTGTGTAGGTATACATACAGACCCACACCAAAAAAATATTAAACAGGTGTCCGGATTGCATATTGTGTAAAACATTATGAATAGGTTCTAGCCTAATAGTCGTCTGAAATGGTCAGTAATCACATACAACACAATATAAAACACGTAAATCTTGTGGTTTAACCAGTTTTGGCGATAAATGACAGATTGAGCGATGTGTGAAAGCCATAGCATATAAATGTAAAATGTTGAATTTGACAATAACCAAAATAGATTTTTGATTTCACTTAACATCACTACCGAGTTAATTCCCAAAGTTCGGCTCAGACAATCCGGAAATTCTTTACAATACCATAATTGCTTGTATAGTTAGTTATCATAAAAAACTAGGGTATTACCTATAAAGGTATACTATCAGGGCCTGATTTATCAATTCATGGGCCCGGTACAATTTTCAATTTTGGGCCCCAAATTCATCTCTATACTTTCTTCAATGCTAAAATTAAATGAATGCATATTGTATTTTTAAATTAATTACATACACATGAGTAGTTAGATCATACAATAAAATTGTATTGTTAATAATTTGATTATATTTTAATATATAAGAATACTTTACAATTTTTTAATGCGTCTATAATTAATGTTTAATTCAAGTACCTAAGTATACAAATTAAAAAGCAAAAGTATTTTTTTTAAAAAAATTAGTATTATAAAATTTAGTATTTTTGATTATTACACTTATATATCAAAGTAAATGTTTTTAAATTGAATGTTTTATCGTAAGTCAAATTTGATTTCAGCTAATCAACTTTCACAAAAATTTCGATTCTGCCATATATAGTAGATAAACCATAGTTTAAAGTAAGTTATAAACGTAAATTTATCTAAACTACCGTGTAGGTAGTTTTTTTTATTCATGTCATCTATCCTTTAATTTTCTCTTCATTGAACCAATTAAGTATTTTTTTGACATTTTAAATCATTCAAAAAAATAAACAAATGACGAATAGATATACAATAAATACTACTGACGTAGGTCTATCTCGTAATAACCCAAGACAATAACGCCAATAGTAATATTACGACGATAATAAAGGCAATTAGTTTTGTTGTCGGCAAAGTCGTCGTTTTCAGGGAAAATTAATTTTACTTTATAACCCACCAAAATATGATAATATCCAAGTAAAATCCAAATCTATTTTATTTTGCTATAGTATGATAAAAAAGTATACAGTTAATATTTTGTTTGCCTAAAGTCGGTGGGCCCAATTGTCCCATTTGTCCTTGCATAAATATGGCACTGTATACTATACTATCTGCAGATGTAGGTTGAAAATTGTATAATATCACGCGCTGCAGCATGGTTGGGCGAGCAAAGGGATTTCGGTGCGTGGACTATATATATATTATATTTATTGGTATAAGTTAGGTGCGAGTTAGTTAGATTAAAGTAGGTAAGTTAGGTTATATATATATATACGTATATTGTTTTTGAAAAGATCTTTTCTTTATAGCGGCAATCTTTCAGGTCGCTTATCGTTATTGTCTCCGGGGAAGCGGAAGGGTGGGTTATAGAGGGTGCGGGTTTATGGTGATGATGATGATGACGATGACGGGGTGGGGAAAATTGCCGTTAATCGTATCATATTTACTCGGCCGCGTCGACGCGTTTTGCTGGAGACGGGCGGAGGAAAAAAAACAATCGCATTTTCCGGTACGCCGCACCGTCACCGCCGCCACCGCTACCACACCGTATGTATAATATGTATCCATTATATATCCTGCTGCCCGGCACACTTGACTCGTTTCCCACAAGAATGTTTTCAGTCGCACTACTATTTGTTACGACGAACATTACATTCGCAGGCAGTGTGTGTGTGTGTGTGTGTGTGTGTGTGTGTTATGTACTAAAACTCTAAGGTTTTTTGTTATTCTTGGTGTAATAAACGTGATATGGCGGCCGTCGCGAGAGATCGGCAAAAGAAACGAGACGACGTCTTTTTCTATTATAATATATTATATATAATCGCTGGCGTTGGGATTTCACACACATATTATATTATTATGATTAAGAGTGATATTTGTGGTAAAAAACAATCGTCGCTCGAAAAATTTATAATTTTGAAAATATTGATAAAATTGGTAATTTTAAACAACTTAAAAAAAAAATTATATTTTTAACATTTTTTTTAAATTATTTACTTTTCAATGGTAACATATCTGATTTCAAATTTCGAAGCAGAATATTTTTACGAAATTTGACATTCTAACGAAAAATACGATTTTTCTTCCACCAATGTTTTGTTATATTTTGTTACGAAATACCTATATTAATCGTAAGGAGTCAAAGCAATTTTCCATTACGTTTATTCTTATCTTCTAATGAGAATAAAATAAAATTAAGTCGCTTTTTTTGTTAGAGATAAACTCCGAAACAGCTGAATGCATTTCGATGCGGTTTACACCGTTAGATAGACAATTAACCGAATGAGGTTTATTTGTATAATCTATTGATATAACTTGATTAATAAAATGTATATATGTATCATATACAATATAATATATAATCAATATCGATTGTCACGAAATATGTAATATGTTATGATAAAAAATTATAATATAACTACTACTTCTTACTATACTACTATTACTACTACTCAATAACGATGTAGGTATTAATTTGGCACACTTCAAAACTTATTATAATACAGCAGGGCCACTTCCCGGTTCTTACATTATATTTCATCATTATTCATAGGCAATTATTATACAATAATCTTCCACAATCATTACTCATCAATGAATAGTGTGTGTATAAATATTAAATTAAAATTAGCTCAAATCGTATATTGCAAGATTTTTCTAAAATCTAAATCTTTAATATTATAGTTAATAATTATAATTATTTATAGACTGTAACCTTCGCAGTGGAGTGTATCATAAAAAAAAATAGTGTTGCTCAAATAATTTTAGGTGAACTACCCCTCATAATACCGTTATACCGTCCTTTAAAATTTCTTATTTTTCTTCTATCAATACCCACCTACTCATATTTAAGGTGTTGACTGAGCAACACTTGGACTACATGTTACACGCCACTGGTAACCGTGAATTAATAATGGTACCTACCTAAAATATTAAGTTCCAACAATATGAATATAAAATACACTAAAAATATTTCATATAACTTTTTCGTTTGCCTAAATATATGGTATTATAGTTCAATAATATTTAAGCACAATATCTAAAATCTATTTGTAAATGTATTTACCATAATCTTTAATTATATTAGGTTCTTTTGAAAAATGGTGCAGGGTGTTAAATTAAAGTATTTATTATGTTTATTATGTCTGATAACATTTCTATGTTTTTGTATATAATATATACCATTATATGCGTAGAGTGTAATTAAAATGTTAATGATTGGATTAGGTAGGTACCTATAGGCTATATTATGTTTTATTAAAGATAGATTGTCTTTTGACACTGAAACTATTACAATATTATACTATTACAAACGGTTACGTCGTGCAAATGGATCTCTTCTCTATGTTTTTAATAATTATTTCGGGGAACCCAAAACAATATTGTGTTTATAAACGCATAATATAGCGAGAGAAATAATTATCATGAAAATTTAAGCTCTTTACATTTCACTCGTGGCACGTTTAAAACCTCCCTTAATATAGTCTTACTTCATCACCTCCGGTCGTATACTGTAAGTTAATTAAGTTACCCCTTAAAGACCTGCTGCACCACAGGGTGATTTTGAAAGGTCTTTAAACGTGAAACGTGTAAAACTGTATCGAATATTCGAATGTTTCAGCTCACTGCCGTTAAATTCTTCATCGCTACATACCTTTATATAATAGGTATATATATATATATATATGCTTATTGCACGAATTAAATCATTATGGTAAATTCACGTATTTATTGAAATCCATGCCAACAATGGTCAAAAGCTAACTTGAAAATGCATTTGAAAGTCTGTTTGTTGTTTAATAAATATGTGTATAATAAAACGCAGGGCAATTTAAAATACTGCCCTCTGTAATCGAAAGGCGAATATTTTATAACCAGATATTATAGGGATGTTAAATAATTCATAAAAAGAAATCACAATGAACTTTTTTTTACCAAATTATAATCTTATTTTATAGTCATAAACTCAATAGGTATTTATTTTGTATATTAAATAAAAAGCAATAAACTCGATAAAAATGTAAAATATTTAAAGATAGATCTACACGTGCGGCATTCTTAAGAAGTGTATATAACAATATAGTATTATATTATATTATATAAAAAGAACTGTTATGATTCAATTCATATTATATTATGAATCATGATTGATTTGAATTTCATATAATAGATATTATGCACAGAACAAAACTGTATAAGTATATTCATTAAATTTATACACCAACCAGTAAACAGGTTGAATAAACAAACTGTTAAAATTAAACCATATTTGAATTTTTTCGTTGTATGAATATACTTGCCCATATTATGGTGTATAATATTTTAACAAACCGATTATTTAAAATCGTTCCTAAATTTTTTAGAAATTAACATACTAGTGTAAACCCATAAATATGGTGTTTTGTAGAACATAAGCAATACAATATTTTGTAACAATATAGTCGGAGGACATCTAACAGCTATGGGCAATAAATATTAGGTATAATAATATATAATATTTATTTATATATGTATAAATATTTATTATTATTTGGTGAAAATAAACCTATTTTCAATGTATTTTGCAACTGTGTAAGATAGTGCGCAATTTGTTGGCTCGATCGCTCAGTCCCTATTATAATAATACCTGTTTTGAATTTGTCAGCCATATTTAATTTATGAAATCAATTTGTTATTACGTTTCGTTCCGTAATTTTGGAAATATAGTCTGTTTAAACTTTAAACCTATTATCTTAATGTATTCATCTATGTAAATTCAACTGCAACCAAAGCGCATCATTATGGAATTATTTAAAACCGATCGAGATTAGTACATAATATATTTATTTTATAACAGTATAGTACGTTATAACCGATTAAATAGATTACGGATCTGACCAACCGAGTGCAGTCTGCGCTAGTGGTCCTTAATGCAATAATTATACCCCGCGTGCACTCTGTGTACCTGCATATAATAATATATACACTGATGATGACGTAACGGAATTCTATTTATTCGCGAAAAGCGATTTACCGATTTCGAGACGACCGTAATAATAATAATAGTTGTGCACCGCTATACAGTTACATAAATACAAAAGGACATAGCAGCAGGAAGTCTACTCCGGACCGTTTTACGCCGAGGTAGGACTCTCCCTATACCTACCCCATAAATGTACATGGACTGCGCGAAATGCCGAGAGATGCGGAAACGGAGCGGCGGCGGCGACGATGCTGAAAATGGCGACTCAAAGCACCCCCCCGATCGACCGCCATTACATTCGCTCCTGCGCCTGCACGGTGCAGCGTGCCGCTCTTCTCCCAGCGGCGGCGGCGGCGGGGGTGGTATGTCCTGCTCTTTCGCGCGCACCGGAGATGTTCTCCTCTCACCCCTTTGCGAGCACGCGCACGCGTAGCCACCCTTACTCGCCGACGCCGCGGGTGGACTTTACGAAATTTAATGAATTTAACACTCGATTTAGCCATCGTTAATCCAAGGTTCATAATTAAGCTCAGTTTATAATGTAGGCGGAACTAACGCGTATATACGTCCGCAGCCGTCGCCGATGGTCTCGATCCCGTTCGGTACCGCCGGTATACGGTTCGAGTGGTTCGGGGCAGAGGTCGCAGGTAAGAGCTGTGCCGCGGGCGGGGCGGGGAGGCGTACGGAAAAGGGTTAGACCGATAGCCGTGAGTAGGGTGGAGGGGATGTGGAGGAATATTGAAACGGCCGATGGTCGGTAATTAAGTTTGTCTTAGCGCGTACTATACGTAGCAATAATAATACACTGCGTCTATAGTGCATCTGCAACAGTATAATATTATAATATTATAATGAAAGCACGTCACATTGTGTATATTTGTGGCATTCGACTAAAGTGCACAGTGCACGCATAATATAATATAATTCGTTTTATAGAATAATAATAATACTGTTAAATATTACCTATATATTATATTATAATACATAATATACTTTTTGCAAACAATCGCTACGTGATTAATTTGAAATGATTGCATTTATTCAGAATTTGTTTGATATACCGTTCGCTTAGAAATCAATTTTCAGTGTAGAGGTTCTGGAAAACCGTATGACATAAACGGGCAATCAGGAACGTGATACTTGTAATGAACCAATAAATAACATAGATCCGATTCGTTTACTAAGGGGTTTCATATATATTCAATTTTATGACATTTTAAATCCTAAACATAATATTATTATATTTAAATACTAATTAAAAATAACTTACAAGTGGTGATGGTTCCGTGTCAGTACCATTGTTGCATAATAATAACGAGACCGCATAAAAAATCGGTTTTTCGTCGGAAAAACCGAGAACGCTAAAATTGTAGTTAAAAGAAACCAAATTTTCTCAATCAAAAAAAAGGAAATTTTGTGTGTGCAATATCGTTTTCCTTTTTTAGTATCACTTTTAAAAAAAAAAATAATGGGTGTGTACAATATTATATTACCTACAATACGTCAAAAATACTATATTAAGCGAACTTGTATTGAAATTACTGTGTAGATAAACAAAGTTTTGCCAAATGATAACACATTATCCAAATCATAGGTGGACATAGATCTTTCATTTTTTAAGGACCTATGGTCTCGTTTAAAACTTTTAAATATATGAAAAGCCCACCTACTAATTTAAAATTTGTAATTTTTTTTTTTAGTCTCATATTATTCTTTGGAAAAGAAAATTTGACCAAAATACCTAAGACTAACATTTTACTGATAAATTATGATTACGTAAAAAGTATACAGATAATTGGGGTTTTAATACCCCTATGTCCACCCTAATAACCATTTGTGTCTGTATAGTATCGATCAGTATAATATCCCCTTTGTTTTGATACGTGCGATAAATATATTATTATCTTATTTAACTATAACAATAACTGTAAATAAAATAGTATTTAGAAATCTATAAGCAGCGATTTATTTGGAATGGATATTATGTACCTAGTGTAATATACGAAGATTTTTAACTACACCATGAAACGTATAAAATAAATGTGTATGTGTCATATCGTGTTCGCGAGGTGTATTGTACGGTCGGGGCCGCTTTAAAGCTGAAATTAGCCGTGCAGTGAAAATAATATATTGCTTATTACTTATATACACCTACACTATGTAGTTTGTAGTTTGTAAAACCATTTGATTACTTTCGTTTTTTAAAACGATATAGTAGTGCGCCCAAACGGAGAGGGGAAACGCGTGTAACGACATAACCGGAACGCGAACGCAGTGTAAAATGCGATGCAAAAAAATTACCGAAAAGTGCTTGTGCTGTGTGTATCTATTATATTATTTATTTACACAAAATAACAACGATGACAACAACTGCCATAATATATAAACGAGCATATTATTTGTGTGTATGTGTGTGTGTGTGAGCAGTGAGTAGTATAACTGTCGTCGAGCGCGTTGAATGGGAATCGTTATACGCGGACGTTAAACTCGTATACGATAGAGCTGTTGACGACGCGGGGTGCGGGTCGGGGGACGGTGGGGGTAAGGGGTTTCGGAGCGGGTGGGGAGTTCGGAGACTGAGACGAGGGATGGATATATCCTGGGGGAGGATCCGAATTGCATTTCCCGGGACATGAATGGCAGATTAACAAGCAATTTGCGTTTGTGGGCAACGGGCGGCGGTGGGGGAAAAACAACCTCCGGCGCGCACACAGACGCCCCGCAGGGACCCGAGTGAAAACTGTGGAGCAGCACCCCTTCCGCGTTCGATCTACCCCCTCTCAAACACACACACACACACAAACCCGTCCGTCCACCCACCCCTACCGGGACACGCACCCCTGCCCATGGTTTGTTGAGACTTGAGGCACACACGCTGGATCATAATATTATATTATATACCTGGTAACTACTGAATTTCGTGTACCCACTTTTTTTTTACATCCCGTCCCTATCATCTCCATCACTTCCCCATGCAGCAACTACCATCACTGTCTATACGTTTACGTATATTATATACATTTTTATATATAGGTATAAAATATTATATATATCGTTAGTCGTTAACGTTACATGTTAATTCGATTTTGCGTATGTTATAATTGCCTTTGTTCGTAGGTCGCCGCAGTTGTTGTATATATTAATTATGTGTATGGTAATTTGCTGTAATAGTGTTATGACCATTTTTTTTTTTATAATATATAGGTATAGGTAAATTTTCAGAATTCGTTTATCGACTATAAACAGTCGAATGGAGGATTTATTGACCCTTTTTGACTGGCATAAATTGAGTTTACATTTTACTCCGTTATTATAACATGTAACGAGTGTATTTATAGGCATACCAATACAACCGTATATTTATGCAATATATAAGCTCGTTTATAGTGTTATTAAATTGTATTACTTTTCGGTCAACACAATTTATCGACAATAAAGTATATACCCAAACGTATGCAATGTGATTTTAATGAAATGTTCATTTCTCCGAAGGAATAACAATTATTATTAATTAGAAATAATTTATCAATTCAACTGAACATACAACCATTTGTTTTATTACAATATCGAATAAAATTTAATTTTGAAATACTATATACAACAATATACGTCATGTATAGTATAATTATATCACTGATATAAGATTTATTAACTTTTTTTTAAATATAATTAATTTAAACATAAAAAATCTAAGAATTTATTAATATGGTTTATTTAATTATGTATATTGTACAGATAATTATGATAAGCTAAAGCGATAATAATCAAATGGTTGGTCATCCATCACATTAGTGATTACTAGTTTATAGTAATTTTATCTTATATAGATAGACGATATTGCGTGATTTTAAACAGAAGCAATAAATATTGAATTGCACTTCAAAGAAATACTGAATAGTGAATTATATACTAATAATAATTACCCATTTTTTTATTATCGACAAATCTTTGTCCTGGAATAGTTTGAAATGTATATGAATGGTACTAACGTCAGTAACGTGGATTGTTAAAAACCAAAATGCAATTAAAATGATAAGGATTTGAATCGTTAGGTAATATTTTACAGCTCGGGTTTTAGATTCTGAGTTGAGCGAAATTGATTTTACAATGATGTGTTTTTTTTTTTTTTGATTGTGATCAACATTTGAAGTAGTAAAAATGGTCAGATTTTCGAGATTAGTATCTTTTTTGATAGAAAAGTGAATCTAGTTCGTATTTTACAGAAGCACAAATAGAAAATTCCCAGTAGTTTTAGAAGGCATCAGGAAAAACAAAAATAAGTGATAACTCAATAAGTGATCTACTCAAAACCAATTATTGGTGTAACTAAAAAACCGGCCAAGTGCGAGTCAGACTCGCGCACGAAGGGTTCCGCCGTACCATCATTAGCTATAAACATGTTGGCAACACTGCTTGTATTATATATTCTAGGATTTTTAGTATTAATTGTTGTTATAGTGGCAATACATAATCTGTAAAAATTTCAATTTTCAAACTTTCGTGGTTCATGAGATACAGCCTGGTGACAGACGGACGGAGCTTTAGTAATAGTGTCCCGTTTTGATGTACGGAACCCTAAAAACCGTAGACGCTTGAAATTTTCACTAAATATATTTTATATTAGCATTTTCCATATATATTATTATAATAACATTTTCGAAATATTCTAACTCTTTTTGAGCTAACTATAGCTTTGAGACATTTTTTGATTTTGTACATTTTTACTAACTCTATTGTAAAAAAAACTTGTGATGCAAGTTTCCTTATAAGTTTATTTATAGAAGTTCAAAAATATTAAAGATACCTCCATAAGCACGGTTATTTTTTATATGCATTTAAAGTTCAAATTTTCATCAAAATCCCGAAAATGTACAAATTATTTTTCAGTTATAAACTCATAAAAGTTTTCATAGCTAACATAAGAAATTTTAATTGAAGATTTCCGACAAGTTTTTCTACCTCTATCAAAAAACAAAGTTCACCGGAAAGTTAATCTATTTATAGTCATGAACTCATGAGAAATTTTCGATTTGTATTAACTTTTTTTAACTATTAAATTTCATTATTTATACAAGTACCTATATATGCTAGGCTGATACAACGTCTCCGCTCAGAATCATTTTTTGTATGAAATGGGTTTTTATTGAATTAAAATATAACACATTTATCACTAATACATACTCAACAACTCAGTAGAGGATCCAGAAGTCACCCAAGAAGGGGGGGGGGGTTTCTAAAATTAAATTACCTTTCTGTTTAGATAAATATTATAATAAAGAATAACGTTAAAAAGCGACTCCACTTCGCTCCCCCTCCCCTTGTATCCGCTACTGCGATAAATAACGTACAACAAGAGTGGTGCCCACTTATCTACCTTTTTTTTTTTTACTGCCAGATAAAATTATACATCAGATAAATGATAAATTAATTAGCTTATATTTTTTGTGTAAGAACGTATGTACTGTATGTCTGTGTATAAATAAATATACCGATGTGCACTTATAAAATGCTTAAATATAATATAACAAATAATGATATTATGCGCTTACACGTTAACCGACACTTTACCGGACATGGTAAGAACGGCCCTTACTACTTTGCAGTTAAGAATAAAATACATTTTAGTTATTATGTATATTATTTGTTGTTTATATTATGGCATAGGGTTTTGACTAAATGAAAGAAAAACATTATTGGCGTGTAAAATATATGTTATATACTTAACTTTATAGTTTAGATATATTTTCACAACGATACCTACGTTGATAGCTATTATGAAACATAAAGTACATAAATTAACGTACATTTAATACGGCCAACAATTGAAACGTACATAAATATCTAAATATTTTTTCCAGAGCTGTCTTTAAAAAAAAAAAAGTGATATCCTCATTTATAGATTTTATAAGTTACCTATGTATGATGTATATACAAGTGTAATGATAATGGCCTTAGTAGTCGAAATAAAAATTGTTTACAGTTTCAAGACCAATAGAAAAAAAAAAAAAATTATATTCAACTCGACGACTTACTCTGCGTCCATAATATTATATTATAATTTATAGTATAATAATATATTCTGTGCTTACTGTGTATAATGACAAACTAATAATAATAATAATAATTATTATTATTATATGATTATCAAAAGTAAACATGACATACCTACGGCGTTTGATCGAAATCAAATAACGTTCGCTCGAGCAATATAATTCCAACTTAATTTATATAATATAAACACGCGTCTCGGCGGATGCAGTATTACGTTAATTAAACCCACTGCAGTCTACAATAATTGCGCGTGGCCCTAGTGGGGAGGCGGTGAGGCATCGGCGTAAAAACGATATAATATTATTATATTAAAACGGACGGCGGCGGTGATTTTCGTCCGACTGCGCATGTATATGCGTATATTAAACAAGTACACACACCCATTATACCTACCTAATATCATTGATTATGATTACATAAAGCAAGTATATCTGCAGTCAATGGAAGTACATTGTTACGCGCGTATTGGGTCCATGCAGACGTTAGGTATAATAATATATAATTGTTTTGGTGTTTGTTTTACACGCGTGTGACGAAAGGGGATACGAACGAAAAAGAGAACGGAAAACATCTGACAGACTCGTGTGACACTATACATAATATTATATTATTGTGTTGTATACATTATGTTATAGATTTATATATATATATATATATACGTTATAATTGAGTCCCGGTGTCGGATAAATCGGTGGGGTGAGTGAGAGATTTGTCGTATGATGCACGGGGATCAGTCTTCCACTCTCTTGGCCCTCGGGGTATATTATATACCAACTCCAAAATAAATTGTTGTACTATTTAAGCAATATATATTACAGCTGTTAAATAGGTATACTGCTACTATGCTACTTTAATGACCGATTTCTTTTTCAGTTCTAATATTTAAAAAATACTTCTTATACATTATGTACAACATATATAGTATATACCTACTATAATATATTATAATATATACCTATAAATTATAATAAAAATATAGTAAATATTATAGAAGTCATTGACATTTATTATTATGTAGGTATTGTAATTTAGATTCTGAATAAAAACGTACCTTATCAAAATCATCAAATTGCAAACGTCTATAGATACAATAATATAATTGTCGGTGAATTATTACAAATCGTTATTTGAACGCAATCAAAAATATTATATTATATAGATGTAAATATTATAGATATCTGATGGTCGATTTAAGACTAGTTTTGGTTGGTAGTAATTAAGGCGTGCAAACTAAAGGCCCTTGAACTTGAGGCCTCGTAGGACCTCAATATCTCTCAAAATCGCATGCACTCGACTAGGCTGTCCACGCCCCCCCCCCCCGTTCTAATTCGGCTCGGACGGTTTCGGAAACTATAAAGTCTTTCCCATTCCGTCCGGAACCGTTGACCTGCAGGCTGTACAGTACAGGTATCAGGTTTAATTTGCAGTAGGTGTTTTCCGTTCACAAACTTTTAAACTATTGCCCACGCGTAACACGCTGTATTAAAACTGGTATGTCGGTTTCCAAAATCACATTTTCGAAAAATCGCAATCATCGCATGAAACCAAACTCCGACGCCCCGCAGTCGTTTAATATACCGTACGACGAGGGACATCATAATAGGCGACTCCAAAATAATAATAATAATAATAAGCGCTCTGCAGTTTTCGACGACGACGTCGGCCGATATCGCCTCGGGGCTGCGCGCGCGCGACAAACATCACAGCCACTGCCCAGGGCGTCCATGGGATTTGACATTATTATTATATTACTACTTTGTGTGTACCATTATATAAATATATATAATATTATTTCGTGCTATTTGTCACTCGCCATCGTCGCCCACTATATATATTATGAGTCGCGAGTGTGTGCGAACGGGGCGAGTGTGTGCGAACGGCACGTGCGGCGGCGGCGGCGGCGTCGGCTTCGCTCTTATTGCAGTTATTAAGTTGACATAAACAAACAAGAAACAAACTAATTCCCATTATATTAGACTGGTCCGCCGCCATCGCGAGGGGGTTCGCTCACCGTGGCGGTTGTATATTATAATATATTATTATTAGGTACATAGTAGTATTATAATATAGCATTATATTGCAAGTATAGACGTATAGTCACCGGGCGGAAGTGGGCTCACCGATCTCTACACGTGAACTCTGACGGTGGCGTTTCTACAAAAATATTATATATAATATCTTATACCTCCGTGGCTACATATTAATATGTATTATAATATTTAACATTGAGTATAGTAAGAAATAGCACAAGCCGATTTTCGATAAAAAATTGATTTCGCATATTTTTTCAATAATTATTAATAACAGCTATTAATAATAGCTATTTTGTTATCTTATATAGACGGTGACATAATGACATGATAGTCCCGCTATAATCATTTTAATCGAACGCTTGCTATCGTGCAAACTTATAATTTACTATAAAACTTATAATTTACCATACGACTTATTTAGTTACTAAGCCGTATAATTTGTTAATTATTAATTTATATTTTATATTATTACTATACACGCATAATGTAAGTATATCGACTATTATTAAGTAGGTATCTACATAAATTTGGTCTACCTACCTCTTTTTGTTTCTTTTCGATCACACCATAACAAACTGTTGAAACTAATTTCTATTTGTATAATATAATGTATCTACGATATAAATAACATATTTAAAAGTTAAAACCCATTTCTATGTAAGTCTTCGATCCACACTTATAAAAAAGCTTATATTTTAATAACTGATGTTTATTTCATTAGAGTATATTTGTATTTAAATCGCTTAAACCTATATGCTCGTTTTTATTATTTATTTTATAGTTTAATGATGGCATGTCTATTTTAAAATAAAGAATATAATGCTAAACGAACCAGATAAAATTCTAATATTTTTAAAAAAAATTTACAGTTCATCAAAATAATTTCAAAAGACCAGTATACCAAAAAATTTCGGGGAAAATACAGTCTGCAGCCATAGGCTATGCCCATTAGCAGTAGGGGGGACTCGCCTTCCGGACAAAAACCGGGTTTTTGCCGTTTTACCTATGAACTAAAAAATAACCGATAAATTATTAGAAATCATGAGATTAAAGTCAACATGTTCAGAAAATTAAACTCTATAAAATGGCTATTTTCAATGTTTCAAATTTTTTTTTACTTTTTTACCAAAAAAATTAATTTAATAAGTAACATATATGTATTCCTTGTCTCTGTGAGTCTAATTAAAAAAAACAGATTTGTGATACATTATAAATTATTATCTCAGGAGATATCTTAATGGGTAAATCCTCGAGAGACATCCTGTATGCACCAGATATCTGCAGCCGTTAATAATAATTAATATATAGTTCATTAGTTCAGTAGGTAACTGCTTATATGTAATATATTTTATATTTACCAACCATAAACCTATAGTCCATGGAATATAGTTCGTGTGTAGGTACAAAGACAAACACAAAAGTTTGCTCGTAAAATAAATTAAATATGCCTTTAATATTGTGTGTAATATGCGTTTTCACTATTAAATATATCATCATAATACTGTAACTAAAACAATATATCCTGGAATAAAATAATGAACGAATGCTTCGACGTTAAATTAATATTTTATTATTATTATTATTACTATTTTTCCCCTCAGCTTTATTGCATTATAAATGAAAGTTACACAATAATATAATAACATTCTGAAAATTATTTTTATTTACAGTAAATAGACATTACAAATTTAATAATTTTAAGAAAAAGTTTTTGATAACATTGCAATCAAAACTAAATTAAATTAATGTTAGTTTCGGAACTTTAATGTTATTTATATTTTTGGAAAAAAGTTTACTTTTCATTTCTATACAACCATACATGCATTTTACTCGGTTATTTCTATACAATATCGTCATCTACGATGAATGTTATAATAATATTTTACGGGTTTTTCGAAAAATATAAATTAAACTAAAGTAAACCCGGTATTAAACTGTTCTAAACATGTTTTTATTTATATTTATTTTTTGGTATCAGTTTAATTTTTGATACACGCATAAAATAATATTATACTTATGTATATTATATATACCAAAATAAAATATAAATATAAAATGCCATTCAAATTGTATGATTTTGCAAGAACATTAAAGAATAAATAATATTTGGTTATCAAAATCAATAATCATTAATCGTTGTAAAAATATAGGTTCTGATTCCTAATATTTGAAGGTGTAGGCTGAGATTTGAGAACTGGTTCTTTTTGGTTTGATTCCAGTCCATAATATAATAATGTAATTACATTATTAATAAAGACTGCAGCAGTCTTGTAGAAAGTTTAGTATGTCAACGCAACACACAAGTACCTACCCATATACTATATGAGACATGAATAAATAGGTATACTGTAAAAAATTAAACTAGTAAATAGTAATAGTCTGGGTACCTAAGTGTCCACACAGACGCTTTATGAAATTAAGTTACACGAATGATATATGTATATTTATTATTTACCAACCATGTATTTTAAAATTACTTCATATAATAAATTAAAATATTTCATATTATTTTTTTTAAATAAGAACACTACATTTTGAATTTCTATTGTTTAATATTGTACTTACATTACAATTTACAATAATATATTGTCAATTGTATATATAAATATATAAACATTTTGATGATAACAATTTGTTAATTGCATTTAAAAGCTATTTCTTTTCTACTTTGTACATATAATATTATATGATATTTCGTTTAGCGCCGTTAACTGTTTGGTCGGTATAACTTTATGTGTGTAACCATATATAAACACAGTGCACTCGTTTGCTAGTTTTTGAAACAACCCGAAATTAGCTGTCTGTCAACGTGAGTGAAATCAATTGGGACGAAAATTGAAAAAAGGGTTTAAGACCATTTACGCGTCTGTGAGGCAGCTTGTTTTTCTCTCACGGCCGGCAAATTGTTTTGTCCGAAAACTCGATTAGCCATTACATTTAACCCCAGACGTTTATTGATGAATGCGTTTAACGTGTCAATCAAATTGAAACACTTGATAATTCGTAGTGCTATAATTAGGTACACAATTATATACAAGATATTAGCTTCGAGTTTGCAAGAAGAGCTGTTGTAATTAAACCCTATATATGACCTTTTCGTGTGCATTTTCACAATGAGAAATAAAATATTACACTCTTTATCAACATTAATTGTGAGAAAACTGATGTCTATAATATTGATTAGGAAGTCTTTAAAACTACTATTGGGTATCGTTAAATATATTATACGTTTTGCTGTAAAGTAATCGGATGCCTTTATAACAATCCGTATAATAATGTTAATATGCACTTATGTCGATTATGTTCTATAGTTTATAATATAGGACATTGTATACATTTGTGAAAAACACATTCCAGTAAAATGTAATTAAATTACTAGTGGTTAAAAATTTTAAATTTAAAAGCTTCATTATTTTTAACTTCTGAAAAAATAAGTGCATTTTATAATGGACTTTTATTCGCATTAAAGAATAATAAAAACCACGGTTGACTATTATCAAACTACCGCCAGTTTTTCCGCTTGGCATTTACCTCGGGTATCCGTAAATAATATGAAAAGAATTACATTAATCTAGACTTTTTCATCCGGTTATCGGTTAATAATTTTTTTCCATCGTTCTTATATTATTAAATTCGAATCGACATAAATTGAATTTTAAAAAGTACATTAACTATGCTGCTCCGGGTGGACCTGCACCATCGAACACATTTAACGTAACGCGGCCGCAATCTTTATTGCGCTTGTCGTTTTTTGTCTCGGCTTTTCTGCAAACAGAAATAGTTATTTTCCCTCATTTTTTTTCCACGTTCACTTCGATGCCAGTGTACTTAATAATATAATATGTGTACACACCAATTTCCCTGATGTGTATATTCTACTTACCTACTATTATAATATAAAGGTGTCTACAATAGTACCTATTATAGTATCATAGCAGAGTATACGTCATAAATCATAATATAGCGGGTTCAAGACGCCCAAAGCTAGGTAGCTAAATACTAAGTATTATTATTATGTTGTACCTACTACCTACATCAGAGATGGCGAACCTGTGACACTCGAACACTATTTTAGTGACACACTCAACTGTGTAAAAAGTTACTGGAAAAACCACTAGTCGTAGGAAGTAGACTAAAATATATTTTGAGATTACAAAAATGAAATATTAAGTTTATGGAATTATCCCTAAACGCATTGAATTGAATATCTACACTGCTCAACAACTATTAATTTTATTACTTTTCTATAAGAACTTTATTAGGTAGGAATATATATTTTATATAATGGATATAACGTGTAACTACTATCCCATGGCTAGCGTTAGTCATTACTCATTCGTCGAGTCGAATGTGTTTCATGTGTTTGTACAAATTCGTGCAGTTTTCATTGTTGGTGAGTGTTATTTTTATAGTAATTCAAAGGTTATATTTAAATTGTTTGATAATATAATATTTGACTTGTGTTTTTATCATTCAATCCATAGATGTAGGAATTTTTAAGTTTAAAGATGGGTTATCAAACTAGTTGACAAAATCCAACCAACATTTTTATTTGACACGCTGGTACAAAAAGGTTTGCCATCCCTGACCTAGGTAGTTGGTTTGAGAGTGTAGTCGTACGATTTTAATCGTAAGGGCCGACGGGAGAGAGTTAAGTATAATATAGTTGCAATGGGAGAACAGAATCATCTCACTATATCGCGTTCTGTATACAGCCTACAACAGGTATTATTTACTATTATTATTATTATTATTATGATATTATAATGAACGTGGAGCAGCAACCGTATTTTCGCGGTGTCGGTTCGAATTTTACCGAACATAAACGGCCGTCGACATGTGTACCTATATCGGTGCTAATATGGGCGTACAGGCCGTAACGTGATACGGTTGTGTTGTATTATACTATAAAAAATATAATATATTATTATAAATACACGTGAGACGTAATAAGATAATAATATGATCAAGCCGTGAGTAATCTGAACGGCAGATCGACGGCGTGCCGATGATATTATATTATTATTATACGCGGGGCTTGTAAAAAATAATACATTAAATAATAGTACCTATACTTATAGGTCCTTATGGTTATTATACTGTTACTGTATATATACCGATTACCAGGTATTACGGGTACATCTATAGTGTATTATTCAGCGATATAAGATACCTATATCTATAGTCCGGTATAATAGAATAGTATAAAAGACGTAATGGGTATGTTGGACGTCAAACACGACGAATCTATATTATATTATAGCGATGAGTGACGCGACGGCGATAGTGAAGTTATTATAATACAGTTTGCAGGGGGGTTGGGATTTTGAGGGGGGGGGGCGAGTGCGAGACTCGACGATTTCGCATGACGGAATTCGTACCAATGTTTTTTTTTTGTTAAATTTGTTTTTGATTCGGTTGGTGCCTATATATAGTTTGTAGTTTTAAATTTCCGAATATTTGCGAGATCGTGTCGGCGCTGAAGAGGTTGTTGGGTACGCTAAAATATTATTTGAACGAGCGCGTGTGTGAGCTGTTGCAGCAATGTGTGCGTCAGAGTTGTGTTGTACCTACCTACGTACTCGAGTGCCGCCGACGACTCTTGAACCCTAATAATAGACTCAGTACATAAAAAAAAAAAAAAACACAATTTTTTCACCCTCTGTCGTCCGTTGCCCAAAAACCGGTGTTCGTATTTACTCGGCGACGGGCTATTATAAAATAATATTATATTATATATTGTCGCGCGTTTTATTCCATTATATTGAAGCTCGTTTAATAAAAACTCTTGGCCGACCCTAATCGCGACAGACCCTTTTAACGTGACATTATATTCTGTTATTATAACGAAATCAGATAACGAAAGAGAGAAAAACACACATAATCAAATGCCCCTCGCTGAGATGAACCCTTTCCGACCAACTGCCGTCGCCGCTGCGCATGCACTACATTATATTATACCATTTATATAGACCCATTCACATATATATATATATATATATATATTATAATATTATGTGGTATAATAAAATGTTTTACATCTGTATGCATGTTGGCGACAATGTTTTTTTGTAATAATAAATTATTAATATAATTATTCGCGAGTTATTGTATGATGGTAGTCTAAGAATGAATTTCCGTAATAATTAATCGATCGGTTGATGACATTACGAAATTACGTCGTGACGCACTATTATTGAACGTTTATTTCCATTATAGTATTTATCATATTATTAGCACCACCCACAGTTCATAATTTTCTTCTTACTTAGTTATTTCTCTATTATACACAATTCCGTATGGAAATTGTTACAATGTTGTCGGTTGTTAAATCATTTTAAAATTGTATTTTATTGCGTTAAAAGTAAAAACAAATTAAGTGTTTTGAAAAAATTGTCCAAAATACATATTATATCGTACATGTAAATCAAATAATTAATCAAGCAAAATATTTTTAATTTCATATTATCACAACTAATAATCAAAACACAGTTGTTAATTTTTTCAGGGAATTTTATAGTAATATTCGAATAATTGAATAGGTATATTATTATAAATAGTATTTTATTCAATAAATAACCTATACCTACATAAAAAAGAAGAGAAATTATGCGATACCTATGAATTATGATAATATATTATAATATTATCTTAAAGTTAATATACACCCCCATATTTCCTTACTCTGGGTCTGTCGTCCTCGTAGGCGTGCGCAGACCTGAATGGCTAAAATATTATTGGGCCCTTCCCAAACAAGACATGTACATATTAATCGGTGGTACACTGGTACCTATACAATCACTATAGTACTATAATAACTATCATATAGTTATATATTTCCTTGGATCAATATCTATTCCTAAGATAATTGCAATTTTTATTTATTATTTAATTGTACTTTGGATAATCATTAAAATCTAGCTGTTATAATCATAGCAAGTTGTAATTCCACTCAATTTCAAAATATTGTACGTTTTATTATTTTTTTTATTATGATTTATTTTTTTATCACACGGGTATTTAAGAAAAAATCGCATTTAATTCTAGTACCTAAAATCAATTAAAATACGGGCCCTATGCTCTGGGACTTAAACTTTAGGGCCCCAATTACAAAACTGTATGGGTGCCCTGCAGGCACACCCTTGCACCCCTTGTGCGCAAGCCTATGGCCGTGCTTGATTTATGCGCAGGGATCCTAAATCGCGTACTTACATAGCGAAAGGCTCAGTAGATGCAGATAATGAAAACATTCTGCAGGGTGAGTAGCCTAGATAACGACCTAAGCCCCCCCCCTAATCGAATATAAGATTGCATACAGATACGACGCAGCACACGTAACACATATTACACCGAGGGTGGCGGGTGAAAGGGGAATATCATGGTTATGTGATACCTACCTATTCATTATTGTCATATATCACTCAACAAACGACTGACGCACTGGCTAAAACGTTATATTAACTACTTGAATCGTCTTATTTAAAAGAGCATATTATACAGCAAAATACTTTGTATTACTTAAAAGTTAAAACATTGTTGTAGGTTGTCTGAAGACATTTCAGCTCTGAAAACAGACGAAACGAAAATGCATCCCCTAACCAAATAACCTTTGCATCATATAAATACCGATTAGGCCTCGCACTAGCGACTTGTTTCCGTATATATATAAATACAATTATACCGGTGTATTTAAACCAAATTGTATTAAATCTATGGTCGTGGTAATGACGTGCAGACAGAAAACTTAATATTTTTTTTTTCGCAAGACCATTATAATTTGTTTTCGTCGTCGTGTGCGACGCCCGCGATTGAATAAAACCTATATATAGGTACTACATATATATTATTAAGTATATATTCTCAGTCACTATAGAAAAGCTATTTGATTAATAAATCACGAAATGGCAATGTTTTTTTTTTTTTTTTTATGAAATTTGAATTGAATAATGAGAAAAATGTTGTACATCAAGTTTACCTTATATATAGTATACTTATATACGGTACACGTGTATACGGAAACATCAAAGACTTTTCGCCCTTATTGTAAACGTCAATTTTCTTCTCAACCTTAAAAAATAAAAAACTGGTAAAAGTATATAATATTTACGCTAGTCGCATTGAGAACGTTTTACGTCCCAGTAATCGGTAAATCGAGTTACGCTCTAGAAAAATGGATATAAATTGAGTTACCGAAGGTATTTTGTATTTCTCTTCATTCCTGGTTGTTCATATAATAATATATTTATATATATATATATATATATAGATATATTATACCTATACACATTTTGTTTATTTTTTCCATGCGACGGTCATGCTGGTTTTTCTTGCCGTGCTTTATTAAGTTTACTTTCATTTTTATGTTATTTTTCCTTCACCTCGTCCTAACCTGCACGTTTATACGACAATAATAATAATAATAATAATAATAATAAAAATCATTTTCTTTCAAACCCCATGGGTTGTCGGGCAAGGTGCGAGACATGTTTTTTTTTACTGATTTCCCCGCTTCCTCTACTCCATTGATCTTATCGCTATTCCAGAGACCAGCTTATTGCTACGACCCAAGAAATTCATTATAATATAATATTACATACTTTATATATATTATAATGTATGTACTATGTGTGCATATAAACATGCTGTAAATATATTTATAACATCTTTATACCTGCGTCTTTTCCACCGAATATGTCTTTGCCAGACTCTTTACAATCCTTTTTATAAAAATTAATTTATTATTTTTCGCTATTCACGTTTGTACTGTACGACGTAATGTGTTGTAAGTACCTACCCATGTTGAATTGTGAAAACCTACATTAAAGTAATAACGCTTTATCGCTTCCCAGTTTTCTTTGAATCCACCCCGACGAAAACACGCCGCTCCAGACGATTTCATCGCTGGAACACGGACAATCCAGTATTATAAAATATATTATAGGGTCACATTGGACGGGGACTTTGTTGATGACATGAGATTTCACTAAAAATATAATTGAATCCTACATCATCCAATCTGCACCGTAATTGTTAGATAGATTGATGTTTGATATGCATCGCCCAACTATGTTATAATATCTTCTAGGTCATACAATAATAATAGTATCATACTGTCGTACTAGTGTTTAAGCGTCCATGATAGAATATTAATATATAGCAATAGCCGTAGTACCTAAAATTGGCTACCTACTGCAGCGATAAATGAAAGTATAATTCCTATATAATGTTATGATATGTATTACATTTGCATATTATGATTCTCAATTCTCTTACATGGTATACGCTGCAGAGGTAGAGCATTCTAACCGTCCTGCGATGGTCAAAGTTACTTGGAATGGAATATAACTTATATTATTATATCGTAATAGTTGAGTAGTTAACAAAACTATCTAAAATAGTATAATCTAAAGGTGCTTTTTTTCTCCGGTGACTTTTTCGGATTTTGCAACTGTCATATTACCCTTCTTCAGAGTGTGGCTGACGAAAATAACCCATCATCATCCTTTAACCATATTGATAACTCATCTTCACTCATCCGTGTTATTACGTTAACTGTTCGCTCGTGCATACTGTTGCCCTTAACCCATCTGATGATATAGCCAATAATCGTTATTCACAGGACTAACCATAGGCGTGCGCAGCCTCCGGTTTCAGGGGCAGCAAGAGATTAATTCGGCCCATTTTTCAAATTCACCATTAAAACCAGCCCATAGTTTTACCTTTTTTACTATTGGATATCAAAATTAAAATTGTATAGGTTATTTGTTTTTTTGGATAAAAGGTTGTACAGTAAGGTACTAAGCCACTAAAAGTGTATTTTTCTACAAGCCTGTATAAAATATTTATCTATAGTTCATCAAAACAAAAAATATCCTTTGTGGAAATATAATTTTACCGAGGCCCATTGTTTGATATTTGCCGGCCCCGGTGGCTCCAAAGAAAGTCCAGGGGCAGCATATGCTGCCTCTGCTGCCCCCCTTCGTACGCCTATGGGCCTAACCTTTTCCCATATACGTTTACTTTTATATTAGAAGTACAAACAAATGTAACCATATGATGATCACTGCAAGGTGATAATAAAATGTGACTGAAAAAATAGAGTGGCGCGTCCCTACCCGAGCGAGATGACTATATAACATATTAATATGCAATCTATATCTCGAAGCATAGCTACCCTTATTTTACGACCAATAATGTACGAAAACCAACTGGAGTTTAAAATATTAAATAGCCGTCGTTGGTTTGTTTGCGTGTTCGCAGGTGTGGTTCCAGAACCGGAGGGCCAAGTGGCGCCGACAGGAGAAGATGGAGGCGGCAAGACTGGGCCTGAACGACTACGTGCACTCAACGATGACCGGTTCGCTCGGCCGGATGCCCGGGTCCAGCCTGGCGCTGCCCGTCGACCCGTGGCTGTCGCCGCCGCTGCTGTCCGCGTTACCAGGTTTCTTGTCGCACCCGCAGACGGGTTACCCGAGCTACCTGACGCCGCCGGTGGTGCACTGCGGCGGTCCGCCGTCGTCCGCACAGAAGTCGCCGCCATCACCGCAACAGCAGATCACCATCGCCACGCCACCGTCGTCGTCGTCCATGTCCACGTCTTCGTCGTCCGCGGTGTCCACTGCCGACCCCAGGACATCGTCCATAGCTGTACTTAGGCTCAAGGCCAAGGAGCACGTCGAGTCCATCACGAAAGGCATGCAAATGGTCTAGGGCCCTCCGCGATACTTCTTATGTACCTAGGTATACAGCCGCAACAACAATAACAATAATAATAATAATAATAAAAATTGTATCCAGTCTCGGATTCATATGCAAAATAAATTGTTAAATTTTTCACGTATTTACGTATTACGTATATGTGCAGAATATAAAAAAAAAAAATTAAAAAATTATATTATTATATTACCTAAATTCAAATATTATTACAAAAAGAATACCAATCAGATAAGCAATTCGTTTTCAAATCAGAAACTGCATTTGTGGCATTGTATTTGGAACAAATCCTTAATATTTTCAGTAATTATACATTTTAATGCAATTTCGTATCCGTGCTATGTATGGAACTATCTAATATGATTTTTTTGTTCTAATTCCCGAAAATATATCATTTAAGGTTTATGATATATACTGCTTGAAACGTACCTATATATATAATATATAAAATCATTTGCATTGCATTGGTAAAAGTCCGGAGCCCTGATTATTATTTAGTAGTTTCTCTATAGGTAAAATACTAATAATAATATCGACAAAACCGTTGGAATAGTATAACAATATGACTACTACAAAAATACTAATCGTTATCTTCAAGGCTTGATTGCGATGTTTTCGGTGCTATGAACGAATTATTTCTGCAGAGTAGGTTATGCCACCGAAGTCATCACTTTCGCATTCCACACATTTTATGTATATAATGAATTGTATTATTATTTTAGTTATTATTCGTAAAGTTGACGGTTCCCAAATAAATGGTAATATTTATGAAATATTGTAATCGTAAATAAGTACATACCTATTATTAATTTTATCACTATTTCAAAATGTACTGTATTATAGGTACACTGAGAACCAGTGCATTCGGATGTCGCTCGTGTATTTACTTATGTTAATGCATATATACATATTATTATTATACTTAATTGGATAATGTACATAAATCGTATATATTATTATACAATAGTATTATAATTTACTGTTCATCTAAATATATTGTAAGTTATATAAGTTATAACCATAAGAATTATTAGAAAATAGATATTAGAAGTTTTGTTGTTCTCGGAATATTATTGTATAAAATTATTGTAATTTCATAAATATTGTTTTTGATTATATTGAGCTAGTCATTTGAAATTTTTCTTTTCTATCACTAAAATAAACGTTGCTGACCACTGACCAGTGAATACCGGCATCTTTACCCTTGCATGCCAACGTCCAACAAAGCAAACATGTGAATTATCATCGTTGAAACTAAAGTTTGGTAATATCTGTATGCTGTGATTGTCATCATTAATATTGCAGTGCCCATTAAATTGGCACCTACTTTCAAATTGAATTAAATGAATAAAAAACTATACTATAGCGTTTATTTAAAAAATGTACGACGCATAATATTATAATATTATGATAATATTATAATATTATATCGACATTTTTTATACAAACACTTGTATCGATATTTGAAATTTTAAACCACATCTATAGTGTAAATCGTGAACTTTGAATGCAGTAAGCCAAAAAAAAATTAAATATAATATTTTAATTCGTCGTACTCGACTCAGTATGACAATGTAACGTGTATGTGAATATTTATGATTGTCTTGTAAAATTGTATTTCTCATGTAGTTTTTGAGTTTTGGTACTGGAGGTGTACAACATAATAATTTATGACATTTAACTAAAATTAATAAAATCCTACTTTGCTTATCAACAGAATAAACACACAAGCTCCCGTATTACTCCTTTAGCGGCACTCTACTACATAGTGCACCAATATACATAGACATATTATATATAGGTATACGAGTTTCGACCGAAAATCGTTGGTGCTCAAACAGAACCCACTTAATTTATCCAGGGACGTTGCCATATTTAAATTCATTTGTTGGATACTGCGGCAAGAGAATTTCCCAACTAAACATTGTACTAGAGCGAAAGGCGTGGGCGTGTATAATATAAACAGCACCAAACCCAATTAATTAAAATCATTTGGTCTATAGCAAAGGGCTGTGTTCAGAGATTCTTAATTTAGCACATTTGCACGGTTCTACCCAACACCCACTCCCCCATTTAGCGCGACATCTGTCCCCCACTCCCGACCACCTACACCCACCCTATACATAGGTATACGGGAAAATATATATAGATCCGAAAGGAAAACTGACAGTAGCACCGCCACTGCCGGTTGGCCCGCTTAAAACTTCTTCATTACTGGGCGGCAAACACTGAATTAGCATTTTATTAGCTTTTCCCAGAACCGGAAAAACAACCAGCCCACAGGACACCGGCCTTTGATAGACCTTTGAGGGGATCCCCAAAACCAAGTCATCTGAATGAAAAAGCTTCTAGAAGCAGCCAGCCTATCTAGTCTCCGGGCCATAAAACCATCACCCTCCCCATCTCACCACAGGCACCGATGCGCTGTAGGGTAAACTCTGTTTTCATTTCACCACCGCTTTTGCTGTCCCTCCGCCGCCTCCGCAGAACCAAAATGACAGTTTACCGTCTCCACGCGCACACAACCATTTTACAGGGTTGTATTTTATTAAATCCTTAAGGCTATAAATTAAAACTATAGCTCCCCTCTTATAGGTATACAGAGCGATTATGCCGATGAGTAACCAAAACCATTGGATTTTAATTTAATGAAAAATAAAATCAGATACCCATTAAACAATTCAACAAGATTTCACTGACGACGGCTTACTATATATATATTAGTTGTATAATATCAGAAAAGCATTCACTCAACTTCTAAATAACATTTAAGTACCTACCTAATTATATACCAACATTTAAAATTAAATTATCCATTTTTAGTTTTTTATTTCTTTAAATATCTTAAGTGTATTTCTACATAGTGTATTAATATCTTATACATTTTAAAAAAAAAATGAAACTATCGATACATTCTAAAAGTTTACAATTTAATTATAAATTAGTTATCAATTTAAATATAATTTAACTGCTATATTTTAAAATTAACTTTTATTAAATAACTCAAAATAGGTATGGTATTACTAATGAGTGCCTTCTTCCCTAAAAAACCTTATATCCTATACCTACATTTAAAGAAAACATGAAACTGTTGATACATTCAAAAAGTTTACAATTTAATTATAAATTAGTTATCAATTTAAATACAATTGAACTGCTATATTTTAAAATTAACTTTTATTAAATAACTCAAAACAGGTATAGTATCACTAATGGATGCCTTCTTCCCTAAAAAACCTTCACATGTAACAACTCTCTCTCACATTTGCTTATTGTTCTAAATAAGAATTGATACCTTATAAAAAAATTGTAAAACTTTTTATCAAGAGGATATCAGCGCACCATTTGTTTTCTCTCTCTGGCCCAAGCGCAACATAGATAAAACGCATTTACGCAGAATCGTTTTTTCTGTGTTTTCAAGTAATCTTAGAGTAACAAAGTCAAATAACAATAAAATATAAAATCGATATGTAATTTCCTTTAAAATATTATTTTCTACAATTTTTGTAATGGGTGATTTTACTCTAAGATTACTTAAATACATAGAAAAAATGACTGCGTAAATGCGTTTTGTCTAGAGATGTAAAATTTACGTTTTAAATTTTTTTTTTTTGGAATATACCGAGAAAAATGTACGTAAATTTTGTAAATTTTGATAATTTTGGTATGTCACCATAGGAACACCCCTTGAAACTCCTCTCTGCCGAATTTCCATGAACTTATAATTATGGTAACATTTATTTTTTTTATTTACTGGATAATAAGGTGTTCAATTGAACAGGGTGGTCGTTATTTTTAAATTTTGTGCCACTGGGGTTCTAGTTCTATTATTCTAATATGTGTAAAAAATACTAAAATTATGCATAGAACATTTAAAAATTATCAGAGAAGTTTAACCAATGCCCCAAAGCCTTGAAAAGTTTAACATTACTAATATTTTAAAAGAGGTTCAATATCTGTGATAAAATCAAATTTATATTAATTGTCATAATAAATTGATCGTATCAGATATTCTTATGGTGTATTCGTAATGTTATGTAGTATAAGTACCTACTATACTATCAGTGGTTGTGGACGTTTTATATTTTATATAATATAAACTATTCCATTTTATTAATATGTTATGACTGATGAATATTGGCCAGAGGAGAAGTATTGGCAAAATTGGTTCCTTCTCCGGTCCTCGATATCACGCAAAAAAAAAAAAAAAATGAATATTAGCCCCGTGAAGACGTTTAATTTGAGGTGCCACATACAAATTTTTTTGGTAAAAAAATAATTGGTAAATTTACCGGTAAATGTACGAGGTAAAAATTTATCGAGCTTACATCTCTAGTTTTGTCAATGTTGCGGGTGGGCCAGAGAGAGAAAACAAATAGTGCACTGACATCCTCTTGAGTAAATGTCTTACTGGAATTATGAATACTATATTCGTGTAACTGCATTCATCCTGTACGTGGTACACGACTTAATGTACCTATTATCAATGAATTAATTATACCTACGCCATTTTATTTGCCTTTAGAGATGTAAATGTTGGCTGAAACACAACTGGAACAATAGAACAGTGCAGACGCAGTGTAACAACTAAACGAAGGGTATATGACCCTTATAAACTTAGTTTTAATCCGAGATTACTGTCGAGTGGTTCAACCATAAAGATAAAGGACGTAAATAAGAATTAAAGAATCTGTTTGAAATGTCAAAAACAATTCTTATACGATGGACTACTTAAAAAATTGCCCAATTTGTCATTGGATTATAATATTCTTATAACGTTTATTATTCACTATATTATTAACTTAAATTGAACATCGAATAATTGGTAGTGGTTAAGATTGCACCCAACTTAAAATTAAATGCAACCTAAATTTTAAATACATTTTTCGTTACCAAATTATACTTATTAAATTACTTGATATTTGTTACAACCCTACTATTTGATCATGGTTTTTGTCCGATAGGAATTAATTTAACACATTACCCTTTTCAGTAACCACCCCTGTCAATAAACGTCGAAGAAAATAAAATATATATACGTTCATATTGTTTAGTCTATAAACTCTATTAATTATTATACAGGTACGACTGTACGAGGTACCTCAGGTACACCTGCGACCTGCATGTACAATGATAATAACGAAAACACGTCGTTTATTGTTAAATCGTAAAGTTTTTAATAATGTTCCATAATTGTCACAGTGCTTCATAGCTTAATAATAATAATTATTATTTGAAAGTTGAAAGTCAGCATAATAAGTAAATTTTGGACACAAATCATTGTAAACGAGGTTTACTTTTATAGCATAGGTATGATTGGATCACTCGTCATCCGATGTCGAATAATATAATATATACTCTCTCGTTTCAATACTTTTATAGTTTATGTGAATTTTTTTATTTTTATTTAAAATTATTTAGGATCTTATTAGTATAGTCACCATTTTAGAACTATGAAAATCATCGTTTTAAAATATTATCTTTTCTACAACTTATTGCTCTTGCTCATCGCTCGTCACTCATTTAGTCATCACTATGATCAAGTCACATTCTCTTTACTTTTAAATGCATTAGGAAGCTCAATATTAATAACGGTAGGTGGGCGAAATCTCAGTCGCTTGTTAACCACAGCTAATTAACTTTTTTATTTTTTCGTTGTTATTTATTTAAAAAAAAAATCATAAAATGTTAACTGTATATATTAGGTATATCATGTTAGACAGTACGTAGTGTAATATCATTGTCAAAGACACCATTTATTACATCTCAGAAAAATATACTTAAACGAAGAGCTAAATACAATATATAACATGCATAATGTAATAACATTTATTACATGTTTTTCACCACTTGACATTTTTATTTTATATGAAGACGAGTGTGGGCAATGTACATTTCCGAATCGGCTGAGGTTGAAAAACGAGGGAAATACAGAAGTACAAGGGTGAAATCATGATTTGTCGTTTTTTCAATCTTAACCAGTCGTGTGTTTACTTAACCGGATCGGAGCCCGTTAGAGTTCATTTTATTAAAAATCACCCATTTGACGTTTACGTCTCAAGTTTCTTTTGATTACTGCGGTGAGTAAAGAGTACCTACATTATATATAGTATAGTCGTAGTTACGGAATAAGTTGCATTCGTCTCAGTTTCCATCGCCCAACCCGCTGCGGTCAGCCATTTTGTTTTAATAACAATGTTTATCTCAAACTCTAAAACCCCATTATTATAGGGTTTTGAATGAAAGGAAACCTTAAGTTAAACTGCTGAAGGATTGGTTTAATTTATTTTGAAAAGATGTCTAAAGAAGGCTATGGTATTATGTACACAAACTGTTTGGACTAATATTTGTATATGATACCTGTGCACAAATAAAAAACCAACCACGTTCATTTAGATCACTTTGTATTCGAATCTTGAATTTTCGATCTAAAATAAAATAGTTAAATTACAAAATGATTACAGAATGTATTACGTCTTATAATATATTGCAATATTGTATTGTTGTTGGCTTGCACGTGTTTCTCAAATGAGATTTCATTGGAACCTACGTCCTTACCTACCCCTAACATTTCATCGAATTTCACTGTACCTACTACTTTACGTACTACTATAATTTTATATTGGTCGACTTTCGTTCGTACCGATAAATAATTATTAATAAACAACAATAATCTGGCTAATATAAAATTTGATTGGCATATAATAATTATTAATATTGGTTCGGTATAAAATTATAATTTGAAACAAAAACAAACGGATCACATGGATACAATAAATGTTTTAAATAACATGTTTCACGAAATTTTAAATCATTTTTTTTTTTAAGCATTCTAAGCAAATCCAATCACATGTATTATATTATAAATATACATTATCCATAATATACTATTAATTGTTATTTCATGATTTTCTTTTATTATAAAACAACAATTACAAATTAAAAAGATCTGAGCGGAAACCGACAGTCAGCCTATATTTTATTATATATTTAAGTTGCTATTATTAGTAAATACTAAATAGTAATACGGTAGGTTAAACTATGTAGGAGAATTTTCACCAAAATAATAAATAATATTATTTTATATAAAACGAATATCTGTCAATAACAGTTATGACTTAATACTTATGACAAGTTATACGTTATTACCGATGAGCTACGTAACGTAGAATGTTGTGAATAAGTTCCTTGGTATATTTACTAAATTACAACAAAATATTATGTAAATTCGTTATTTTTCGTTTAAATTTAAAATTTTCAGTGTTACTGCTGGGTGACTTCTCTCATCAAGTATTCACGTCTTGTATATATATATATATTTTCCGTCGTACATATGCTTATTGTATAAATACTATTACAGATAATAGAAAAATTCCAATAAATGTCAAAAAAAAAATTTTTAATAATAGTAACTGATACATGTCAAGTCATAGGTTTAATGTATATCTTGTATTAATTATTAGTGTGTAATTTATGGTGCCATAACCAAATGGTCCATGGACCATGGTGCACCTTCAACGCTAGAAGCTACCAACTATTTTCCTACTCACACAAATTCTTATGGTCACTTTCATCCCATTCATAGAATGCTACTCTAACTATTCTAAATATTATATATTATAATTTAATTTGATTCGATGACCCTTTTATTTGTATTGAAATTCTTTTCTGAAATTTTTTTTTCATATCATATTGTAATCAATATCTCTATTCCTACTCATTTATCAAATTTAACTTTAATTGTATAACTGTAAAATTTAAAAAAAATGTCTGTCGGGCGTCAACAAAAAACAAAGAATAATAATGATATTATTACTCATATGGAAGTTCACGAAAAACCCCAGGTAAATAATAATCAATACTATGGTTTATTTTTAACCAAACAGATGCCATTAGCGTTATTATCATGAACAAATCTGAATACGCTTTGGTCTTATATTATGGTTTTAAACATTTTACTCAACAATCATGTACTAATTAAAATAAATAATATAAGTACTATATTTTTATTACTTGGGGCGTGTTATAGGTATTCTGCTATGCGTCATAATTTTTCAAAGTTTAGGTACTGCAGATAAATTAAATATACAGTTAAAAATAATTGTATAATTGGTGGTGGTTTTTATGAGAAGCACAATTATCTTGGGCATGTCGAACCAACAACCCTCGTGGCATCGTTTTATATAATTGTTTTTGACATAAATAATAATTTGAATGTATACTCTCACCACCAGGGGCCATCCTCCTCTAAGAAAAAACGTGATATATTAGATATTTAACAAAATACCTAGAAATGTATACGGTTTAACTAATAATATTTTAAATTTAAATTCTGATCATTCATTTGACCACTCATAAGTATCAAGACTTTATCTATACAACTGATTTAATACTGACGAAACAATAAATAATTTAATTGGCCCATTCAATGAGCTATATTAAGTCAGGTATGGGATACAACTTAAAAGAAATCAAGTTTAAACAAAATTCAAGCACTCCAAAATATCATATTTCGCAATGTTACAAATTTATTTGTGTCTAACCTGACAATGATCTAGACAGAAAAACAATTGAGGAAGAAGCAGCATCAATCTTTTATAAACTTTCTTTCTTATAGATTCGAAAATCACCAAAATCAATTGCGAAATTGCTTTAAATTGTTACTTATCCCTTCACTTCCTCGAATTTCTAGTCACGGAATTAAAAGAAAATAATTTCGCGATCTTCTAACTTAATCCTCTAACAGTCTAAAGATTCTAACTTATCAATCTCATTATCCCAAGCTATAAGTGTCACTTATAATGGTTGGCTATTTTTAATCACGCAACCCCAATAAAGTTTTTGTATTCCTTACCTCACATTCATGTATACATCATGTGCTAAAAAAAAAATGAAAATAAATTTTAATCCGTGTATTTTTATATTCGTTGCAGTGGCTTTAATAATATTTGTGTATAATTAGTTTTATAGCTTGAGTAGGCATTAGGTAGGTACTTAAAAATCTTAATGCGAATGTTCATTATTGGCATAACATTTTTATACGACGTGCGCTTAAGCAATTAATTTAAGGGTTATAAATGTTACCGATTTTAAAGAATATAAACCTGGTACCTGATTGCCTACATATTATAATACATTGCATTTAATAAAGCCATTGATTATTATTAAAGTTGTTTCATAGTGTTTATGACCTGCAACGTTAGTGACCCGCTTTTTAAAATTGTATTTTTCGTTATTTATTATTAATGCACATTTAAATGCTCAATAATTAGCAAACAGTTTGCGTGTTAGAATTAACTCGAAACCTATGTATATACGGCGGCTTACGTATACCATGTCGCGTGATTACAATCCATCAACGAACGCGAGGTTACAAAATCCCCGCGAATTCACCAAAACTGCGTTTTTCTATGGGCTTAACACGTAGGTAATTCTTATTTTTAATGCTTTATAATTTATAATTGCATTAATAAAAACATTACGTTCATTACCGACTGTACCTACAGTAGTAATATAAATTACGAATTGAAGTAGCGCGTAATATCTGGATTATTCATAAGTCATTGTTTAAATGAATTGTTCGTGTGTAATGTGCGCTATAGGAGCGAGTGTAGGCGTTTTAGTCTGAAACTTAAAATGTTAAATTGAGTTATTTTTACTGTAGGTTGAGTTTTTATTGAAGCCGAGCTAGTGTTAACTATTTTACTAAGACAAAAAATACTATTGGACAAATCTTAGAAGTCATCGACATTTTATTACTAAACTTTATTACACACACTATAGTTATTTGGTTGCACAAAAAAAAGACTTTCGGTCCGGCTTAGAAGACGACGGTCGACGACGACGCATCCGATGCAGGTCTCCAACCGACTGACTTCAAAGTTCAAGTTACACAATGATGTCAAGCTACACACTATATTACTGGAGCGGCCTTATCTTACATATTATTGCACAACAATACGATGCCTTTCTTAACACCTGAAGTGTATTGGCTATAAATGTAGCCATGTAGGATACATTATATATGATTTATATTTTAAATCTATAAAACCCTAGGAACCAGCTATACTTACACAATATATTATATTAAATATTTAGAGATAAAATCGTTTTAAACTATAACTCTAATAATATTATTGTAAGTACATAATTTACTGTCATATTTTCACTACCTAGGTATACAACTATTTATTAAACAACATTTTGTTTAGCTTCTTGTTCCTGTAACTATATTTACTGTCACTCTGCAGTCATAGAATATGTTCATTACCCACAAACACGCGTTAGCATATTTTATTATTTAATTAAATTATTTATTACGTTTGTTACTCATGATACGATTACTCACAACTACAATCCTCTGGAATATGAATTATGATAAATGATTATATCTATTATCAGGACATTTATCTTTTTTTCCTAAAATTAAATTAATTAAAATGTTGTTCAACCCTCTAAATCAGGGGTGGGCAACCAGTGGCTCACTAATACCATTTTTATCCGTCCAACGCGAACTCTTCGTTTTAGAATTACAACAAAAAAAAGTTCACTTGGAAGACAAGATTGCCCACCAAGAACTGATGTCTCAGTAAGTTTGAGTTGCCTTTCCTGCTCTATCTCTAAATGATGATCATTGGTCAGTTGGCTACTGTATAGATACCTAATATTTTTGAAATGGCGTAGCATAATATTATATTATGAGTATGTATGGTTGATTTTCTTTCCTCTAAAATATTGGGGTGTGTAGAGTTTTTATGTACATTGTCACATTGACATATTGTAAATTTATCGATACTTAAACATAACCGTGATGTCAATGGCGTTGCCACGATTATTTTCGGATAGGGTAACTTCTACAATGATAAAAAAATAGATAATTAATAAAATTGTTATTTTTAATTTACTGTCAAAAATAATGGCCGTCATTGTGAGCCCCCCTAGCATTGCGTAATTTAGACCCGATTAGAACATGGTTTGAACAAAAATAAATCATATTTCTCAATACGTAAACATTACGTTTGCAAGGTGACTAAAGAATATTATGCATTACTTTTAATTGAAAAAAAAACATATTTTTTAAACACATTATTTTATGCTAAGTTGACGCTGTTCACAGAAGTCGCATTTTTTTAATATGAGAGTTATAAAAATTAATTATCTCTACTTTCTATTCGCTCTATTTTGTTGTCATTAAAATAAGTTCTACAAAGTCCATAAAAAAAATATACGCTTGGTACCTAGTTATATAGTATAAATAGTATAATAGCTATCACTCCAATGGAAATTAAAAATGTTGCGTGCTAGTGATATGATTATCAGCTGCAGTATACGCTGAGTAGGTACATATACCTAACAGATTCGACGACAGTTTATATAATAATAATATGATAAACAACAAACAGCATAGATGCTCACATTTACAACCAAGAGACAATTAACTTAACTGGCAGTTAGCGTTAGTATAACTATTATTACACCCAGCGGGAACTGAAGATATAACTTCATCAAAAATCTCTCAGGTTAATTTAATATATCTTTTGAGCAATTGGATGCTGAAGTTAAGCTTAAGAGAAAGTAATTATAGCATAATTATACACACAACGGTTAGGTGGCTTCACTTAAGATGATACAGATAAAAATATAAAATTAATATATTTTAAGTGATTCAATATATTATAGTTTATTCCGATTTCAGTATACATTGGTTATGTGAACGACCTTTTTACCAGCCAGCTAACGTGAAAGTTATGACTTATGAAGCACAATAAGTCAATCTATATGATTAGATAACTTGCTTCCTATATTTTTATTGAGAAAGGTATTTAAACATTAATCAATTTTAAATAAATATGATCTACATAATATTATAATAATTTAATTAACATCCATAGGTATATTATGAACAAGAAAAGATTAGAAATATATTGTGTAGTGAATATACAAGATTACAAGATGACTTAGTGAAGAAGTAGTATAGTACTTATATCTATTATGGGAGTACCTATAGATGAATATCATTTTTACAATTAAGTTTTATTACCGATATAGTATATCGTTTTTAACTTTTTATCATTATTTGGTAGTTTTTTCTTTATCTCTCTTCTCTCTTACGGCTTTTACGGGCCATTTAGGCCCATTGCCGCAACAACCACTTGCCTCCCCGTCCATCTCTATCTTGAGCTAGTTCTTTTCCGTTGTTTACTGCCAATCTCAATGCATCTTTTTTCTTTATACCTAGGTACCTAAAATGAGGTTTAATTCAGCATTTCAAGTCTGAACACTAGACTCGTATTTACTATTTAGTATACACTATATTTCTAATAATCATTAATGATATTTACGCGCTCAAGTAGTTTGGCAATAACTGTTTGGAAAAAAAAATGAATTTGGATTTTCAAAATTCCTAGCTGTTAATTTCACGAGCACTCGGATTTTATACCCGTGCCAAATTCTATATTGAAACCCTCTCTCCAAGGGACGAGCGCGCGCGCGTGACGATCCAACGACGGAGGTGAATGCAGCGGGGGGTGGCAGTGGAAGTATAGCGGTGGCGGGGGGGGGCGTCGTTGTTGTTACGATCGAGTTAATCTAATAAAGCCAAACACGCCAAGGTAATTACCGGTGCTTACTTCGTGAAAAGTTTCCGTGCTAGAAATAATATATATATATTCGATATTGTGTGTGACATGTGCGCGGCGATTGCATTACCTTATGGCTAATCGTGAAGGGTGTGCATCGGACGTCGTACACTGCACCGGGTTAGAGGTGCAGGCAGAGCGTCGCAGTTTACGTACTCACAGTTTGAAATAATATTATCGATTGATTTTATTGTTTCGCCGATGTCGATACAGCTGCATTTCTGCTGCTGTTGCAGTATCGAAATAATTGTTTATGTTTATGAGTGGCTAATCCTTTTCATGTTTAGCAAACAATAAATAGCCGTACAGAACACGATAGGCCATCCTGTATTATTTATATAGGTGCAATTAATACATCACCCTTATAATCCATGAAATATCGAATTGTATCGTTGGAAATGCGTTTGTTGATCACGATAATTAACGTACAATCTTCCATATAAGACTGGTGTTGGAAGTCTGATTGACTAGGTACATCGTAGACGTTGAATGCTAAAAAATAAATAGATTCAATTTTGACGAGCTCCAAATGACATTGCCACGAAAAAAAATTGTTATAAAATATCACTGATAATCTACCATTTTTATAACGTTATTTCCGATCGATTGGCCGCGTCGGCTGCTAGATAAGCAGAAAAACATTATTATAATAATATATAGTGTTCGCCGCTTATTGGACTCACGGTTAATTTACTCATTCGCCTATTAGACTCAAAACGGCTGGTCCCGATTCGCACATATACTAACACACAGCAAACAATTCGTCTATTCGACTCACACACTGGTTAATAGGGTCATTTTTTTAACTGCGTATAGCTAGATTTTTATTTTTATACATACATACCTTGAATCTCAATACATATTTTTAAGTTTTTAAGTTTTTAAAATTGTTTTGAGTCATTCGCTTTATTGACTCATTCGGTTAATCGACTCAAATTGTCGGGTCTCAAAGTGAGTCCAATAAGCGGCGACTACTGTATAATAATTAAGAAAGTGCATTCCTACATAATAGATAAATCGCTACATATATTAGGTACCATCTACCAAATTATCTACCATGCATTCACCCACAAAAACATAAAGATATGTTCTATATATATATAAAATACATTCCTATTAATATTATTTTATCTTTATACAATTTACATTTTATCCTTATATCCTACTGCCCTAGCACTACAGGTATAACACATGGTTATTAATTACACAGGTACATTTATTGACGATGACCAAAATGAAAATAGTTTAAAGGATAACTATATAAACCATCGTACCCCATAATAATTGATATTTTGTATCATATATATAGCCATATTATACCAGGTATTAGGTATTAAGTTACGACGCATAAAATATTGCATTATCTTCGTCACTCCTGTCGTCATTAATGTCCCCTGTACGATATCGATTTTATTATTTATATACTCTTAAATCCCTTTCACCCCTTTCTAATGCGTTATAAACGAGTTTGGGGCAAGTGACACCGATAGAAAACAAACACACGCAGTCTAATTTGATACTAATAATTATTACATATTATACAATTTTTCGACTTGTTATTTCTAAACGGTTGTGGTGCTGTACTGCAGTTCTATATATTATTTACGGTGATTAGATATAAAGCTGCAATAATCTTTTTAAAGTTTTGCCCGTCCATCATAACAAAATTATTTTTTATATTATGCATAAATATTAAAATTTAAAATATGACGTTCAATGTACAACTGTTAAAGTTAAACTGTAGTAGTACAAACTGAAGTTCATTCATATTACATATACCTATGGTGGAAAAATATTAATGTTACTAGTGTACTACTGTAATAATAATATACATAAATATATCGGTGAAACCATAAAATATAAATGAATAATTAAATTATGAAAAATAATAATATTATAGTCTGCAGTGATATTTAAAAACAAAAAAGAGTATATTTTCATTTACTTAACTATATTGTTACAAGTACCTACTGTCCTACGAAAAAAAAGTTCACCTGGTCAGTGGTCACCATCACCAGGTCAATTTTAAAAAGTGTTATGTTAATGTGTATTATGTATGCCCACTAACAATACCAACCTGAAACCATGAAAATTACAGTATTTCCTATTAATTATTG
Source organism: Macrosiphum euphorbiae (assembly GCA_949089665.1). NCBI lineage: Eukaryota > Metazoa > Arthropoda > Insecta > Hemiptera > Aphididae > Macrosiphum > Macrosiphum euphorbiae. Next base: position 7,898,632 of record CARXXK010000003.1, on the reverse strand, counting down.
CAGCATATCCTACTCATAACACAATAACACGTAACTGTCGAATTTAGAGATCAAATGTTTAAGCATAGAATGATAATCGTCTTTATCACCTGGCACCTATTATTCATTGTTTTGTACGAAAAACATTTAACATTTAAAATTAAAAGTGTACCTACTGTCCTACCACCTTCATAATATTACTAAAAGTTCTGAAAAGTGGCAAATGACAATTGAGACATTTATGTACCAACTTAATTACTTACCTAATAATTGTTTAAATTCTATAGATAGACATTAGACTGGTTTTGTTACTTGTACTCACCAAATGCTTCGAAGTATTACCGTTTATTATTTTTTTTATATCCTAATCTGAAGAATATCTCTAGAAATTTCGAAAGTGAATTTTTAGTGTTGAAGTGTAAGACGAACATTAGTTAAAGTGAATTGGTCATATTTTAAAAAGCCCACATTATAAAAAAAAAAAAAAACTAGTCATATACAAAAATTATTATTTAGAAGCGTGTGTTAAAATGCTAAACAGTAATACTAAACTCGAAATAAACATTTCAACAGACATGGTATTGTTATATTATTATATTTACTTAAATCATAATATTGTACAAGTATTAGAGCGCGCTCTATGCTTTTGCACCATAACTATAATACTGCAGTATATTAAGCTATAATTCATTTCCAGACATAATAATATATAAATATATATAATATATTTTTTATAATTATTCAAAGTAGATGATGTATTTAAAATGTAGTTATTAATATGACAAAAAAAAAAACGATTTATCATAAACACTTGTCAATAATTGAATATTATACAATATTATTCTCCAGCTATCAGTCTATTCGGAAATATCTATTAATTAATCAGTATACATTTTTTTATTAATCAGCGATAGACCTTGTGTATTTTTGCAACTAAACATTTTTCTGATTTGCAACGATTCAAATTTTAATTAATAAACAGTTGAATATGTAAAGTACATATAAATAGGTGTCTATACCTAATGACAGATAATTATTAGTAGGTATTACATTTTACATTTTTACATTTTTACATTTTTACATTTTTATATAGAATTATGCTCTGTGCCTCTGTGCCGGATTTAGCCAATGAAACGGGGCCTCAAGACTGAGTTTGTTTTAAGGGCCTCAGAATTTCAAATTTTGTAAAGTGATAAATTATTAAGAATATTTATGATGGTCAAGAAAATATATATAAGTATTTTAATAAATTACTCACACCCATTATATATTTTAAGCTGCTAAGGACTCGGTTGTATCCCTACTTGTGACTCAATTTGAAGGAACTCCATTTTTATTTATACCACGAATTTTCATTGTTAAATCCATCTTCCCTTTTATCAAATACCAAAAAAAAATATATAATTAATGCATAAAATAGCATATAAATAGCTTTTTTGGGGCCTCCGATATTAGTGGTTGCATATAGAATGTTAATGTTCTATGGTAGTTGCATACCGGCCCTCCGAGACTTAGATCTGGCACTGAGAATGTTGGATGATAAAATAAGTTGGTACACAACTTAATAATTATTTATCATAAAAGTATTGATTATAAAAATAATATTATCTTCATAGGAAAAACAGAAATTTAATTAAAACAATTTGTTCGGGTAGGTAGTCAATTATATAGTGATATAACATATCAGAAATTTAATAAGGAGAAATTTCTGGAAATTTCGGAACGTTCAGACATTTATTAAATTAAATTTTATTTTTTAATGGAGCTATTTTTTTACTTAAGGGGTACAAAAATTTGAAATATTCATTGCATTTAAAAAGTATATTTCATGGCATTTAAAATATACTGTACAGTGAACAAATATTATTAATTTAAGTATTTTGTTTTGAAACATAATTAATAAGTACAGAGGTAGGTAATGATAATATTTAATATTTGGGTGGTAGTATAGCATTCGTAGTATTATACATTATCAACATAATATGCAAAGTGTCAACATTAATGTAAACAAAAACAAATAATTCGATTTTCTTCTTGGAAATTTCTTACTTGTATCACTAGTAGTCTATTATTCAATAATGTTCTGTTGCGCGTTTCATAACGTTTGAACATTTGTCAAACAGATGGCGCCAAATCATACACAAAGCTGCTTGGTACACGTAACAATAATATTATTATTATTCAGATCGTAGGTACCTCCACGCCAACTATAATTTCATCAGAGTAAAAGTCAAATACAATATTCTGGACATGTTTTAAAATAAAAATATTTTTAAGTGTATGAATAAAATAAAATTCATCAATTAACAACAATTTTATGTTGTAGAGTTGAACGAGTAGTTTGAATTATCTAAAAAAAATTATTTAATAAAAATGTTCAAAACAAATTACTTACTTTCTTGGTTTCATGGTTTCGCCTTATAAATCTAGGTTTTATTTGGTTCAGTTGTTTTTTTTATATCATTGAATATGACAGTTTTTATTAACAGTTTCACTTTTTAATGATTAATTTATTATTTTTTAAAAAGGTCAAGTAATAGCACATGTCGGTATCTTATAAATATATAATATATTATATTAATATGTCCAACACTCCAACATAATATTATCAGTGATCGACTTTTGGGGGGTACGCAGGGAGACGGAGTACCCCAACCTAACTGATTTTTCAGAAATGTTAGTGTATCCCCTAATAATATTTTTAAACGGAACTCACTGGACGCTTCATCATTCTGCATTTTTATTAAAATGCGCTAGATATCGTCATATAATGGATTATATCATAACCATGAATCTATAAATTAGTTAATATTGACTAATTATTAGTGAACTATATTAATTTATTTATTTTAGTACTTATAATTATAACATTTGTAATAGGTACCCATCTAAAGTCTACCTATGTCTTGGTAATAACTTGTATTTTAAATTCATTATTTATAAATATTTTTTATATGATTTAAAAAGGGGTATTAAGGGATGTGGGGGGGGGCACTATTTTTTTAAAAAGTAAACAGAGTCCCTCTACTTTAAATTTGCAAAGTCAAAACTGAATATTATACAATATTTTATATCTACTGATTTTGAAAATTTACTCTGATGTTCAAATCATATTGCCTTTATACGTACCTATATTAAAATGTAACATTAAAAGGAAAACTTTTAATTTTAAATGTCTCGCTGCAACTATATAAATCATTAGCTGTGGACCTGTAGGATTAAATCTTTTTATTTTTGATAAAATCAATTTTTTTAATAAAAATATAGAATCTTCGCATACATAATAAACTATAACAAAATTAATTTAAATTGTATGAATCATAATGAAGGTTTGACATACATTCATACCAGATTGTGATTTACTAACAATAAAATTTTTAATTACAAATTTATATCAAGAGCTTTATGAATAATGAACATGTTCATTGTTCGCATTTAAAAAATAAATATTATACATTTAATGAAAATTGAACTATCCGTACTCTGCTTAAAACAAAACTTTTCTGAGACAATGAGCAAAATAATATGTGTAACTGTGGAAGTATGCAGTTCTATATAATATAATGGTTGGCGACAAAGCGATTCCAAAATAATTCATCTTACTTCCGTAACAGAATACAATAATTTAACCTCCCTTTTGCTGGCACACAAGACTTTCATATAATATGTGTACCTACCTACACACTTATATTTCATATAACCAATGTACTAATCCTCGCATGTCACAAAATTTTGCTCCTCAACTTTTATGATTATTAAAGAGAATCCGAGGATGCAGGATATTTAATTTGGATATTCATATTCCAATATACATAGTTTTATATTATATTACAGGATGGGTGTGTAGAATATTGTCGACGTTTTCTCTTTAACCGTTTTTTTTCTTCAGTTAATAAATAGGTACATTTTAAATACTTAATGAGTTCAGAATGTTTGTTTTGCAAAAACATATATAATATTATTGCTCTAAAACAATATAATTGATAATATATTTACTATATGTATGCATGCTTATGTATCATTATTATTTATATTTATAGGTACAGAAAATAATTCGTTACATTATCCTTCGTAATTGGACTGTTTTGTATTATGTAGGTATAATTATATTATATTGTATTACTGTGTAAAGTGTAAACCGTTGTTATATATTTCATTGAATATTGTACGTTGTGTTGTATAGTTAAGTAATGGAAATAAAGTGTTCTTGATACCCATACCGTTAGATTAGGTTAGGTTAGGTTAGGCTATAACTATAATTTTCCTATATCGCACATACTACATATTATTATTTTATATCCGTAAAGTTATTAACAATAATTTAACATTACATTTTCTAGTTGTAAGAATTAACACAATGGAAACTATTTGGCAACTTTACTACAATCCGTCAAGGAAATTATATGGTAATGAAGAAGTGAACTACCTATATCCATTTTCATTGTGCGTACCTATTATTAAATATACCTTTAATACGGATCGATCGCAATGTTAAAAGCATAATAGCTGCAGTGAATGCTAGACGCTATAATTATTTTAAAATTGTTAAAATGGCTAAGTTTAGTATTTAATTAATTGTTCGTGAACTTAAATTGATTTAAAGACGGCGAATTACTTAGATGTTTTACTGTCGTTAGGGTAGCACGCAATGCTTCATTGAGTTTTAATAAAGTAAATACACGGAAGTAATGGCCTTCAAGTAATGTCCTCACTTCGAGCTACAGACGAAGATGTAAGAACAAAGGTTAGAAAATCCATATTTTATTAATTTTGTTAATTTAACATTTCAGTTAAGTCTTTGGATTTGCAGATAATATAGTTGTACATTCGACGTTGCAATTATTTAGACTGAGCAAATAAAAAAATGTAATTTCTTTGTAATAACAGCTTATAATATAATCTGCACATTAAACATTTTATATTCAGTTAAAATTTAAAAATAATTAATTTTATTGTAAAATAATAACTATTATTCCTCTATAAGGAAGCGCATTTACATTTGAAATATACATAAAAGATATTATCTGAAAAAATAATTTTTTTAGTATTTTCATTTAATTTTAGATTCTGAGCGGAGAAATGAATGAATTGATTTTACAATGAAATGTGATTTTTATTTTTATTTTTATCTCTAAAGACACATTTTCTAGTAGAAAAGTAGTATGATCATCAACTTCTAGGGATGCTTCTGGTGGAAAATTGTATCTAATTAGTATTTTTAGGAGGTAAAAATTTAAATTCCCAGTGCAGCTTTTTTTGAATAATCAGGAAAAACAAAAAATATGAATATTTGTTAAAATTATAATAGTTAATAATTTTTTGTAACCTTGGTCGTCGTATACAATGATAAATCATTGTATTCAAATTTAACACATCCATTATAGTGACCTACTCAATGGCAATGTTCTACCTACAGTAGAAGGTACGTAGAGCGGTTAAATAGTTGACTGTTTTTAAATTTCAAAACAAAAACAATTAATGATACCTTTTAATAGATGACTAGCTATTTAAATGTGTTTATTTGTTATAACATAATATTTTTTTAGTGTTTCTTCATAATAAAAGTAAAATAATCTTATTGTTTCTAAAATTGAATACCGAATAATAGATCCATCAAAGAAGATTAATCTTAAATCTGTACATTATAAGAAGTCGTGACTGACTGATTCATGACAACATATTAATAGTACCGCTAAAACTATGATATCAACTAGACTACAAAAAATACTTGAAATTTGTATGGTACCTTCGTGGCTGCGTACCATCGTGTAAGGGAACACTATAAGAAAGGATTTTCCAAAATTCGTATTTTAAAGAGAGGCTAACACAGAGATTAATTGTTGGTTCACAAAAAACAAATATTATTTTTGTTTATATAGAGTTGCCATTAGTTACAGAAAATAAAATAGTTATTATGATTGGATATCGTTTTAAACCTGTATTTTATATTTGGTCAAACCCATCCAAACGATTGTTAAAAATCTGTATATAGCTTTCATTTGATCGAGTTTAAGACTGGGTGAATCCATGGACATGATTTAATTTTTCACGGGGGAAATGCAATGCACGATCAGCTGGTTCAAAAGAAAAGAAGTGACAAGAAATTACAAGAGTAAAAAACACATGTATGTTAAAAATATTTTTTAAAAGATTGCTTTTTACGTGAAATAGGATATATTGCTATAACTATTGTTACCAACTCGACGTATATATATTATATCACTGCAGATTCTGGATTAAATTTATTACATTGCTGTTGACTTTTGTATCGATGTTTATTCTATTGTACCTACTTGAAATTCATAAAAAAAAAAATTAATATATTATACCTTGTTCCATTGAAAATCATAATAATCCGTTTATATCACATTATCACATATTTTAATTGCGTAAATGATATTAAATTATGCACAAAAATCTGCATGACCTAGCCGCAATAGCCATTTATAATAATTATTTATGTTTATGTTCTATCTTCTATATTTATCTATTTCCTTATAATATATTGTTATGCCTTTAAATATATTACATAACATGTTAGGTGTGCAGTCAATCATTTTCATCCCCAATTTATCATTGAATTATGAATTTATTTAAATACTAATTTTCATAATTTTTTAAATAAGTATACTGCTTGAAGACTATATTTTTGAATACTATTTAAAAGTACTATTTTATAATATCTATACATAAACGAGAGTGTCCTGATAGTGACTGATTCAAAACAACACAGAGCCAAACCTATTAGAGCTAAAAATTTGAAATTTTGAGGGAAGGTCAACTTTATAATTTCGCCATGCACTAAGAAAGGATTTTGCAGCATTTTGATTTTAAGGGGTTGATATTTGCAAAAACAAACTTGTAAAGGTAATTTTGTATCCCTATACAACGAACTTTATTATTATTAGTAATTATTATTTTTTCCATGATTACCATAATTATTGTTTATTTTCATTATCAAAAATAGTCGGTATATTTCAAAATTTTTATTATATATCCTAAGTACCTTCATTGGTATTGGCTGTTATAGTTCTTACCTCAAGTCACTCACTCTGTTACATAAATATTATTTAAAAAAAATTCCATTATGCTATAACACTTTAACACTTTTTTTGGTATGTATAATTTGTATAAATTCAACATTAAAAATTCAAAAAATATAATAGGTATATATTCAATATAATTGTATTTTGTAAAAAAATGTCTTCGATTGGAGATATTTTTGTCAATGGAATATTGACACCTCAAATAGTTGTCAAAATTATCGGTGATGGTGCCTACCATTTCCGTCTAATTTTATTTCATTTGTTTAACACTCAAGAAAGATGACAGGAAATCCGAAATACAATTGTTTCGTAGGTCTCTGATAATTGGAATAACTTTATTACTATATGTCTTACAATTCGAATTGTGAGTTGTGACAACTTCTCCACTGCTGAGGATTATGTACTTACTTGAAATTGTCAATCCTACTGTCTATGGTGTGGTTGGCAACATTTTCCCATTTTTATTTGAAATTTATTATAATAATAATCTTTATGCTAAATTTGGTGTAAATACATTCCCAGTAACTGGCAATATTAGTGGTAATTTTGATGTTCATTTATCTATTTCTAATAATCTTAATGTTACAGAAAATTTAATTATTACTACAGAAGGGCGATTTGCCTATTTGGAATGATGTAAGTGCCACAGAAAACTTAATCTATATATACGAGACTGTCCTGATTGACTCATAATCAATGCAGAGCCGAAACCTATTAGAGCTATTGATTTGAAAGTTTGAGGGTAGATTAATGGTAAAAATTTGTATTTATTTACTATTATTGGTTGCCATTGGTTGTATTCTGGTAGATCAGGTACCTACAAGCTCGCATCAAATCGAATTCTCAAACATTGCCTTCGAAGGTGGATGAGTTTCCCTTTGTCCGCGATCCGACGTAGTCGGTTTGCCTATCAGAGTGGCTGAGTTACACTTACTGCAGCCAGTTACACCCGAAAGGAGTTGAGCAAGCATAATTTTTTTAAGAGTTGCCATTTTTTACGGGCAACAAAGTGCACGGGATCAACTGGTTCAGTTTATTTCCGGAGTATATAGTAATCGTGCTCCGAGTTTGTGCTTTGATAAGACAGGATGTCGTGTGCCATGTGTGTATTATGTTCATGTATGTTACTATCAGTGTACGGGGTATATAATTCATATACCATCTATAAAGGTAGTATATTTGGTACTGTAACGCATCGGTCCGACATCTAACCGATGCGGTCGGTGCGCAGCGTCTCAGCGAGAAGACCGTCAAATAGGATTAATAACGGTACATTGAGACATCGATACGGATAATAATATAATAAAAATATGCGGCCGGTTCGCAATAAAGAAACATATGTGTAGAAAATACGCACACAATAATGAACCTAACGTGTGCGACTAAAATGTATGTGGTGTGGACATTATGTGTTTGTACATAATATTAGATGTACCTCCTTAGAACACCTTTACCTATATTATATTATAATGACAATAATATATTATTATCAATGTGGTGTGCGGGCAAAAACGCGCCTTTTTCTCGCCGCCAATCCGCGGTCGTGCTAATAATATGATGTTTCGTCGCACAGTATTTACACATGAGGACACATAATCTCGGACGATTTCGCGTCCATTGTGCGTAGGTGTTGTTTGACAGCCGCAACACCTGGTGGGGTCGTATTATACGATAATAATAATAAATAATAACGACCACGATGATGATTATAATAATATAATATAGGTACAGCGATTTTTTTCCCGCCGTATATTATACGCGGTAATATAGGTACATTATAATATTATATACTCGTGTATTGCAGGTAATGTCATGCATATAATGTGCTACTATTGTAATACTTATGGGTACCTTTGTACAACATAAATAATATCACTGCATAAGGCCGCGTTTTTATATTATTATATTATCATGCCGTTTCGAGTTTTTTGTCGGTCAACAACGTTTGTTCGATCCATTGCACCCGTGTAAATGCCAAAACACGTGTAGGTAGGTATACACACACGCACACACTGTTTACGTTTTGTGTAAAATTATGTTTTTGACGTGCGGTCTCAAGAAAAATCGAGACCACCCTGTCATCGCGACTTACAGCGTGTAATATATATGACACGTAGGCGGGTAGGTATACATTGTATAATATAATATAATACGACTGCAAACACTGCAGCAGACTTGGATGCACCGACCGTCTCTGCAGCCACCTTGGCCAATCGTCGTACCGCCATATTAGAACACAATATTACATTATTGGTACATTATTATAAGGGCACGTCATAAAATATTTTTGCCACCTCCGGATCATCGCAAAATATATAAGAAATAAATATAAATAAAATATAATTAATATTGCAAAGAAAAACATGTTATGGGAATGCTCACTCCGCGAAAGTGATATTTAACCCGATTTCTAAACGTACCTATTTTAGTACAACGCAATAAACTTTGTAATTTCATATGTGACTATAGTACGCAACGTAAGGCCTTGAAAAACGTACCGAATCTTGGACGGAACCCCAACAGGGAACGAAGTCTGGTCTGCAGTTCTGCTGTTGTTGCGCTTCGGCGAAGTCGATGACCACGGACAGGTACGTCTCACGTCGGCCTGCGTGAATTTGGCCCGTCAACTTTTGTTTTTTTATTCCCAAGTCTTCTGATCATCGAACGATTGAGGATTGAATTTACAATAGTTTAGAATTTGTCCAGAAATGATCGGCCGCACGAACTTGGCCCCCCGAAACTTATTTTTGACTCGACAGTCAAAGGGGGGGGGGGCGTTTACAAACTCGAGGATTGAATTTTGCAGTTATTTGCAATAATTTTGAAAGTGTAACCAAACTGCTCAGATGTCACCGAAACAGCCGTCTCCTGGATCACTTCGGTGTCCACGGCGAAGTCTCCGGCGGCTAATCCACTTCAGAATAATCGGTCACTGCGCATTCAACGTTCGTGATGGCCGTCTTCTACTCCTCCGTAGGAGACGGAAAATCAAAACTGCGTCCTGATCGGCGTCTATAGCCACAGTCGCCGCCTTGTAGTTGTCAGTGAACTGCAACACTACTTGGTCTGATCTCAGCCACGTTCTGGCAGCCACCAGGCAGCCGTGTAACCATGTAGGTCCCTCAACAAATCTGCTTTTTCCACTCGTAACTACTAACTTTACGTCTATACTCGTCATTTGTCAATCATGGATCCTCCGCCTTAGGTGAGCTATTGCTTATTAAAAACTTGTGATGTACCACATTAGTTTTCTATTATAAATTATCAAAGAAATTATACCACCAATGGTGAAATTATGAAATACTCTTCAGTCCAATCCACATAATATGATGTGATGGTTAAAAATTATAACTTATAAGAAATATTAAAATGTAATATATCATTAATTCATTTTTGAAAAATAATAATAATTACTGTCCATTTTTTGCATTTATTAAACATATTGATTATTGGCCTTTTTTAGATTATACACCATGTTAATGTATAAATTCCACATAAATCTATAATTTTATATCAATATGCTATATACATCAACATATACAAAATATAATATATATTTTTTATCAATCATATTATGTACATCAGAAATTTGGCTAATACGAAATGTCCAAGCTGGTGCGGACTATTCTGCACATTCATCTACTTTGATTATTTCAACGAACATAATAATATTAATTTGAGAATTTTCCGATTTTATATGAAATGAAGAGTTTTGTGTACAAATAAATAATAACTTAATATCTATTATAGATATTATACGTACAAATTAAATGGCGCTGAGTAGGCACCGTTTTCGTGTGCTAACGTTTTAGGAAAATAGGAAAAAATAATAAATGGTGGCTCACTCTCTGTATATTATAGACTATAAACATTAAACAGTATCAGTATAGTATATAATTATTAACTATATTGTTTCACACACCAGCAAGTAGGCAGGTATACCTCAATGATGGTATCCCGGTGTATTTTCTTTTGTCAAGTGTACGTAAATTCTATTCAGAAAAATGTCTACAATTTAACAAAATATATATGGCTATGCACAGTATATAATATTATACCGCACAAGTATAATATCTCCGAGTGCATCTGAAAATCTGCCGTTAAATGCCCCTTTGTACACATATGCATGCACGCACGTACGCGCACGCATTCCAATATAGGCACTGCATAAACAAAATGCAAATTTTATTTCTCAGACGAATCAAGAATAATATAACGCAGTGGGTCGTGTCGAACGTATATTCTGCTATAGACGGGCAAAAGTATATTTATATAATAAACCTATATAATATGTCATGTGTGTGTGAGCTTGTGTAATATCGTGCAGGTATTTTCCGGGCCAGCGGTCGCGTTCTTTCGAGCTCGCTATTCCGCTCGCGGTCCGTACAATAATTATAATAATAATAATAAATAATAATATATATATACGAGTACGTGTGTGTGAGCAATGAGCGTATTATTATATTATTACATTGCAGTTGTAGTGATCGTGAACAGCGTGGGATTCGGGCGGAAGACCGACGACGTATATTCGCATCGTGTCCCGCGGCTTTCCTAGTCCGATTATTATTAACACAATGTTCGTCCAATTAGGACGGGGAGAAGGAATTGAAAAAAATCGTACACATGATATATTATGGCTGATTAACGACAATAATGACGACGGACTGGGCCCAACACGTTCTCGTCCGGTTATTGTGTGCCAGACCGTTTCGTTAATACATTATTATTATGATAATATAATACACATTTTTATTTTTATTATTATTATTAGCTTCCAGTTACCCCGTACGACACCCTCGACCACTGCCAAGGCTACACCCTGTATCATACTAGACACATATAACACACACGTGCTGCACATTTCCATATTGTTATTGTTGTGTGTACGACATGTCACATAATAATATATAATCCGGTAGTATTGCACTACGACTATAAATTTAAATCTATAAGACGCGTAAGTATATTGTATAACCATATATATATGCATAAAACCATAATAAAATTGGCATTACATTACATATTATAACTAACTTTACAGTTCTCTGAAAATCAACTACCTACTGAGCATCGTTTATAAAAAAAATGTTAAACTGTTTAAGGGTACATACCCGGCAGAACTTAGTTAATATTGTGACGCTATAACTATCAAAGTATATAGTAAATACTTATTAATATAGACTTATGTGATTTTTTAACGCTTATACATTTTGAACGGACTAGCGGAGCGAAGAGTGTATTGATTTCACAATGAAGTGTGCTTTTTATGTGTCTGTATACGCGATAAGTAGTCGAAATGCTTCAATTTTCACTTTGAGGGTGGCTTCTGATAGTTTCTGATGAATTATAGATAAACGGAGATTTTTACGGTAAAACCGTTGTTAATCGATTTCAATTTTTCGGTATGGCTCAGAAACGAATAATCGTAAATGCATGACATTTTCACAAAATGTTTATATTAGCATTTTCTATAGTTACATGATAACATTTTAAAACATTTTGGATATTTTTGAGCTAATTATAGACATTTGAAATTTGATATTTTTGTCTATAAAATGTGTCGATAAAATTTTTTTGGCCTGGTCGATAAGTTTGAAAATTTAATAAAAGGTTCCTCATAACTTTTTCATGATATTATTATAACTGTCAAAATAATTGTATATGAGTTAACACTGTGTCTATACCTACTTTTGTATGAGTTTACCTTTCTTCCATTATACAGTGACCCACATGGCACCTAAATGGCCAAATGTAAAGCAGAGCGGTACCCATTTGCTCACCTTTACCTATATGTCATCAAACTTAGGTACATTTTTAACAAAATTAATAACAACTTTTTCACGGTTGTTATTGGTTTTAATACGACGAAAGCATTAAAATAACCTAAAAATATAGTTATACAAATTAATTATTTTCACAATTTATAGTTAAGCATAATAATCAAATAGCCTTGTCATTATTATAAGGTTTTTCGTTTCATATATTCTGTATTTATAGACAAAAGCATTTTGAGGGGCTTAGCCCCTCCAAGGCCCAAGCCAATGAGTATACGTGACACGAACAAATTGTAATTGAGTGCGAAATCGACATTTTTTAGTCACACGTCCACACTGCTATACGGCAGTGGGCTCATAATAAAATCAATAGGTCACTCGTCAATTTACTATTACGTCGAATTACATTCCATTTGTATCAAACCCAATTTTCATAGTAATTACGAATACCGAACACAAAAGCGTTTTTAAACTCGAGATTTATTATAAGTACATAAAATGGAATTTCTGCACACAGCGCCACGCCCGAGTATTGTTTCTAAGTGCCCTTTTGAAACCTTTGATTCCACACTAATGGAAAACAGTTTCCTTGAGCTCTTTTTCCCTTTCTCGTAGTTTACGTTTCCGCTCTTTCCGCGCACGCGTGTGTGTATTTCTTCTAACATTTGCTTATTTTCTCCAAATGTATACACAAACAGTATAATCCCAAATGTTCTCTCCATACACCATACAGCTAGCACCTACCAGGCTACATAAATATATACCTATAATATTATTATATATATAATATTTAAAGATAGGTTAGGTACCCATTATGCATAGTTTGGGTAACATTTCCGTTACATTTAAATCTTCATATTAATTCGTCCTTATTAGTTACACACATATGGATGAACAATTATCATGGAATATTTATTTATCCATTAATTAGCCCATAAAATATATATTAGAAAAGTTTTACTTTGGTTGCTCAGCCGTTTCTTCTGGCTCCCTTCCTAGAAGATTGTTAAGCAATAATGGTTGTTTTTTAGTTATTTTTAATTATTTCAGAAGCTTTTTTTTTTGTTTTTAAGTTTGATCTTAATCAAAATAAATTTGGCTACCCCTGCCTTACATGATATATTGATGTATCATAGTATATGTATAATAATAACAGTATTACTATTAATACAATAGAACTATAGAAGACAGGTATAAAATGCTTGGTAATTAGTATAATCGTAATGATAACGATAATTATAAAAATAATTTGTACATTTCTGGTTTAATAGTGTATGTTAGTTAGTAACACACTAAAATACATACAAATTCAAAATAAATTACAGTAAAAAGTCTAACAGTTTTGAAGATACATCAGCCAATGTTCAGTAGGTTCGGTTTTGATGACAATCAAGTTAAATTACCCATAACTAAAAAAATAAAAAATAATTTTCATAACTTAATGTGCGTATATTATCATATGATGCTGGCCGGCCACTTCCCCTTGTGACACATTGGATATTCAGATACAAATACCAGAAGGGCAAAGTGACATTGGCGTTTTCTGGTATCCTGCAGGCTGCAGTGTGTCGTGAAATTCGTATTGTGTGATTTGAATATTTCGTTGTACTCAGTTGTACATATATAATAACTATGCTAAATCTCCCATTGATATATTATAAAAAAAAGAAGAAAATAAAGTATGCAATAATAATTAATTAATTTTTAGGTTTACGTAAATTTGTATTTTAGTAAAACCATGAAAAAGTGTACATTTCGTTCACTGAAAATTTAAGAAAACCTTTGTGCCCTGCAAGACGACATATACTGCAGGAGCTTGGGGCATCTCTCGGTTAGTAGGTACATTATAATAGTAGGTATCATAATATAATATTAAAAGGGTATTAGGGTGCCTATATGAGCGTGTGAAATTGAGAAAGGATAAATAGTATCGGCAAACTCTTTTGGAAATTGCCTTGTGAAATTTTACGTATACAATGATCAAATGAACACAATATTATATTATAATATATAACACATTAGCTACCCGTGTGTTATTGTTATCATTATTACTGTAATGTTGGTTCTAATACAAACTGCAGGTGACTGTTATATTATAATATAGGTATTATTGAAAACTGTATAGTGTATTATTATTATTATTATATTACTTGTGACCAGAAGAGCGAATGCAAAAAAATCTGCAATGTTCTGGTACGAAATTCGGCGATTGGTATTTGGTGTATTAGAGAATACTATCGAATAATAATAATAATATAATATGTCCACAATGTAATAAATACCTGTTACTTTCAAAGTATCGGACCACCTTGATGATTATGTGTCGATAATACAATTGATATTATTCTGTATGAAATCGATATTTATACCGCCGACTGCCATTCAATTATCCTGCAACTACAGTACAAAACGACAAAATGTTTGTTAATATTATTACAGTGATGTTTCACACCATTGCAGTATTTATATTCTATTATTATGACATAGGTGGAACCGTGGAACATAGAATGGGTGTGTATTTTGTGTCATTCATTCTTTATTACCACGAAGTCACACTATTTAGGCACCTAATACGGTTTTGATTAATTATTAAAATGTATTGTAATCGTTCGACTTGCTATAGGCTATAGCTATGGTCTATCTATATATAAGATATAGGTTAGGTGGTTACGTGTGTCCAACTATAGTCTCGGTTCATCGCTTGCTCCGTGCCCATGTCTGTGGTGTGGTAGATACTATACCGGGTAATCGGTAAAGTAAAATATATTATAACATTAAAATTGTACTTCATTATACGTTAAATTTTACTCGTCACTCGGTATAACTTACTAATAGTCAGGGCCGGCGTTTGGTAATAGTTGTGAGAGGGGTCGTGGTTAACGAAAGTGACGACTGAAAGCATAATTATAGTACACTAAAAATTTTCTTGCTACACTCAAAATATCAAGTTTTTGTTTCTACAATTCCATACTATGTTAAAGCAAAAACTCAGAGTCGAAATTTTGTTTTTTTTTTATAGACTCATCTATTGTATAAATTTGAACTTTATAATTAGTGTACAGGCCATAAGCGTAACTAGGGGGGCTTGGGCTATAACTTGCCAAAAAATTTAGGGCTGAAGCCCCCCCCCCTAACTTTAAGGTCGAGTTAAGCCCATATAGAACAGGCACTAAACATAAAATCTTGATAAAATAGTCTTTTTATTTATATTTTTCAATATTCACTATTAATTATGAATTATGATATTGTTCCAGAGTAAGAATTCGTCAAACTGTTAATTTGATTGGTTTATAAATAAAACAGTAAAACTATAATAATGTTTTGGTATCATATGATAAAGAATAAACAAAATCCTAGAGACATTTTTCAATTATTTAAAACACCATTTACTAAAAATATTGCTTTTTTACTTAGAGTTTTTGATCTAAGCCGATTTTTTAGTATCTCTATCTATTTTGATTTTAAATGGCATCATAACATTGACTATTTTTTTTTAGAAGTAATTATTATAATATATTACATTTTACAAATCATTTAATATAAAACATTGTCAGAATGTGCATTCCAAAAAAACAAAGTTATAATAAATTAATATATATATATTACACAGAGATTCTCCTTTCTTTTAACGGTGCCCATATTTGTATCATATCTGTCATTTTAATTTTCAATATTATCTAAAATGTCTTTCTCAATATCAACTATATATAATCAAATCATTTAATCGGGAACTGGTCATAGTTGTTCTTAAATGGTTTTTAATTAATTTTAGCTTGCTGAAACATCGTTAATTTGAAGCTGTGATAACTGGTGATGTTAAGGGGGGTGGCGCGTAATCCATTCTAAGGAGTAAAAACTAGGCATTTTATATTTCAGTTCATATGGGTCTTGTGAATGTGTTGAAAGTAAATGAACATTGGGGTGTGTAATTCGTAGTACCGATCACATTGTATAGGGTCATCATAATACGTCTGTCATTTTACCTAAGCGCATGCACATGTCACCACTCAATACTTTGTAAAATTAGAAAAATTTTTTTTCAAAAAATAATGCCAGTGACTTCAATCACTACGCTCTGTAGGATGTTTCCATTTAAATTTTGAAAGCAGATTTGAATTCTCCTCTAAATTTACTATACTTTGACTGTCGTGCATTTTTCATATTCTATAATATAGAATCTATATCAATGTATTTAAATTTAAATTATGAATATGATCTATTCTTACTCTTTTTGTTAGTAAATTGCTAAGTAAAAAAAAATTAAAATAAAAAAAAATGAAATTTTCAAAGCATAGATAATTTAGTGACGAATTCAAATCTGCTTTCAAAATTCATATCAGAATATTATATTGGGCGTAGTGATTGAAGTCGTGAGCTATGTTTTCGACTGAAAATTAATCACGCTCCAGTCCCCTTAATCACAAAGTTCATTAGCTATAGGAATTATAGTCCTTAATTTATTGGCTACATCCATAACGTTAGCCAATGATTTAATTTGATTAACATTTTCAGTTTGTAGCTTTAATATATTTATCTCACATAATGTGCTATTGAAATTTATTACATTAGACATAGGTATGTCACAGTTTTTCGGAAATAAGGAAAATGCTTTTTCTACATATTTTACTGTTATATTTGAACTTATTGGCACCGATTACATATTTTACGTTTATTTAGCCCGTATAATACAATAAATGTGAAATGTCGATATTAGTTTTAGCTGCGGGGACACGAGAAAAAAATCATCACATTGGCCCATTAAGCTTAAAATAGAACATATTTTTCCACTGTGGCTTATTTTATTTTATTATTTTATTTTATTCATATTTTTTTTTGTATTTGTTTATTTTATACATATTTTTTTTGTATTTGACAACGTGAATGTGCCGACTGAAATATTAGGATAAATGAGTCTTGACGACCTCTTAAACCCCCCTCTCTCCGGCCCTGCTAATAGTGCGTCTTGTACTCTCGTTTTACATCGAAATCCTGAAATATTTCGCGCTCGGTATTTTATCTGTCATTGTGATAGGCAACTTTTAAATAATTATCGTAATACTTTTGCCACGTAACAATAATGTAAATATTAAATACCTCTATACGGACCACATAATGCATAGCATGACATATTTAATTATATTGTAAGAATAATAGCGTGGTAGGTGTAATATTAAATGTATATATTTGAATAAAAATTAGAAACCAACTAAAAGAATAATTAGGTATGACTGTATGAGTCATTCTATAATTAAACTCAATGAAGTTGTATACACATATACATACCTAAATTAAATTGTACTCTTAAACCGTGTCCGTGGTTTAAAGGTTGAATATCACAATAAATTAGAAATAATATAGTAATATACATCATCGTATTACATTTTTTGTCTAAAAGTAGGTACGCATTTTAATTTAGCATCAATGACAAAATACCTGACAAAGTAAAAGAATTTTGTACATACCAGACTATAAAATATATTAGATAAGTTTATATTATTCGTACTTACTTAATATGTACCTACTTATGCGTTCAAATGAAAAACCATGATGGTAAAAATATATGAATGAGATTTTGTTCGCCGCGAACAGTTCGCGCATTACAATTTTGTAAGAGGGATGTAATATATATTTAGTTTATACATATATATATATAATGCAAAATGTATATGTTATATATAACATTACATACATATAATATATTACATAGGTACACTCTGAAAAGGGGCGTCATTGCGTCAACAGGAAACGAATGTATATATTATAATTCCATTTTTATTAATATTTCTCAGAACAGTACTTATATTGAATGTAATACCAACCGTCGTTTTAAATCAACGTATTGATAATAATGTGGCTTAAGACTTTAGAAATTGCTTCAGTGATTGTTGTACTGCAATCGGATTATCATCGTGTGCTTATAAGGACCTAGGTACACGATTTTCACTAATCATATATATACGCCTTATATATTTGAACATTTTGAGTAGGCTTATACAGCATATAAAATGCAGTATGCGCTCATATATATTCCGAGTATCGTATATTGTTTACTTCACGAATTACGAAAGCTAAATCGTTACAACATGCGATGAATATGTTAGTTTTACAGACTTAAAAATATCTACAAATATTAATATAATATGTATTTGTATCTATATAAAGTGTATTATTTATATATATATATATATATATATAAATAGCCATAGCGGTAGTATTAAAGTATTTCCACAAATGTCACGCATTCTTTATAATATAATATGTAGGTATAAAATATATTAGCTTTAAAGCTGTGGTATAGCCTGCACGGTATAGGAATGTCAGAGGCACGCCGCCCCGAGCATCGTCCAGAATCATTATCTATAGTGATGAAGGGGAATAATCGATATATTGATTATTGGCTCTCCGATCGATACCTATATAATGTATACATTATACACCAGCCTCTATTTTTAACGATATATTTTTTTATATCTGTTTACCGACAATCATGTAGTCGAAATAATAATGCTCTGATTTTCAACTGTAGTATGTTTTCTAGCAGTTAAGTGAATCTAGTTGATACTTTTGAGAAGTAAAAATTGAAAACTCCCATTAGTTTTCAAAAGTCAGGAAAAACAAAAAATTACCGTAATACATTTTACGCAACGCCAGTTTTTGACAAAATCGAGTCAAGAAAGATAACCACCGATAAATGATTTTTTCACCGAATGTTTATTTGACCATTTTATTTTAACCATACCATTTTCAAAATATATTTAAGCTATATATTATAGGCATACAATTTTTTTGATTTTTATTGATTTTTTTAAAAATTTTTTTAAACGAAAACGTAACTCATGGTACCTCATAAGTTTTTATTAGTGAATTAAAAAAAAAAAGTTGAGCTTAAATCCACAATAATTATTTATCAGTGTCTGAATACAAAGTTTTTAATATTGTAATCAAAAAATCTAAAAAAAATATAATATCATTACAGTTTTTTTTATAGACATTTTTAAGTTCAAATTTAGACGATATTAAATATTTAAATGTGTAACAACGATGTTGGATATTTCGTTGTAATTCAAATTTAAGTCATAAAATTATGATTCTTTTTTATGCAATATAATTTTCAAAATATTTAGATTCATTTTAAGCTATTATACCTATACGTGTTTATACCATTGACCATTCACACTGTTCTATAATCTATGGTAGGTAATGTGATATTAACTCTAAGTTAACAACAATGATAACATATCTATTCTGCAATCAAATCAAAAACAAACGGATCTTCGATTTCATCAGGTTCAAGGAACGGAAGACCAAAAATATAATTTAAAAATTATAAATATTATATTTTAATTAATTATCATGCATTAATACTTGGGATATTTGTAACTTGCTTCTGGAAAATGTTCAGTTCATCAAGCCACTGGATGCATGTGACTCATCAAAACAATTTTGAGAATAAACTACCTATACGAAGCTAGTGTTTCTCGACATTATAGGTAAATGGATCCTGACATTTTTTTTAATAAGCTAATAAGGTATTTATCTCAGACAACAATATGTTTATTGTTTATGTAATTATAATATTATGTAATAATATTTTTAGACAACAAATTGCCGTTCGGGTGTAGTATAGGTACTATTATAGTTGTTCCAATTTAATTGAATTGCTTCTATTATTTTATGTGGAAAATAAAACCCTTTTAAGTTTTGAAAATATTTTATTAAAACCGTACCTATACAATTACAGTAATTATTTCATTTTCCATTACAATGTATTGTATAAGTACAGGACTATAATTTCACGAAGCCTTTCAAATAATAGGTACAAAATTCAAAATGCATGACAACAAGTAGGCTCAATTAGATAAAGCTTTTAAGAATACTTATATTATTAAACGCAATACGTAATTGCGTTTCTATTTCCTGTACAATATTTTATACTCAATATTGTAATTTAGGTCACGTGTCTTGAAAATAATATGTACTCGATTGTAATGATTCAAATTGAAATACCTACCACATCTATTGTTATACAATCGCATTATTTAATGTCGCTAATATTTGAATGAGACGAGTGTTACTTTTTTTTCTTTCAAGCTAACAATGTAACATATAATATAGACTATATAGTATATAATATAGTAATTTTATACTTTTATTTACCAACCCTTTCATTTTCTAGGGTTAATTTATAAATGAAAATAGTGGTTTTAATATCTTTTAGCCGTTGTTTGAATACTTATAAGCTACACAATTTTATATTGTAGGTATTGATAGAAAATATTAAAAAATTAAATATATTTATAAATAGGCATACTATTTTATAAATATGTTCTAGTTATAAATATAGATACCTACCATATATTGTATTTCTAGTTTCTACATGGCTAGGCAGGTATTTTTTATGCATTTTAATTTATAACCAATTTTTATCTTAAATAACTCATCTAATCTAGTGATTAATTTCAAAAATAATATTTTACACAAATAAAGTAGACTATTTGTCTCTAGCTCGATATACCTACTTTGGTCGCTGCCCGCTCATTCGTATATCATTATATACTTTACTAGACATTCTGTTTTTCACATTTTTTATTTTTACTCAATAGAAATTTTAATACTGATTACGAATATGTTCAAATATAAATGTGTGGAACAATTATTTTAAGTTACATACGATTAAAGATTTTCGATTTTTCTATTATGCGTGGCCGGCACTGGTGCATATTAATTATTAGTTGCCTCCTAAAATATACGAATTGTCTTCCATCCTTATCGTAAATAAAAAGATTAATATACATTATATACTAATACAACTGTTTAGTTGCCTCCAATGATCAGATAGTTCGTGATTGTTGCTAGTAGTAATCGGAAAAAAAAGTCACGGAAAAAAAAGTCCCGATAAAAAAACTCCGATAAAAAAAGTTCCACACTAGGAAAAAAAAGTTTAGAAAAAAATGAATGAAAATATATCAAAATTGAAGTATAAATATGTTCAAACTGTATTTAAAAATACATTACAGTTACATAAAAATCAGTAATATCATAAAAAATAGAAGGGAGCTTACATACTTATATAGTGTATATATTATAAAATATTTATTTAATTTTCAAGTTCCCTAATGGAGATCATATTTTTGACTTTTGCTATAATTTAGTAATTTACTATTTAGTTTTAGTGTAATGATAATATTATGGTATATATTAAATTGTATAGATAAATATAAAAAGTTTCATATTATAAATTATTCATCATAAATTGAAAGGTAATTGCAGAGGTAATTTAAAAAAAATTTTAGTTTGTTATAATAGGAATTCATCCTGGATGGTTTTTCAAATGTAGTAGACTAATAAATATATTTGAAATTACTATAAATACTTATAGTTGAAGTTTGATAAGGAACATTACATTTACATAAAAACAAAGTTTTTGGTATAATAATATGTTATATGAATACCTACCTATAAACAGGCCTTTTTAACAGCCGTAAGTCATAACCATAGAAAGAGGTGTACATACTTAATTATAATATTACACTTTTATTATTTTATAGCATTTTTATTATAATTATATAGGTACTATAATTGTATTACATTTTATTACTTTGGACTTGTATTAAATTAAATTATATTATATTTTAATATGTGATTTAAGTAATTAATTAACATTTTTAATGATATTATATCATTTTTTATGTAACTTTAATGTATTTTTCAATACAATTTTAATATATTTATTATTTATACATCAGTTTTTATATATTTTCATTCATTTTTATCTGGACTTTTTTTTCCTAGTGTGGAATTTTGTTCCGGGAGTTTTTTTTTCCGCTATTCGTTGCTAGCCATGCCAAACTAATAGTGGGCAGACGAATAAAAATGGAACGGCCAAAATTAGTATGTCCAGTCACGTATAACATAGGCTCCAAGTGCAACAAGTGGCAGCACCTTAAATATGGGTGCGGGTGGGTATGAATAGAAGAAAATAAAACATTTTATCGGTAGGTTGAATCCAATACAAATTGAACACTTCATACATTTACGATACTAATCATAATTTTGTTCATAATTGTCTTCTGTTATTTTAAAATTACAATTATAACACAAATATTTTTATTCCACAAATTATTCACACCAAGGAACAAACAAAAAAAAATTTCACATACTAAAAAGAAAATATGGACGACTTCCATAGGTTAGGTTTGTACCAGATAAAATTTTGTATTAAACGACTATATTTTTATTGTTACCGACCGAAAATAAACATTAATTCCCAATAAATTTATTCAGCGAAGAAATATCCAAAATATACTCTTACAGTAAAATAATACGTTTTAGTACCTATGAATTAAATCAAAATATTTCTTACACTTGAATATTTAATTTTTTTTTAACCAACTTAAAAAAATCAAAATCTTAGAATTACGATACAAAAACCAACTCAGCGCTTAAAAACATTATTTAGTTATCTGACCATTTTATTATGATAGCTTTAAAAAGTGTACCTATGTTATATTGGCAACTCTAAAACAGTTGTTGAATCGCTTGAGATTCAGCTACCTACTACAAAGTTTGAGAATCGCTGGGATATAGCCCTTAATGCCCAAACCATCTTCAGATTCTCTACACAAAAAGTAAATTTAAGACAAAATTATAAAATTATAAAATCAATTATAAATCGAGTCAGTCTCTTTTGTTATTTTTCTGATTTCATTAATTTTCAGTATTAAGTATAATTATATTTGGAAAATAGAAGCCGATATCATTTGCTCAAGATTGCGTCTAATACAATCATACTTTTATAAAACAATAATTATTATATTAATTAATAACAATAATAATTTTTTTTTTTATTGTTTTTTTTTTTTAATTTCATATTAAATTGGTGGACGCCGCTTGCACTACGGCCCCTCCACCTACTGAGGCGACAGGACACGTCTCTTTTAGTAAATTTATTAAATCCTCAATGATAATCACTCCCAGTTCAAGAGATTATAAGTTATGACTTACACAATCATTATATAAGTATAGTACATTTGATAATATTATTTTATAAAAGAATATGATAATCTGTTACCTAAAATATTCGTTTTGTATTTATTATAATATATTCTATGACCCAATATTGGTGGACGCCGTTTGCACCGCGGCCCCTCGACCTAGTGGGACGACCGGGCCGCCTCTTTTAAGTTTTAGGAAATTGATTAAATACTCAATCAAGTCTTCCTTCACTAAAGATTTATATTTTGTAAACGGCATAATTTAAAGAAAAAATAGGAAATTGAAGAAAGACTGTAAAGTAACAGAATATTGTTCAGCCAGAAAACATGTGATATATACAGAAACCGAAGAATTTAAAATAAAATAAATTTATTCTATACAATATACAAATAAAATATTTTTAATTTAAACATACTACATCTATAAGGATATTATATTCTGACTACTCAATAGTGGTACATTCTGAGTACATTTTTATAGGGAGATGAAAAAAGTTCAAGGCAACATTCCTGCCACAATTATCGTGTAGATACCTATACATATAGTGAATGAGTTGTTTTTTTCTATTATTCGTTTGTAGCAAATTGGTGTTGGTGGCCCTGGGTTGAGTAAAACTAAAAAAATGAATGTAAAACGTATAAAAGGATTTTTTAGTTTGATCTCCATAGTAAAAGAAAATTAATAAGTATAATGTATGTATGTATTAATATAAATGTAGTAATAATATTTTAAGAAAAAAATTTTCAGAAAATGGACATAGTAAATTATATCATAAAACGAAACCGTTAGTTAGACTTAGAATAGCAGCCTATTGATAATGAGAAGAGTGAAACCAGAAACACAAGATATATAAACATTTAAACAAAAATTAGAACTTGTTCTAAATAAAATAAATATAAAATAGGTGGGCAAGTGGATGTCGCTCTGCTGTACAGTAGGTTACAAGTGGGTCACTGTAATGGATGGTGTTAAAATTTGAATTCAATGATATATAATATATCATTGTATAAGAAAAACGATTCTGAGCGAAAACGGTCAGTCAACCTATGATATATTGATATTACTAAGTATATTTGATGATATTATTGTGAATAGAGTAATTTGTATATAACCTATTTAAGTGGAATATGTTTTAAATTTTCAATCCTTAGATATAAAAGTTGAACATTTTATAAATTTTTAACTAAAAAATAATTATTAAATTTTAAAATTAGCTATTAAAAAAAAATTAGGTTAACTGTTAACTTTAAAAATTTTAAAATGTTTTCTATCAACTTAATTTAACTCAGTTCAAAATTATCATTAACTTGCCCAGGCTTGAGTATATCATGATATTATTTACAGTAATCCAATATTAATCTCAAAAATATTAAAAATATATTTATTTAATATACATAGAGTACCTACGTATACTTATATACATTTATTTATAATTATTTTAATATTATTATTGATTTTCTATTAAAATGAACTTGATTATTTAGTTATTTTAAAGTGGCGCAAATTACAATTTTTGTAGGTAAACGATGACACAGATTACTTAATGCCCTTTTACTAAGTTTTCTGTGGCCCAAATTACATAAATATTTTTTTGGAGGGGTTGTTTTTGGCGCAAATTATATACGCCCCGTGACCACTACCCGCCGCCAACCGGTAATTGACGTTGTAGTTGTTGGTCGTAGGTGATAAGTAATCTTTTGTAAAATACCACTGAATAGTAATAACTAATAGATTTATATTTTTTTTTAATTGATCTTTTTTTTTTTTTAAAGCCCGGCGACTATGGCCATTAGCTTGATTGTAGGGTTTATGATTGTAGGTAGTAGGGTTTGAAATTGTAGGGTTATTACACGTGTGTGTTGTGTTTGGCAGAATTTCTATTCTGGCGCCCGTAGGTTTCTGCCATGCCCCGGAGTGGGGGATGGCGGCACTTGTTCTCCGGACACCGTGACTTGCCCGGAGAAAAATGCCGCCCAGTGGTCGAGAGAATCGAACCCGCGACCGCCAGCGCCTCAGACGACGTGTTCGACCGCTCGGCCACCTCGTCCCCCTAATAGATTTATAGATATAAGATTATAATAATATAATATTTCAAACTTCTATTGTAATTGTATAATATTAATGAGTCATTGCGTTAACCATAAAAAGGGCCCCATTGCCGAAATTCGAAGGGGGGCCCACCGGGAAATGCCCGGTTTCCCGGTAGGCCTATCCGCCCATGGTTTTGGACTTTCGTGAGCCGGATTGCCGATTTGAACATAATTATGAAATTCGAAATTCGAAATCAGTCAATATTATTATTATGGTTTTTGAAACACCATTTAAAATACTGAAATGTTGGCCGCACTGTTTTGTGTGTTTCGGCTCAAGATTAAGTGATAATTGAGAAACTGATAACAACGACCGTCCGCTTTTTTCCCAAATTGTTTTAAATAGTATAATTTGTATTTAGTATTTACTATTTAATATTATTTACCAGGTAATAAATTAATAAATTAAATTAATTGTTTTAAAACACATTATAATTATTTATTTATTAAATAATTCGTCCTAATTTATCGTTGTAAAACGGGTGAAAGCTGTTCGCTTAATATTTCCTTATTATTCTATAAAAACCGTATCTTATAGGTATTATTCTTATTTTCTTTAGAATCTTATCCACAAAATGAGTCGTAAAGAAGCCTTAACACAATTTATACAACAAATTCACGGTCGTCCTGTTGTTGTGAAATTGAATAGTGGAGTCGATTACAGAGGTAATTTTTTAATAACCCAACAATTTATTTTTATTTTTTTTATTAAGTAATATGCTCATTTTAATCATACTAAAATGTCGGATCCTCTGCAGAATCAATCTTACAATCTTAAGAGTTTGATAGCCACGACCTTTGTGCCATGACTATTCGGTTACATTTAAATTACAATATAGTCACAGCAACGACACTGTAACATATTATAAACTATTTAATACTGCAAAAGGTTCAAAACATTAGTATTGAAATGATGATGTGGGATGTGGATATAAGTATATAACCAATAAGTTTTATAAATAGATATATTTAATTTCAATTCATAGTTTTATGAACCATAATATAATAAGTAATTTATTGTGCTTATGCCAGTGGCCGAGTGGCACCAAACTCTTTATTTGTCAATGAAATATTACCACATTTGGTTTCTTATTTTTGGGAAGTTTGGTGTCTAAATGGATTGCACCATTGCAGTGCTTAAAATACCTAACCGACCTACGATATAGAAATCATAAAATGTTTATTGTTTATGTCTTTAATCACATTTATAGATGGATGAATGTCGAATGTAAATTTCTTTTGATTGTTATATAAGTTTTTGAAGACTGGGCCACTGGTATAAACTTATAATAAGTAATTATATATAGGCATATATATATATATTTTGTTAATGACATTTATTAGGTGTAATGGCTTGCATAGATGGTTACATGAATATTGCTCTCGAACAAACAGAAGAATACATAAATGGAGAACTTAAAAATAAATTCGGAGACTCTTTTATCCGTGGCAACAATGTACTATATATTAGTACTCAAAAAAGAAAAGGGGTGTAATATATTTTATAAATAATATTATTTATATACTCAATTTCTATGCTTGTGAAAAATAAAACTAAACATACAAATATGTATAAGTTGTTGTAATAAATATTAAGTAATCATAATTAATTTTGAGTTGCTTCATATTTAATAAGTACCTTATTCAAATATTATATTCATTCTCGGATTATAATGTTTGGTTGCATATGTATATGACATATTGTACCTATATACATATTATGTACTTGTGACCAGAGTCGGACTGGCCCGGACCTCTAGTCCGCAATTGTGGACGGGGCCCAGGCTTAATAATTATTATGGTAATTGCGGCCCCTGATTTTGTACCTATTAATATTATTATTATTCGTTTAGAGTAAATAGAAATAGGAAATAAACATTTCTTTTATTTTCGAATAAAGAAATGTATTTTTGATTACAATCTTGAGAAGTTTTCAATAGTCATTAAAATAATGACATTATCATTACAATTCTACAAATTTAATAGCTTTCTATATAAAAATATGTATTATTGATTTTTTTTCTGGGGTAATCAAAACATTTGACTGTTAGGGGCCCTTTTTTCCATATCGAGGACTGGGCCTTTTCGAGCCAGTCCGACACTGCTTTTGACCTATATTATAGCTTTGATAATATATAGCATATTATTTCATTAATCAATGGTTAATGATACTGTATAGATTCATAATATTATGAAACATAAATTTTACTATATTAAATCTATGATAGTAAAAAGTCATCATAGATGTATCATGTATCTAACATTTTGTTCTTATAAATGAAATTGAAAGTGTGCAAGATAGCATAATATATGCAACTGCCAAGGTTTTTAATTGTCTTTGTTTGTAATAATATAAAAAAAATTTATTTATTTACTTTACATTTCTGTCCTAAATATATAAAAAAAAAATACTTCCTAATCAAAATATTTCTTAAAAGTTTTTACATAGTACCATAAGTCATAACACAATATCTAAAAATGTTATTGTAGAGAAGTTGTTAACGCTGTACTAAGTCATTAACATTTAACATCTGAGCTCTATAACTAATACTAATACATTAGGTAATTATATCAATTATTATTTTTTTTGAAATTTATATTTTTAGGCTTCAAAACATGGTTCTTTAATCTTTAGCCTACCGTGGTAACTTACACGTAAGATACATGTAAATCATTGATTGATTTATTATTAACGTTTTTATCACAACGATGCCCAAACCAAAAATCAAATAAATGTCAGCATACCTGCTTAAATCATTAAGATCACAAATTATTACAAATAACGTTAAAATACATCATGGTACTACGCTACACCAGTTGATAACCACGGATGTAAAGTATATTGATAATAAAATTATCAATTTATTATAATATAACATTTGTTTTTTATTTAAGTAGGTACTAGGTAGCATCTTGACAATTTAAATACAAGAATTTTTGAATTTTATATTCCTTTGGTTATTGGCCAATTATAACTTGAGCATATTTCAGTGAATATATCCCATTCTAAATATGCTACAATACTTGAGTTTACGAAAGGTTTTTACCATTTTAAAGATTGGTATGAGTAGGTTTGCCATTATTCAGTAGATATTTCATCTTTTATAAGTTATCATAAAATTTGTCGATGTTTATTGTTAGCATTGCAATACATATTACCTAAGGCTATAGTCTTGATATTTATTTTTTCAAAACATAAGAAACACTAAATATAGCAATTAAAATTTCAATCCCAAAAAATATTTTCATTAGTATAGTGGTACTATAAAGTATAAATAATACAAAAATTGTGTGTATTATAATAGGTGGTAGTACCTATATAATACTATAGAGTGACAGTTATTATTATTTTACTAAACAAAACCCTCTTTTAATAATTTCATAATTAATATTTTTGACATATTTCTTTACTGTAAGTACTTATATTATAAACAAGACACTGGTAATGTTCATTAAAATGTTAAATCCACTTTTAAAATTAAAATACACCTACCTACCTAGTTCTTTTGTATGAATAACAAACAATTCATTATTGTAATTTAGTTACAAAATGATGCTTGAACAGATTTGTATAACAATACAATAATCTCTGGACAACCAATGAAAAACGGAATTGAATATTGGAAAAATTGGTTACTTTATCATATTAAATTAATGTTTAATTGAGTTCAACCGTAAAAAAATAAAACTTATTAAATATTCGTTGTGAGAGAAAAAAAAAAGGAAATGAACCAGCCATTGTTTTAATTTATCAGAATTGCTTTTTTTTTTTTTCAAACAATGAATGGACGAAAAAATAAGGAGGACAATCAAATATTTTTAAACGTCGATATTGACTTTAAAGGCGTATTACACTTCATTTTGAGTACAGTGGATGCTGATTATTACCTAAACGATTTTTATTGTCGGTAGAAAATTGTCCTACTCCACACATCTTGCATTGTGGAAATAAAGGGTACTTGCCCTTACCCCATGTATAAATATATATATAATACTTTTTTATAAGTTTAAAACCCTATAAAACCAATCTATTGATAACTATTGATGTGTGAAATTTCTACCAAGTCCCTACAGGCTTCCTATACGTGTGTGCCATTTACCCGAATCACCGCTGTGGCGCTGTATAATATAATTTCAGTGATGCGTCAATACATGCTCACACGTCATTATATAATCAGCTCATAATACAGGGCAAAACACTCATTTCACGAACGTTTTTAGTTTACATTTTTTTGGGGGGATTATTTAAATTTTAAAGTCAAAAAAGTACAAAAAAATGTTATTGTTATAAAAGGTTCAAATCAAATTAGGCTCGTCCCTCGTCGAAGTGTAGCTAAATGTGCCATACTATTCTCAGCTGTACCCACTACTAATCGGTATTGTTATAAAATATAATGTAAGAAAGTGTACCTACCAGCTATTGAGTTGGTGTTTATTATACTTCTATTTTTGTCCATATTGACTATACTTTATAGTTTATACAATATAGGTAATATGATATGTGGCTAGTCTGATTTCTGTTTAGATAATATGCTTATAGGTGGTAGCCTGGTAGTCTATATTATTATGTCCCCTACGGATCGTTCGATGGCCTTATGTGGATTTTGCCATTTTTATGTATACCTACGTAGGTTAGGTCTATTAATGGAGGTGCTCGACACTACTCCTACCTAACCTAACCTATTTGCCTTTAGGTAGGCACTGTGTTTATTTCTGTCTGTTATAAAGAGAGTGAGATAAAAATAAACGATTTTTTTAAGTACACTATCAACAATATTAAAATGGATAATAAGTTACTCACACGACATCACACAGAATTTAATTGCATCATAGAGCACGTTTCCGTGTTGTGATCATGGACCTCATTCTTACTAATTAATATAATAGTATAAAGTGTTTACCTACTCATACGCATCTATACTTACAGGATACAGTACGCAGAAAAATAATAATTGAAGGGCAGCAACCAGATTATTCCATTTTCTGATTTTCATGAACTTTTCAGGACGAGCAAAAGTAAATTCTTTTCCTCATTTACCACTATTGGCGGGAAATAATTCATTTGGAAATATATTTGGAAATTTTTCTACCGAAATATAGATATTTCTACCATGAATAATATTCCATGAAAAATAGTACCAACTATATAGATTCACTTTCATATCAGAAAAGATACTGTTGAAGAAAATCCAATTCAATTCAATTTTTTCAACTCTGGATATTTATACCGAAGGTTTTGTGCACTTTCCACTTCTATAGAAAGATATTGAAATTTCCATGATTTGGAATATTGATAACATTCTACAAATTATTCAATTGATAACATTATTAGGTATTTCAAAAAGTATGACTAGTTGTATCAGTAAATACCCAAAATCAGTAAGAACTAAAATCGTGATTTTTCGTTTAAATATCGACATATGAACTTTAAATGTCTATTGTCTATAACAAAAGCTTTACTTTGGTTTTTGTAAAAACTACTTATAAGAAGCATTGTATTACTATACTACATAGTTATATGCACTTATGTTAATTGACTTGAATGAATTTTGTCGATATCTGATAATAATTTACGAAAAATCGATTTTGGATTTTGGTGTAACTCTAAAACAAATTAACGTATATACATGAAATTTTCACTGGTCGTTTGTATTTGCATTTTATATACACGATAAAATTTAAAAAATATTTTGATTTGTTTTGAACTGTTTAGGAACATTTTCAGTTTCCAAATTTATATGTCTTTTTTTCTATGAATGTCAATAAAATTTTATTTGTTGGGTAAAAAAGCTTGACAATTTAATACAAGGCTCCTACTATATTGTTATTTGTTACAATGACATTTGAAAAATATTAAAAATCCTTAGTTAGAGTTTTTATTTATAATCATTTAAAGTTCAAATCTTGGCAAAATACGAGAAAATCACGAAAATCAGCAAATTATTAGATTTCATATCAATTTTTCTTTTTAAATTTAAGATTTGAAAATGTAATACATGATTCCTCATAAGTTAAAAAAAAGTCTACAATCAACTCAAATAATTAAATTTTTATGAGTGTTTGAAGTTAATATTTTGACAAGATTGGATATTCACTAATGTAGTGATATTGTTATTTTGTTGTAATTCAAAAACTAATAACTGTATTATTGTACCGAGATTATATATTACAAACGATTTTGTAAATTAACTGTCGTTGCAAGATTCAATGCCAATTGTAAAAATTATACCAAAAACTACAAATATTTAGTTACAACTAGAATAACATTATTTTTAATTTAATTTCAGTTTTAATTATTAGGTACCTATTAATTATTACATTAAACTAGGTTTAAACTGTTTTGAATGCATAAATATTGCATTACACATAAATATAATGATATAATGTAAGTTATAATGTGTATATTGTTTACACTTTACACATATTTAATTAGGTTAAATAACTTTTACTTTGAAATACAAATAAACTACGATACATACAGACATGCATACATACATATATTATTGATATTATAATAATATTATGTTGGCTATAGGAAATAAATATACCTAAGTGTAATAGGTACCGTGCTGGCTAAAAAGGAGACTATATTGTTTTGTATATGTAAATGTTTAATCGAATAGAATTTATTTGTTTATTTATACCATAATAGTTGCAATTAGTTTAAAATACGTTTCCAAATAGTAAGTTTTATTGTTTTGATTTTTTTTTAATTTTATATTTAATATTGAGTATTTAAACTTAAAGTTAAGTTATAAATTAATTTAATTGTTTTTCCTCTGCTCAAAACAATCAACATTCAACACTGCAGCCAGTACGAAAGTTGTCGAAGTAATTTTCAAGAAATTCCAGCAACGTCGTTGATACCGAAAAAAAGAAAAGGTCTTACGGAAATCCTTATCTCTCTCCCTTCTCGCTGGTTATGATTAGGAATGCATGAGTGAGGATTTTAATTTTTTAATTTTTGTTAAAACGCATTGTTAGTAGTTCTCATTAAGGGAATGAAATCTTAATTTTAACAATGCACTAATGACTTAAAAATATTTCATAATAATACATATAAATGAAAATAGTCGATGACGAGGATAGTATTTGAAATGTTATAATTAGGGCTCGGAAGTTGTAGGACTGTATAGGAGTTGTATATTATTCTATATTTGCTCTTGATTTATAGAACATAAAGCTAAAAAAATTCAATCCATACAATGGTCAGTTTAGCTTAAGAATTGAATAGGTACCTATTGAAAATGCATATTTCGCATATTTTGTAAATTTTAGGGGAAAAACTGCATATTTCTTGATCTTCATACGCATTTTAATATGTTATTAAAAAAAATTATTAATCTTTTTCTTTTTTAAGCCGTGTATTTTAATAATAATATTGAATATTTAACTCCCTATATTAATGTAGGTAGGTATTTATTGTTATCATCGCAATCGACTATTCATTTAAGTTTTAACGAAAACTGTGCGATACGCATTTAATTTCTATCACTCCTATATTCCGATGAATCCGATGTACCTACTATCTTTTCGAATATATTTTTTTAACTATATTTTTCAGTTCAATACAATGTCGAAATGCCATACAGTTTTTCGCCATATTTTAAATATTATAAATTTATTTTTCAAATTTTACATTTCTTTTAGTACAATTTAATAACAACATCAAATGGCTTTTTTGGAGTTTAAAATTGTTATCAAACTATTTTTAACATTTTTTTCAATTTTGTTGTGCATATTTCTTGCATATTTTTCCTTTTTTAGCTCCAATAGCTTCCGAGCACTATAGTTATAACTTATAACTTATAAAAAATAATATAAATATTTCTACAGGTAAGTCTGGTAAGTAATATACAATAGTTTAAGTGCAAATAAAGTGTAAATTTAATTTAATTAAAATTACTTGAATGGTTTATATATTTATCGCCACTATTCTAACTTTTAAATAATTAAACTCTTATAATATTTCCTATTGATTTAAAATTATATCCACAAATTCGCCGTATAAAAAAAACTGCAAATTTTACCATCATTACATTATTATTTTTCTAACTATTGTCAACCGTGACGGTACTTTGTCAAAACACATAGGTACCTATTAAACAATTCTTATATAGATACGTTAAAAACAAAAACGTATCCACAATTGATCATTAATAGTAAATTACTTTGTGGTGAAAGTGTGGATAAAATTGACACTTTATCTGTACATGTGGATTAGGCCTTAACGGGGACACCACAATAAAAAAAACGCGCCATGTATAATACCTCATGCATTTAAACGGACTTCATTATTCCATAATGTTGTCGTTTATCTCTAAGGTGGTGTGGAATTTTATACACAAATAGTGGCGTATATAGGGGGTGAGCACAGTGGGCTGCAACCCCCCTCCCGCAATTACAGTATTTTTAAATAGAACAACAATATATCTTATTAGGTACTATTATAAGTTATAATATTTCATAGCCTGTTGAAAAATAACAAATACGAATATATTCATAGAAACTGTTAAATATATAGCAGACAGTATAGCCTTTAAGTAATAGATCACTTGCAAGTTTCTGTCTACTATAGCCCACCCCAAAAATTATTACTATATACGCCACTGGCTATTTACAGCAGCTAATCCATTAAATATAGCCTGAAATAAAAAAAAAATGTATTTGGAATCAATTATTAAATTGAGTTAAAAATTAAAACCCGATTTCATACTTCTGACTTCTGAGCTCTGACATACTATTCTCTAGGTAAGTTTCTATCCACCTTACACTCGAAATTGTATGTGTTCTGGTGTAGCTATCAATCTGTCATTTGTAAATAGAGGAAGTGTATACGATATTTTTAAAGGAAAATTTTTAATCGAATATAAATCCTTGTTGCAGACCGGTCTTAAAATTCAAATGATATGATGAAATTTTGTTGATACTACATTCCTATGAATCTATATATTATAGGTAATGAGTAAAACTTAATACTAATTTTATTTTGTAGTTAATAATTTGTAAAGTATGTTTTGTACTAACAATAATTGACTGCTGGAAAAAATGGTCTGGGGGGTGATATATCACTCACAAGGCCACATCCAAGGGCGGACCGCGGGGAATAAGAATTGGCACCAGGGAAACAGAAAATTTGGACCAATATTGAGCTAATAATAAAATATTAGTAAGTTATCTGCCCAAATTTATTCAAGCAGTCCAAATTTTCGCCTGGCCCAGGCGGGAATCGCCCACCGCCACCCTAGCCAGTCCACCCTGACAGCCAGATCCCTCAAATTTACATGTTAATGAATTTTTAGAGGAAAATATAAACTTAATTATACTTTCTTTAGGTAGGTACTGTAACGAACATGTCGTCATCGACATCGTACATTACTCCTAGTATGCCGAGTAAGGAAAAATATGAAATATATATTATGCTGACGCGATGTTTAACTGACATCACGTCAATAACCGACCAGAACTCCTGGCGGAAAATAGTCAAGAGTGAAGAGTGATAGTGAATGGTCGACAGTGGAAGTCGAGAGCGGACAACGACCAAAAAGAGGACCTGTGGACGGCCAGCTCACCCACCTCGGATAGCAGCACCCACGACAAGTCGACACCACATATCTCCACCAGTGACCCTCAGTGAAGCTAATCTATAAGTATACCTATCTAATAATTATATTTTAATGTTCTTATATTGTAAGATTTGATTCTAATAACAGTTACAAAATTATGTATATACTTGAGTACTTGCTTTACATAAGGTAACCCTGATCCCTAGCAATAATGTCACACACCGAGGTCGAGTTTCCGAGACCTCGTTAATATAAACAGAACTACACCGAGGGGTGCGACCCCCAGGTGAAGAGGAGACGTTACAGTACTTATGATTATGATTATATAGTGTGTGGCACTGTGGTTTAGTTGTGGTTTTAATTGTGGTTTTGCATCTTTTCTTGACGTGCTGCCCATCAAGTATACCTTATCCTTGCTGGAAATGAGAAGTTTGTCTCTTAGGGAGGAAGTTGATCAAGACTCATTAGTCATTTTGCCACTGCACATCATAAACCTACTCCACACTCAGTACCTACTCACGATCGACGACGCGAAAACGGTTAGATGTGTATCGAGATACACGGCCGGAATTTCTCCGAACTGCAAAATACTACATAATCACTATATGGTGACTATTTCATAAAATGTACAGACAGAAAATTTGTAGACACTAAGTCTAGACACAATAACTTTGTAAAATTGCATCAAAAAAATTATATTACCTAAAACAAATAATAATTTAGTATGAATTAGTCGCTTCAGGGACCATCAAACTTGTAAATAGTTACGGAATTGGTAACTGCTATAGGTATATATTTTCTGTTGGTCATCATTCTATTTTTTTTTTCAAAAATTTTGTTCATATGTAGGTAATGAATTAAAATTTAAAATTATGTAAAAAAAAAAAAATAAAAACTTTTTGAGAAAAAAAAATGGGCGTTTGTTTTTTACAGAATCACCACATATAATAGGTTTGGAAAATCCAAGTAAAGGCAAAGCCAAAGACTTATAGTATCATCGTGGCCAAAATTAGAGCGTTCTATTGACGCACTTATTGAATTTAGTTTAAAAACATATACTGGTAAAATAGTGGAGGGGGACTTAAATACTTAATTGATGTATTATTGAGCATAATGAGCAGTTATCGTGATTCGCTTTGTATAATATAAACCCTACATAGGTATAGAATATAAATCGTGTATGCTAAACCTAGTCTCTATATAGAGCATTGCTGGAGTGTTTACCTATATTATACTATTATTTATTAGGTATTATAATAGTATTATCATTTATCGTGGCCGACAACCACGTAGGTATAATCACAGATTAAATGAAACTTAATAGGATTAGTATTATAATACTTATAAGTTATAGGTTCACGGCTGTACATAGGTATATTATATTATATTATTTGTATATATCTGCAGGTTTCAACTTGCTTTGCCCATTTTTTTTAAAAATGTGTACACTAACTGCAGTCTAACAAGTAACAGTATATTGAAAATCAGTAAAATACTAAAATATTCAAAATATTCGCCAACCGTTTTGTTCATAAATCCATTTATGTCAATTTGCAGATCTGATAAAATGCCGACAAGCGAGGTTTGGTTTTTTTCTTTTTTATTCAAACTTCACTCAAAATCATTTTTTTTAACAATAATATTTGTGACTTTAAATATTGCTATTAAATACATACAACACAACTTGAAACAACTAAATTGAGCTAAGGGAGATCTCTGTATCCCGTTTTCTCGTTGTCCTTTATTTTATTTTACTTTGCCTACCAAACAAATAAGCTTATTAAAATCTTTTGGAGTAGGTAAGAAAACACTATTCTTTATTTCATAAAAAAAAATAATATGATAATTGCCAAAATTAGAATTAAATTTCGCTAACTATGTTTTATATTACAACAACTTAATTATTAATAGGTGCATTATATTTTTAATTATTACGAGTCAAGTGTATGGCATATTATTCTTTAACAATTGAAAGTACCTATGTTCTTAACTGTTCATTTTTATGTTGTTTCTAAAGTGTAATTTATACTATATAATACTAGCTAATCCTGCGCACTTCATTGCCTGTAAAAAATTACAACTTTAAAAAAATTGTGATTGTTCAACTCGTTTTGGGTGCAACTCAGCCTCCCCGGTAGGCAATCCAATTACATCGGATCGAGGACAATAATATGTAACACTGTAACAGCATATCAAGTAGACAATTTGAGAAAATTGTATTTCATGCAAGCTTGTACCTGATCTGCCCGAATAACCAATGGCAACTAAATAATAAATACTAATTTCTACTAATATTATTTCTCTTATAACCTATTTAGCAACCATTTATAAACAAAAATGTCCACCGTAAATCTCGAAATCCCCGTTTGAGCACCTCCCCGGGTTGGGCCTAGGAGGGTGAAACATACTTTTTTTTTTTTCGTTTGAACCGACAGCAGAGGAGGATCTGTGTGAACACTACTACTCCTTTAGGGTGAAACATACTTAACGACCTGTTCTCATACCTACCAAATATACAAAATATTTTTTATTAAAATTGATCAAACTGTTTGAGAGGAATGCAACCACAAACACCGTGGCATGAGACTTTTATTTTTATATATTAGAAGATTATATAATATACAGTACCTTCAGGCTTCAATTTACCATACCGTCTTACAAATTACGAAATAACCTGGATTACATTGTTTTAAGGTTTGTCTGATTATGTCTTAAATAATGAATGAGGATTAATGTCCCAACCACATATACCTATAGATAGATCCAGTGCCACTGGATAGCGAAGGACCTTGACATCCACAGAATCCAGAGACACAATATCCACATAAATAATTTCCATTTTTTTTACTACATAGCAATAGATTTAATATATAAAATATGATTATTTAACAGTATAAGGTATTAGAACATATTTCAGCAGATAATATTTAAAAATGTACAAGATAAATATTAATAATTTTGCAGGGTACATTTTTTTGTACAAATTATTAATTAATGCTGCCCCCA
The DNA here is from genome assembly GCA_949089665.1 of Macrosiphum euphorbiae. NCBI lineage: Eukaryota > Metazoa > Arthropoda > Insecta > Hemiptera > Aphididae > Macrosiphum > Macrosiphum euphorbiae. Next base: position 7,860,173 of record CARXXK010000003.1, on the reverse strand, counting down.
GATCTTCAAACTGGATCCGTCTCGGACAACAAGTATAATATATTAAATATTGTTAGTTGTTGCCAGGTATAGGTACTAAACAATAAGCATAGGTACTGCATCACAGCGAAGTAATAACTTATAAGAATATCATAGTGTATTAGTTTTCAAATCGTCAATACACAATATAATAAATAATAATGGATTAAATAATTATGAAACGTAAGACTTATAAATTATAAATTATAAGTTATATACTGTATTAACATATATAGGCATAAGGTATAGACCATAAGCGTGGTGAATTTATAGAGTGTATTCTGGTACACAACATAAATTCCAAAAATGTAACTAAAAACATTTTACGGGATGGGGACTAAACAAAATTCCAGGGGGCTATAATCCCTCACCTTAACCCCCCCCCCCCATTCTACACATATAATGCAAATAGGAAGATATTATGTACCCTACAATTCTAAATCGTTGTTATCAGTTATTAAATATTACTATACCTCAGTACGTTATCACTTATTAGTGTTACTTATAGTAGGCTAACTATATTATAATAGTATTCACTTGTAAGTCACTTTTCTCAATATAGTTCATATTTCATACGTAGGTACCTATAACATACATGCTATATTATAATATTAATAATATGTCACAGGATTATACTTCCATTACAGATTTCGAAAATTAAAAGAGCTTTTTGTACAAATCAGACCGGTGGAATGAAAAAAAATCGAAACGACCTCCTGGTTGTTATAATAATGTTTTTCTCTTTTACTCCGATCAAGGAATCGAACAATATGAATACATAATATAGCTCATTGTGCGTAGGTACCAGCGTGCGTGTGATGGCGTTCGCGGAAGACAGCTATTGTACAACGGGCGAGACCAACGTGTGCCTATATATATATATATTTTATTTGATCGGCCTGGAGGAGGGTGGCATATCGAGTAACCATCAGTTGCAGCAGTAACAATTTGCAGCAGACTAACGGCGCGAGGTCTGACTTTTGCTAATTATTATCCGAAGACGGTGGCGGTGGTGTGCCCGGTCGGATATATTATGCGCCGCACGCTGAGCGGTTCATTCGATAATATTATATTCCCTTCATTAGCTCATCACTGGCAATATCCGTTCTCCGGCACAGCGGTTTATTTAATCGTTGTGTGTGTATGTGGGGGGGGGGAGAGAGAGTGACGGAGCCATATTTATGAGGGGGTGAGAGGGCGAAAGAGGAGACCCGCAGAGGCGGTCTTTCAGCCGCAGACATGTCATTTGCCGTGGAGACTCCTCTGCTCGACGATTGCAATTATTATTGTATGCGGCACAAAAGAGGCTCGCCGGTCATCGCGGTGGTCGAGGAAGAGGAGGAATCGGTAGCGTCGGTGTCAGTGGCTTCTGCAGTATCGCGCGTTATATAATATATATATATATGTATTATGTATACACTATACATACATCTGTCCATTATTATAATAATATATATAATATGATATTATTATTATGTAAACTATTGTTTTAAATGTCTCCGTCACAGTCGAAAATTCATCCAGCAAACTTTTATTAGAGAAAAAAACAAAAAACAATGAACAAGTGCTGCTATTCCTGTTGCACCAGTGGCGTATTTAAGATTTTTGCGCCCTAGGTACACACAATTTGGCGCCCGTTTGTTTCTCAGTTTCCTTTTATTCATTGTCACAAAAAACTTTTAAGCCCCCTCTAATTTACAATTTACTTTTCCTCTCAGTTAATAGTGCAAAGCTTGCAACCGGTACCTATAAACCGTTATAAAACAGAAACCGAGAACAAAATCAAAACCTAACCCGAAAAAAATTGGATACCTGTATTATAATTAAAACCCAAAATATAATTTAAAAAACGGTATTTTTTTGAAAATCTTTGTATTTCTGAAAGTTTACTTTAAGTACACAATAGGCGATCGGACGCTCGATCCAGCGATTCAATAAAATTAATAAACTAAGAATGAACGTAAAAAGTCCAGGTCTTGAAACCGGTATAAACCGTTTAAAAACTGAAACCGATAACAAAATCAAAAACAAAATAGGAAAAAATTGGAAATCGGTATTAAATCCAAAACTAAAACCGAAAAAAATTGGAAACCAGTGTATAAATCGAAACCAAAACAGAAATTTTTCAATCGGTTTCAAGCCATGTAAAAGTGATAATTGATAACCCAAAATGTATATTTTCCCCTTATTCTATTTATGCTTCCACTAATTTAGAGAACACTTTTATTTTACCATTAACACTACATTTATTCCTAATAAAAATTCAACCTTTATAATTAAATAAACAAATTATAATTTAGATTTTAGCCTTTTAGCCTTTTTTTTACGACAGTTTAATAAAATACATTATGTATATATATTATATAGAAATATGTATAGAAATGGAAGAGATATTATAAGAAAAATACAGGTATTCACTTATCAGTTATCACCACGATTAAAGATAGTATTTTCAAGATCTTGTGAAGAGTTAAGTAAATTATTAGAAGATATCCCAATGTCAGATAACGTAACTTGTTTACCATAAATAAATAATATAATAGTCAAATCTATAAAATAATTAAAATTATATTATTTATTAAAATGTCTGAAGAATGTATATTATTTTACCTTCGATTAACACAAGTTGTTTTTCAATAAACTTCACATAATTTTTTGAAAAAGAGCTTAGTTTTTGAAACGAAATTGCTTTTTTAATAGTAGTACTATGATTATCAGACATATCCATATCAATAAACCATTTTAGTGGTACTTTAACTCGGTCATTTAAAACAGTATAAAAAAGTGATGTGCTTTGTAGCCCAGGTGCTATATTGCCAGTGTTGCAACTATCAAGCTGGAAATAAAAATAATATACCATTAATTAGTTAAAAAAAACGTTACCAAATTATTTATATGAATTATAAAACATATACTTTCATTTTTTTCTTTGCTGGAGAAACTGAACTATAACAATGGTCATGTTTTATGCTGAAGTCCTTATAGCTTATGATCTACAACAATTATAACAAAAATCACTAGTATATTAATTTTTTATTCAAAAGCAATATAATATTATTACTGATAAGTGATAATTTATTATGTTCAGATTCGTCCAATATTAAGTTGTCGTTTGCTAGGAAAGGAATGGCACCTTGTCGTAGTTTTGGTATTTTCATACAAATCTATAATTTACGTTTAAGATATAAAAACAATGTTTACTTACATAATATATAGTATATACTAACATATTATATACTTACAGAATATTTTGAAAGCCCTTGTCCTGAAACCCAAGTTCTAATTATATCAGTTTCATGAAAATGTGCAGCACACACTGGAAACTTGCTTTTAAGAAAAATATCAAGAATGTTTTCCCATTGCTTCTTTAATACTTCATTTTTTGGCACACCAAAAGTAGATTTTTTCCTTACCAGCAGTACAATTAGGGACACAGCACTTCATTTTGATGATATGTGACTACCGGGATTGAAGATAGTATACACTATAATGTAGAATAAATACTTTAAACCAAACTTTACAATTAAAATTACGTAGGTAGTAGGTACCATGTAATCACGAATGTAAAAATCGTTGAAAAAATCGTATTTTTAATCGTGTATGTACTATTTTGCATTTTCGCGGGAAAATAATGTGTATATTATTACAGAAGAATCTTGATTTCCGATGCGTAGTACATAATTTATACCCTATGAGCGCTAGTAAAAGTTTCTAGAGTGTCGTTGATAATAAAAGAAATTATGAGCATCATTAAATTGTTTCTTATCATAGTTCGTTGTGCAACCATTCTATCTTTAATCGTGGTTATCACTAATATAATTTCTCAACATATCTAATAAAATAAAAAAATAATTTTGTTATAACCTCTAGCGACTTTAAGGACTCAGAATTTGGCGTCCCGGGGCAATTGCCCCCCGTCTCCCCCCCTAAATACGCCACTGTGTTGCACCAAACGTTATCTGTGGTTATTGACTGTTTGAGATACGTCATATTATGTCTATTTATTTATTTACTCTTATACTATACGGACTCAACCCGCAGAGCATAATTAATTTTAGTACGTACTTATATATGCATTGTTCATATAAAATTGATAGATTGTATAAAAATATAGTATAATATATAGGTACATTGTACATTTTTACATGTATAATGTATATAGTATAGCATATTATAATGATGTATAAAGAATATTTTTTAACAATAAACGACACTTGGTATTGTATTACATTCTCAGTCCTTAGCGGCTTAGCTACACAAGTACTTAACTTAACTAGCCAACTGGGTTCAAAATAATTTACAAACTTTCGTGATTTTGATGAATTTCGTTCAAATTCTAACATTATAAAGTCTTAACAAATAAATTATGACTATGTATAATCGATATTTTATTGATGTATCAACAAATTACGGTGAACTTTCTATTAAATGTCCAAGCTTTATGACTCACAATCAAAAATACTATCAACATAAATAGAAAAAAAATAAAAATTGCAGAAAATTTCAAATGCCTTTAAAGATCCAAAATATTTTTAAGTCTAGAAAATGTTAGTATATTATTACAATATATTATAATATATAATTATATAATGACATTATATTTTATTTAGTGTTAATGTCAAGTATCTATAAATACGGTTATTCATTATTTCGTTATAAATTCTGAATAATTTGTAAATTTTCAATTTGATAAATTTCATCAAAATTTGAAATTTAAATGCTTATGAAAAAAATTGTGCCTTTGGATTTTTAATATTTTTCAACCATTATTGTAACAATATATTAGGTTCCTGTATTAAATTTTCAAGATCTTTTACTCGACAAATAAAATTTTATTGACATTCATAGAAAAAAACTAAAAAAATTTGAAACTGAAAATGTCCGTAAACAGTTCAAAACAAATAAAATTTGATAATTTTATCGTGTATAGAAAATGCTAATATAAACAACCAGTGAAAATGTCATGTATCTACCTTCATTAGTTTTAGAGTTAAGACAAAAACCAAAATCAATTTTGTCGAAAACTGATATTGCATTTTCGAGTAAAAATTCCCATTATTACTTAATTTTTATTTTGTTTTTCCCTGCGTTTTTAAAAACTACCTGGAAGTTTTTACTATTGACCCTTAAAGTACCAACTAGATTCACTTTCACATCGATCAATATATTGTTGAAGAAAATCGAAGCAGTTTTACTGCCCCAAACAGCGGTGACAGACACAAAAATTAAAAACTAAAAAAAACACACATCATTATAAAATCAATACATTCATCGCTCCTCTCAGAACCCAAAATTATTTTGTATTTCAAAATGTATAAGGATTGAAAATTTAAAACAAGGTTCCACGTAAATAGGTAAATAAGTTACTTTATTCACAATAATATATATCATCAAATATACTATTGGTAATAATATATCATAGGCTGACTGACCGTCTTCGCTCAGAATCGTTTTCCTTAAACAATGATATTATATCATTGAATTCAAATTTAACATCATAGATGACAGTGACCCACTTGTAACCCACTATGCAAATAGAGAGACTTCTACTTGCCCGTCTTTTCAAATTTTAACAACCAAAAAATAAAACTGATTTTTACAAATGTTTGTTGCATTGTTGTGTAAATATTCCTATCGTTCCTAATATTATTTTAATTTTTTGCTGGTTATTTCGATTTTTTCTAGAAATTATTGACCTAATGAACAAAATAGATCTAATTTTCTACTAGAAACCAACCACAAAAAAAGAAGATTGAAGCATTATTTTGTTCTGTTATAACAATAAGTGTAAACAGAAAAAAAGGTGGGCAAGTGGCCAGTGGGTACAGCTCTGTTGTATGGTAGGTGTTCAGTGATAGTCACTGTAATGGATAATAGGTATGTTAAATTTAAATTCAATGATATATAAAACCATTGAATACGAAAAAAGAATGATTGATCTGATAGAAGCCTTTATTAATAAGTAAATTTTATGATATTATTGATTAAAATAATTAATTTTATATGCATCTACTATATTAATAATACTGTAGATTGAATTAATTTTTTCCAAAAACATTGTATTTAAAAATGTGAATGTGTGTATAAAATATAATAAATTATAATATTCTTAAAAAATTTCAAGAACCCACAAATAATATTTTTAAATTAGAACAAAATTACTAAAATCGTTACCTATTCATATTTCTTTGTTGAAAATTAAAATATCTGTGTGCTTTTATATTTTTTAAATTGTTTGGTTACATTATGAACTTATAATATTATAACATATAACATTATAACATTATGTAACTACTTATGAAAAACCTTGTTTTAAATTGTTAATCCTTAGCTGTAAAAATTGACCTATTATAATCTTATAATTTTTGTAATTTTGATGAATTTAGTCAACATTTTAAATTAAAATGCATAAAAAAAAATTATGTAAATTTATCTCGAATATTTTTGATAGTATAACAAACTTATGAGGAACCTTGTATGTATCTACAGTTATTCGTTTTTGAATTATAACAAAATAAAGAAATCGCTACATGAGAAATCGAGTGAATATCCTATGTTGTAAAAATTTGAATTTCAAAAAATTTAATTTGACTTTCTTATAGACATTTTTTTTTTTTGATAAAGGTAGGTGATCTTATAAGGAATCTTGTATTACATTTTAAAACCTTAGATTTAAAAAGAAAAATTTTTACGAATTCTTAACTCAAAATAATTTGCTAATTTTCGTGAATTTTCCATATTTTGTCAATTTTTTAACTTTAAATGCTTATAAAAAAAACTGTGACTAAAGATTTTTAATATTTTTCATCTGCCTTTGAAACAATATAGTAGGAGCCTTGTATTAAATTTTTAAGTATTTTTACTCAACAAATACATTTTTATTGATATTCATAAAAAATACTAATAAAATTGGAAACTGAAAATGTCCCTAAACAGTTCAAAATAAATCTAAATATTTTGAAAATGTTATCGTGTATAGAAAATGCAAATATAAGCAACCGGTGAAAATGTCATGCATCTACGGTCATTTGTTTTAAAGTTAAATCAAAAACCAAATTCAATTTTGTGAAAATCAATTTCGTAAAAGTTCCCGTTTTTCCTTAATTGTCCTTTATTTTTCTTGGTGCTTTTGAAAATTACTGGGAATTTTAAATTTTGACCTCCCCAATGCACCAACGATATTCACTTTCCAATCGAACAAGATACTGAAGTTGAAAATCGAAGGATTATTTCGACTACTTTTTGTGTACACAGACACAAAAATAAAAAAATAAATCACACATCATTGTAAAATCAATACATTCATCGTTTCACTCAGAATTTAAAATGAATCAAATTTTACTTTGAATTGAAAATAATGAAAAAATTATTGAATGAAAAAGCTTTTTACATATATACAATGTATCTCAGATATTGATGCAGTACTAATTTACTTAGAATGTGATAAGAGTAATGGTGCGAATCTCATTTTAAAGATTGAACTATTCATTATATTTAAATCATTTACGATTTTTGATAATAAAATTAATTTTTACTCCACACCGGTCACTAACACACACACAAGTTATAGGAAGAGTAAGAATCTATGCATAATTTTCAAAATATTTCTTAAAATAGTTAAAAAGCATTGTACTATGCAAAAAGGAAATCTGGAATTGCATTAATGTCGTATAATATTTAATATAACTTTCACCACCCAAGACGACCGACCGAAATACCTCAACTCATCAAGAAACATGGAAAACATTTTCTGAATTCATTAAATATAGATACATATACATGACCAGCAATCAGAGTCACAAATAACTTGTATAGATTCGTTATTATTATATGTCATAATATGTCCTGCAGGTCTTCGTGGTGTCGCCGCCGTGTCAGCGAGTAAATAGTAAACCTTTATACAGACGCTTAAGTCGTTTTATTAAAACATTTCGTGTTAAGCAAATAAAATACCTAAGCCCAAGTTTTTATATTACACCGAATGGAAACTGTATTTTAATAAGCCAGGACTCGCAGTGCTTATGTGTGAGAGTGGCAACGTTTTGAAGTCATGGAATCCGATTTAAATTGAAATCCTCGAACCCCACTATACACGCCAGCAAGACAGATGTAGTTATTGGTTTTCTATGCGTTTAAAAAAATCGCGGTATAATACCGAAGTTCTGTAAATACATGCCATCTGTATATAGTAGTTAATCAAGCATCATATTCGCCGTTGCAATGCGTTCATGTGTGTGGTATTATTAAACCTATATACGTAAACGTTTGTCGTTTTTTAAAAAAAAAAATCATATTGGCGAATTGATTGAAAGATTTTTTCTAATTTTAAATTGTTATTTTTTTTTTCTTATTAATGAAATAAATCCAGCGACGTCCAGATTAAAAAGGTATCTGTTGACCACTATCATTTGATTTTATCTACACCCGATAAAAAGTCATCTGACGTATAAAAACTTAACCAAATAAAAATATAAGTTTGAAATAAAAGTGTACCTACATTGACACTATACTTATCTTTGAGGTATTCCGTTCAATTCCAGATAAATCTTAAACTGTATCTAAATAAGTGTCAAAACAAGTCGATAATAATGATGACCATAATATTATAATTAACAGAGTGAATTTTTGTTAATAAACCTCACATTATTATATACTACAATATTATGTAGAGGTTGTACATATTTTGTTGGTTCTTAAGTAGGTTTTTTATTTTATTTTATTACAATAAGGTATTCCTAGCTAGTTGCTATCTATACCTAGAGATGAAGGATAATTAATATATTTTGACGCGTTAAGTGCGATAATTAATTATTACAATTTTATGTTAAATGATAATAATAGTTAGAGGCTTAAGTTAGAGTGTTTCTTGAGGAATTAGGTCATGCAGGCGACCAAGTTGGAGGCCTGGTTGTGTAGGTGGTCTGATGTTGATGTGGTAGTGCAATGAGCCTGTTGACTTGTGGATGGATTCGAAGAAGCTCGCAGCCAAGAACTTGATGTGGTCTTGAAGAGTTGGAATTTTGAGGTATTTGTGTATGCTTGAGTTCCTTACGAACCATGGAGCGTTTGTTATCGTTCTTAAAACTTTGTTTTGAAATATTTGCAGTTTATTAAGATGAGTTTGTGCACATTTACCCCAAATAGGGCAAGCATAATATGTGATTAATGTAATATTTGCTTATAAATGAGTAAGGAAAGTTTTTTTTGTAGCGAAGACTTCCTGTTTAAGATAGGAAAGACTACTAGACGTTGATAGGCTTGTTGGAGTTTAGATGAGAGGTGTGGCCACCAGGTTAATCTTTTGTCCAACGTCACGCCAAGGTACTTGACGGACGGCTTCTATTTTTACTTGTTTTTCAGTTACTATAGTTAGGCTAACACTTTTGTGGTTATGAGTAAATAATAATCGTAAAACTAGTCGTAAGATAATAAAATATTTTCCCAACATTGTATACTGTCTTTCTGAACTGTGGACGCTTTAATCATGTCAATTCCATGGGGGGAGGGGGTGAACAAATTTTACTCTTAAATACCACTTTGGTAAACAAAATATTTAAACCGACAGGTTTTATGTATAATATCGTACAAATACAGAAAACACACGTCTTACTGGGGGGGGGCGATCGCCCCCCCCTCAGGGACGCGCCTGGCTTTAATTGTTAACTACTAAAAAATGTATGTTTAATACTATAATATAAACTAATAGTGGATCATAATGTAATGATATTAATTAAATAATAACAAAAAAAATTAGGTTTAGAACCTGCAGGGAAATTTAGATCGGATTTTCAGTAGGTATCTACATATTATAGTATTAAGATCAGATAAATAAAATATATTGTCTTGAGGGTAAAAAAAAAAACTAAAAAGTATTTAAATAGGTAGGTATACTTATACGAACATTGCCACTTGCCATTACAACTTATAAAACGAATAGATCTTCTAAGTCTAAGATAAAGAATGGTTCAGTTCAATATTAAGTAGGTAGTCATTACTCATTAGTTTAGGTATTACCTACCAATTACCATAACGTATTTATGTATGCATATCGACGGTATTTTGTTAAAAGGGGGTAGGTATACCAAATTTTATTTTTTTGCAGGAAACAAATAAAACTGATTAAGTACTCGGTTTTTAAGATAGAACATTCATTCATGCATTATATTAAACATGAGACTCCATGGAACTAAAATTGCTTATTAAATTGCTTTAACTAAATTTATATTTAATATTATATTCATTTAAAAAAAATGTATATGGTGTGGGCCCTTTTAACAATTTCAATTTTATAAACGTCCTTATAAAAACATATAATAATAGTGGTATAAGTCCTTTTAACAATTTCATTTCTACAAACAACTCTCTCAATTTTATATACATTTGACTATATTGTATCTATTAACTTGACGGGTTTATAAATTGTCAATATGAAATTGGAGGGAAATTTGTTATCAAGTGTTACCAATACAAGTGAAGGCGGGTTTCCACTATACACGTTTGCCGTGTACACGAAAAATGTTCAGCTATGTCGAACAACACGGTATCGTGGTTAATCGTGTGGTAACTGATCCTAACCAACCAATCACAGCAGATTATTCGTACACGCATACGTGTATAGTGGAAACCAGCCTTGATGTTCAGTGTGTAACCTAGTAAAACCACTTTGTTCAATCTGGTAATATACAAACACCAATAATCATAATTATTGTTATAAACTGCGAAGGTTGTAAACAATTAGCATGCATTCGGGGTGGTATAAGCCCTTTCAACAGTTCTGTGTAGATTATTTTAATTTTTAAAAGGGTGTCTACATATTTTGTACCTATTCAATATTGCTAGTACCTACTGCAAGTTAGTTGACTATGATTTAAGCCATACTGTGTGTGACTAAAAATACCGTGTGCTTGTATTCTCGTGAATATTTTAAAGTGATCTAGGGTTAACAAAATACCATCGATATATAATATATATATTAATTGTATAAAATATAATAATAATTTCAATAATAAAACAAAACAGTTTGAGATTTTAAAAATTACGTAAAATAAATTCTTTTAAATTTTTAGTATACAGTAGTTTTAATATTGTATTAATAATTATTCATTATTGATTGCAATATTATAATAACATAACAAAAAAATAGTATGCCTTTGAAGTTTGAATAATACGGTAGGTACCCACATGAAAATTCAAAACTCAAAATGGAAAACCGTGCTAGTTTTTCCACTAAAAATATATGCAGCAACATTATTAATTAAATCATAATGATTTGTTAAGCATTAAATAATTAAATGTTTAGAGTAAAATTAGCGATTTACAAAAGCTTCATTAAACTGCAGTAATACGTTCAGGAATTAAATTATATTTTGTATTTTTTTATAGATTTTATAATACATCTCTATATTAACCATAGTATAAATGGTTTTTAATAATAAACAAAAAATAATTAATGGGTTATTGTTTTTAATATTGTATAATATAGGTTATATCTATGAAACGCGGAACCACTTTATTAATTATAGTTAAATGAAAGGGACAAAAGGTTGAGTTTTTGAAATGTCCAACTGCCATCTGTTAAATACCGCGTTCAAAGGGTCGTCATGTTTCATGTTTGTAATTCTAGAGTACCTACAAGTCGAGTACTTGTACATTTCCCCTTTAATTGACAAATGTTACGCATGATTAAATCCTGAACAAATAGATTAGAAAAAAATAATCGAATTAAACCAGGTGCGACACTTGATAAAAAAAAATTATGATGAACTATAACCTATTATATTATAATGTATGATTTTAGTTTTTCGCCTGAATAGTTTTTGTCACAAAAAAAGTTAATATTTCATTACACATTAATTGTAATTAAAATTTTATCAACTCAAAAATCATGAGTTTGATTTCCTCATAGAGTTAGAAGCACAAACAAAACAGTTGTCCATTAATAATTTGGCTAGTATAACATACATATTATAATACTTGATTTATTTTTTTTCAATAATTCAAATGTTTGCGTTCTTAATGATGCTGATAAAGCTATTTTGTCATAAGACGCCTTATATCACCCTGCATTGCATATTAATTTCAACATTTCTACGAGTAGTAAAAATTTAAAATATTGAATCAAATTCTATTGTAAGTTATTTTAACCAAACAGATTTCTATGGCCTTCATATGCTCTAAATTCTTGTAACTGGAATACAATTTTAAAGTTTAAACAATTAAGACATCTATAGATTTGATATTATTTGTGTAGATACATACAGGTATTGTACTGTCTATAATAACAAATAGTTATGGTAAAAATCTGTTTAGTATTCACTATATTTATAAATTATAATACCTATCTACAACTTAAATTAATTGTAAACGCTACATAACTCATTTAACCAAACAGAAATGATAATTTTAACCAAACATATTGTTGTCATAGGAGCAACCGAAAATTCTGGTAGTAGGTATCATATTCTGGTACTCATTACTAATTTTTTTCCCGTATATGTAGCCACTTCTAGCTTTTACTCAATACTCACATTAATTTATTTGTTCCTAAAAAAGTTCCAAAACTCAAATTTCCCCTCTTGGTATAGCAGGTATAGACAAGTCTAATCATTAAAATAAAAATTGTTAATAAATAATTATTAAAAATAAGGATAAATTCATTAAATTTGTTCCCTTAATATCCACGACTAGATAGACTAATACATTTGTGATAAATGTGAATAATATGGTGGTTTGATTTTTATGTATAAATTATTTTGTATAATTTTAATTTTCAAACTATTGTTAAAGCAAAATTAATATAACAAAAAAATTGTAAAAATGAGTTAATATTTTGAACAGCTGTAAGGAAGATACAATTTGCATCTTCCGGAGTATAATACCTATATAAATTGTTGAAAATCCTCAATTGTTATTAAGCATATTATTTAATAATGTTGAAAGTACACGAAAATGTTTTTTTTCCTTATTAGTTATTTCTGTCTGCCTCAAAAATACGAATTTCTGAATTCATCATTTTAATTTATGAGATAAAACTAAAATAATGTTATAATATATCTAGTATGTTATATTGATATCAACTATTTTTATGTCTAAAATTATTTTTAAAATACAATCGGCAACTTCGCAAATTAGTTGAGTGCGGAATCGTGTGAATGAAAAAGTATATGAGGAATCGTGAATCACCTAAAAACAATTTTGTGTATCTGATCCCTTGTTATCATGGTTCAATTCTTATCTCACTTCCCGTACACAAATTGTAAAAATACATAATTATTCTTCTTCTCCCATTACCGTAGTTACCTCGGGTGTCCCACAAGGTTTCTCAGTGCATAGGCGCAAAAAGCGTTTGGGATTTAGGGGGGGGGGGCTAAAGCCTTACTTTGATAATGTTGAATAAGCTTAAAACAAAATGTAGGAAATGTTTGGAGGGCTATGGAAACTTGGGAGGGGGAGTAGCCCCTAAATCCTCCCCTTATGTCTCCGTGGCTATTTAACGTATTTATTAACGATGTGTCTCAATGCTTTGTATCCTGTAAATTCTTGCTCTTATATGACGACCGAAAGGTATTTAATGACACTTCTGATTTCCTAGATCTCCAAAGTTGCATAGATAATTATTTTCATGAATGAATCGATTAAATAAAGTGGAAAATAAATTCTTAAAAATTAGTTCATTCCGTTGCGGTGCAAGCCCTATCATTTGAAATCTCTAACTGAAAGACGAGTTGAGTTCGATGTAATATTTATTTATAAATGACTAAATAACAATACTGATGCTTCTAATATTTTATCATTAGCCGTTCCTTCTTTTTACTCAAGGAATCCTCAAACTTTTAAAACGAAATTTCATTCGACTATAATACTACCGCGAATACGCAGGATCAAGAGGGGCTTGATTGCGCTTGTCGCACTCTTAATAATTTGTCAAATATTGATATTTTTTACGATTCTTCGCCATCTATAATTCAAAATTTGTACTAGTTTATTTATATCTTAACTTATTCTTGTTAGTTTTGTATGCATTTTATACCTTGTATTTTAATACATTATCTAAATCTGTACTGTGCGTATGCCCTTGAGGCGTTGATATTTGCTTTAAAAAAAAATAATAATAATAATATTTATTATTTTTTTCAATGATATTTTTAAGAACTATGTATATAGAAACTTCTCCATAAGTATATACCTTACGACTTACGCCATACACTGTAACAGATGCAATCTTTTTACAAAGATAATTGATGCTAAAGTTACTCATTTTAATCATGAGTATTTTTTTTTATTTTAAAACGACCTGTTTGATGGCATTTACATTTCACATAAATTTGTATAGACCCAAAACCGTTCTAGTGTTTCTTTTCATGTCCCTATATGTCCGAGCAATTATATGAAAAATGAGCCTATTAGGCGTTTAATTATAATGGCCAATGAGGATCCCTCTATAGATCTTTAATTTTACTATTTGTTAATTTTTTTTCGTTTTTTAGTATTTATCAGCTTTAGCGACCTAATCTAATTAACCTTATTTATCTATCATTATTTGTAATCAAACTTTTTACTCTGTTATGAATGTATTGCAATTATGTAATATGTATACATTTTCAAAAGGGTTTCAAACCCGTTTATTATTATAAAATAAAATAAAATAAACAATCAGTATGATCATATGAAAAAAATTTACATATAAATTGGACTAATTGAGTTTTTATCGAATTTTGTGATGTGATGTATACACTATCGGTTATCGGTATGCAGTATTATAAAACATTAATAGGTACATAGGTATTATACTCAAAAAAAAGATTTTGTAAATAGCATTATTTCTATTTTCTAAGAATCCTAACTAATACTGCTCGGAAATAATAAAAATTATACGTAGCTTACAAACTATATATGCATAATTTTTATACCTGCAGGTATTTAATGTTTTACTTTGGTTAAGTATTTTTTATTTCAAAATAATATACACTCTGTTATTTTTAATATGATTTTATGAATAATATTTAATATTTAAATAACTATACATCATTCACAGTTGAAAGTTTAAACAAGAATTTACTACCTATTTTAAATTTTTAAATTATGTAAATTTAATGATAAATTATAATAATATGATAATGAGTTAATGAAGTCAAAATAGATAGGTACCTACCTACTTGAATATTTATCGGAATAAATTATTTATTTTACTTAAAATCTAAAAATGTCTTAACATTTTTAATTTCGTCTTAATAATATAATTTAAACGATACCTAATATGGTATCTTATTTATCTTATTTTTTTATTCCATCTAATATAATATTTTACTTATTATTCAAATAATAAACATGTGTTAGGTACTATACTTACTAGTTTATTTGTTTAGTGTTTATATACTATATAGGTACTATCAACTTTCTATCATTAGGTACATCATATATAGATCCTTTGATTTATAATAGCGTCACTAATCACGTACGGAGCAACACTTCATGGTTACATTCGATAAAAGAAAAAAGTAAGGGGAAAAATAAATAAAAACAAAACATAATTGACACAAAACGAACGATAATCTGTGGGTTGGACGGTTATTTTGTGGACAAGGACGGGCGTGAGGGGAAATGACGACGTAGTTAATATAGATCTAATAAAGTTTTGCCGATCCGTCTAAGGCCCCGGAGGTGTTTGGTTTGTCGGTGTCTGGTTCGGTAACCGTCGTATATATACAGCGGAGATAGAGGAAAGAAAGGGCGAATAAGTCGTATCAAGACGAATCATTTGCCAAAACCCCGAGCGCAATATAAAATGGCCCGAAAAGCCTGCACGAGTGGGTCGGTGGTGGTGATGTGGTGTGTGTGTGTGTGTGTGTGTGTGTGTGTTAGCACGCGTGTGTGGCGGCCGACAGACAGTAGCAGTGGCGAAGGGTACTTATTGAATCTGAGAGTTTATGTACACAGCACCCAGGGGCCTATATACTATTCGCCGTGTAAACTTTAATGAAACCTCCCCGACGACTATATATTTTGTATTCTTTTTTCATCAACTCGCTGCCGTTAAACCCTTAAACCATTCGTTTATTAAAACTTCTTCATCTTTTATTCGATAGAAAACCGCTAGTCATTCGAGAAAAAAGTAAACAGAACCAAGTATAACTACCCTTTCCTTTTCCGGCTCGACTGTGGGTACTCTTTTTCTTTTCTCCTTGAACGTCCGCTCTACCCCCCACCGCCCATTTACCGTTTCACCGCAATTTAATAACCATAATCTACTATATTGTAGACTTATTGGAATTTTTTTTTTTACGATATATATTATATATTTATTAAAGAAAATTGCTTTAGGGTATTTCAGAACGTACACAGATTAATTGCTGATTGCCTCTTGCTGTTATACCTTTTATTGTAATAGAGCTTTTTTATACGATGAACATAATACAATATAATTTTATTATATTATATTTATCGTTGGATAAATAAATTAAATTACATTTAATCATTTAATTTCATTATAATTTTGAAACTATACACAAATACCCATTAGTATAATACCTAACTAGTAGGTATAACTACTCTGTGACGTGGCAAGTGAGGACGTAAGGATGTAATTAAGACTTAAGAGCACCTATTGTTTCTAGTTTTCTGTGATTAATAAAGGATTTGGTCATAATTAATGATGTGGCTTATTGTAATTTGTATAAGAAAATCTGATTTGAACATTTTTAAATTAGAGAGTATGTTATATGAATTGAATTATTCTATATTAGTAAATAGTGGATGGGTGTTGGAAGAATCACTTTTGTCAATTTGTTTAGTTTACAGTACAACTGTGCAGTCTGGGCTATAATAAACATTAGCTATTGGATTAGGACAAATTTGATCCAGTATTGCCTTGCTTAAATGGAGCTGTATACAGCTAAAAGTTGACGAATAAAACTCAGTACGCCACCTAACAAAATTCGAAAGTAAAATATTGTAAAATGTTGTTTTCTATTTTTGAAATGTCTACGATTTATTTTTTTAATTACAATAATATATCAAAAATCGTCTGATGAGAAATTCTTATATACAATTTTTAAATTACAAAAAAAAATAATAAATGATAATTTAATTAAAATAATAATATTATAAACTACATTTTTTATCTTATTTAAAAAACAAGCTGAAGCCCAAAATTGAATTATAATTAAATACAATTTATATAAGCACTTAAAGAATAGGTAACTATTAAAATAACTTATTATTATAAACAATTAAAAACAAAATGAGCAATTTATTTTAGAACTAAATATATTGATAAATATACGTAACACAAATTTAAGCTAAATATTTAATAATTAAAGATATTTTAGAAATAGTACCATTAAATTTAACTCAAAAAATAACTAAATATTAATTTTGAATTATATTTTCAAGCGTTTGGACTTGGAAACAAGTTTTTTAAAAATAACAAAAAAGTAGACATTTTTGAATGTCTATATAAATATTATAAGAGGTAGATAAAAAAGAGAAAAAATATTTTTAAAATCGTAAGAGAAATATTTGGTGAAAATTTTGTGAAGTCTCAACGGTTTTTATTTATGAACATTGAACATCAACAAAAAAACTTGTGTGCGTATAAATATTCCCGTTTTTTCGTTTTTTGTTGTTGGTTTTTCACATTTATTTTAAAAAGTTTTGAGAATTGTTTAGTTTTGACACCCGCATCCCCTACTCTCACGAGTATCCACTAGTTCAAATTCGATACCAGAAACATCCCTTTAAAGTTTAAGATTGAATATTTTTACTAATCCCCAATTCGACATCCATAGTGATGACAAACACAAAAAATAATTAATAATAATAAATATGTATATTATAATAATTAGTGCAATAATGTGTATAATAATATTCAATTGATATATTAATATGCAACTATGCTAATTTGTAAGTTATATAAGTTATAACACATAATAATATAATATTAATTGGCATATCCATAAATCCATTATACCCACGGTCTACGATATAAATATATTTAATCCCTATTGACTTCGAAATGAGATTTTTGCCCTATAAGTGTGCACAAGCCTTCCTCGATCTAAATAATATTTGTGACTACAGGTTCGATCGAAATTAATGCAATCGTTTGCACCCCACACCTATACAGAACAAACATAAATGGTGAGACTCATTTGATACTAATTTTTTGTGGATGATAACGTTATGATATAATATAATAATAGTGTCTACATAATATCGTCATACGGCCGTATATAATTGTACATATTTGTATCGAACACTGCAGACGATGGCTTAATTTCGAGGCAGATTAACTAGGTACCTGCAGAAAGACTGCAGCACCGAAATAAAGTCGCCGTTCGGATCGCTCGAAAGTTTGCCAATATTTGACTCGGAGAGCAAACGCTTTAGGCGTACGAATTTATTACAATACAATATTGTAGGTATTGTAAAGAATTGACCCGTTGTCTCGTGTCGAAATCCGTTCTCCGGCGGGTCATGTAATCAACGAAAAACTTATTATACCTATGCACAGTATATGTATATGTATATGCACATTATAAAGTCGCAGTCGACGGTCGTTTTTATTATTATTGCAGTTATTAACAAAAAAGGGAAAACAGCGGCGCGAAAAACGTTTTCGGACGTGCCGTTTATTGGTAAAGTTGTGCGAATAGCGCGCGGAGAGCGGTACGAACGCGTAGTAGCTCTTTGTACAATATATATTAATAATGTACACGAGAGACTGCAAAGAATAAAAGTGAGAGATATATACATAATAATAATATAATATAATATAATATGTATATATACCTACACTATACACCTACTGAAAATGAAAAGTGTTGTGTGCGCCGCGGCGGCGGGTGAAGCGTACAATATTGTATGTGCGGAGGTGGGTGCGCGCGGCAACACTCCGTTGAATATTAATAAATACACGACCCCCGTTAAATTAATAATAACGAGTTAAAAGTTACGGCGACGGCGCGGCGGCGGCGGTGCGGCGCTCCATTGTGTTCGAGTTTGCTGCAGCAGTCGCGGCGGCGGCGATCCGCGAGTATAAACGGCAGCGCGTACCCCGCACACTACACCGGTGCGGGTATACACACCGACCCCCGCTTGGCATATGCGCGTATATATATATACACACCCCAAACACGTATATATATATAATATATGTAATATGTATATATGCACATGTACAGTAATAACAACGCTGTGCGCGCAGATTTCGGCGAAAGGGTTAAACGAGCGCAGACATAATAATATAATGAGTTTCGCATTGCCATTGTGACGACGAGCCTCCTCACGCGTCTACGCGCGTACTATATAATATACCTGTAAGTATGATATTGTATGGCATCGGTGCTCCGCGCCGCGGCGCGCGTATGACATTCCTCTCGTCTCGTCGGGCGACTACGACACTACACCCCGTCCGTCGGCAGTCTCGTCGCCGTACACCGTCACACCTGCACCGCCCGCGGGTCGTCGGCGCGCTTTCGGCATTATTCGGCCCGGCCCGCGCGTATGTATAATATTATAATATAATATACCCACCTACACCTCTCCGACTCGAGATATCCCACCGTCGGCCGCGCCCCACCCCCGCCGACGACGACAACCACCACCCCCGGAAACCACCACCCCTGACGACTATTATATACGACGACGCCGCCGCGGATCGCGTATATTTTAAGCACTACTTATAATATAGTTGATTGCGTGTGATATTATTATATTTACGCTCACGTAATATTCCATACGACTATATATATATTAATATACATCACATTATTATAATATATAGTATTACATATTATGTGCATTGTGCTCGCAACGATTATATTATATTAACACTTTTGAACTTGCCGAGGAAACTTTATATCATAAGAATCGCGACGGAGGAGAGGCTCAAACGGACGCTGTGTGTGCGTGTGTGTATTGTGTGCAATATAATATTATAATAGTGATACTGGTAACCGAAGTGTGAGGGCATTGTGTCCAAAACTATGCGCCACGTCGCTTTATATCCTATATAGGTAACTACAACATGATGGCTCATATCATTTATGTATAGTAAGTGCAAATACTCAAGTCAAACTATTACTATAATGTATATTATATATTATACTATTATATCAATGCTGTCGCGAGAACGTTGTGTAATTATTGTATAACGACTACGCGCCTTGTTCCGGACGAATATTATATATCTACATCATTATTATATTGCTTTAACTTCGTTCATCTGTATACCTATTACATATATAAATATATATTATTATGCACAAATAATACACGTGCGCCTATATATTATCATTATATAGTACCTACCTTCCTATAATGTCCCATGTGTGTATTATAATATATACATTATGATATACTAACATAGTAAAATTCACCGAACACGTCGTAACGTTAACTGTTATTATTAATATTGAACGCGCGATAAGTCCATGAACAGAATGCTTATAATATATACGATAGGTATATTAAATTATTCATCTGCAGCAGTCGCATATGCAATTACATTAGATATGTTAGTTTAATATCGCGTCATCTTGCAGAAAGTTTACTGAAATGGGTTGAAACCAAATGCCATGAGTGTATCATGTCTATATGTAGACATTAGTGCTGAACAGTATTTATAAACTGGAGCTGGATCGTCAATATATATATATTTATTCGTATGACATTGAGTAGTCGATATTGATCCATTTACGCTCGAATTTAATAATATACCATAATATGATAAATTATGGTGTTATTATCTAGCAATAATGCCAATAGCAAAACATTTTTTATTGATGTTGCACTATAATTTCTATTAAATAAAATCACATACTTACCCATTGTTCACATTCCTTTCTCGTTTAAAGAACCCTCTTTTTTGAGAGAATTGACGAAATTGACACAATTGAATTTAACCTACTGAAGTAGGTACTAATGCGTAATGCAATGCCTAATAGGTGTAAAATAAATTACTTTACTCACAATAATATCATTTAATATACCTACATATTTGTATATAATATTATAGGCTGACAGAACGTCTTCGATCAGAATCGTTTTTCGTATAGGTTCGATGATTTTATTTCATTGAATTCAAAATTAACACATCCATTACACTATTACAGTGACTCTCTATAGACATGTCTAATGTACATGTACCTAATGTAGGTACAGCAGATCGTTACTCACTTACCCTCTTTTTTTTCATTCAAATATCAGTTACAAGGGAGATTAGCTTTTTATTAACTATTATGTATTACAATTTTTTTTTATTAACAAATATGTAGGTATTAATATATTACAACTGTATAAGATTTTAATTATTTTTTCTGTATTGAATGTTAAATTAATTTTTCCACACCTGTTACCTCAAGAAATGGGATTTGGTTCTCTATGATATTATCGGGCGACAGGTCCAATAGCTTAATATAGATTTTGTTTTTAATTTTTTAATTATTTTACATTTTCACATGCTATATATAAATATAATATTATAATGAATCTTTTATTCAAATGTATAACTATAATATCGATGGCACATGTGTTCGATGTCAATTTGTATTATGCCATACGACGCAAATTAATTTGTATTGCATTATATCACGTCTCGTGTATTTAAACTCAAAATAATATTATCTAATCTAAATTACCTAAATAGTTACATCACCATTTTATTGTTATTAATTCTAAAATTCCACGACACTCCGATATGCTGTTGGTGGACTTAATATTTATGTATAATGTACAAATAAGTTTACGTAGTTATTTTTGGAAACACCATGCAATCGGCAATCACTATTCACCAATGTAATCATGCTACAAGTTACAACCTTCAATAATGTCATTAGAATATTCCAACTAAGTATACTAGGCATATATGCATCAATTGGTATCTAAGACAAATTTACGGTTAAACCAGTGGTTTGTGGGCCTGTCGGCTGTTATAGATAATACAAGGTGCTAAATATTTTTGAAATTATCTTTGTTTTTGCTTTAAAAAATTAGTGTAGCTCAAAAATCGTATTTAAGTGATGACATGCGTACTCAACCGTTGAGCAAAGTATCCATCATATTAAAATAATTAAAAACTTGTAGAGGAAAGGTCAAACTCAAAAAATTACATTCAGCTGATAATTATTAATTATAATAAATTATGCATAAAGAATCAATAAAAATAAGTTAATAAGATTAAAATAATAAACAATGTTATTTGAAATTTCAATGTTTTAATTTCTTCAAAAATCTAAAATTTGTAAAACAAGTGATCCTCATTGTTTATGATATAAGAAAAAAAATGTTAAGTAGGTAACTGCTCTGCTGTACCTACAGCAGGTGTCGAATACTACTACCTGGTCTTTGAGTAATTCACTTTAATGAATGTTTATGTTAAATTTCAATTGAATGTAAATAGTTGGATACAATAAAATTAAAAACTAAAAAAATTGAAAATTTCAAAAGGTTATAATGATAAATCAAGAAGAAATTTAATTATGTATTAAGTTTTGAGACATTTTTTATCGAAATTTATAAAAAACAAACATGTCTGTTAGATACCTACATATAGATCAAAAATAGTCAACATTTATAATTATACCATATATAAAAAATGCTGATATAAGCATTCGGTGAAAATCTAAAGTATCAACGGTTATTCTTTTTGAGTTACCAATACCGATTTTGTCAAGATCTGGTTTTGCGTAAAAGTCCCAATTCTATTATTTTGAAGAATACTTAACAATATTTACTTTTGATTCCCCTAAGTGTCAACTAGAACCAATTTCCTACCAGAAACCACCACCAAAGTTGAAAAACGAAGAGGGGAGATTTGAAGTATATATATTCTATTTTCGGTTCATACATCTAGAATACAGAAGATTTTGGTGCCACAGACCATTTTTCGATAAAATTAAAACTTTAAACTTTATAAAAAATGGACATTATACGTCTGTGAATAATAGTCCTGGAACCGTAATTTTTAGTATATTTTTAAATAGTTAAGTCCTTGCGATCTATTTTTCATTAACTATTTTAGTTTGGTGTTGAGTTTATACGATTTCTAATTCAATTTTAATTACAATACGCAGATAAATATAAGTATAATTGGTATGAATGAGGTTTTGTCAAGACTCTACAGTCTACTTCCAGCAACAATGAACTTAACTAATCGAAATGCGTACATTTTAATTAAAAAGATCTCAAAATGTGCAAAAATACAAAAAACAGAAAACTCAGAAAAGTTAAAAATTATAAAACAATATATGTTTGAAGCTATTGTTATACTTTTAATTTTTGTCAAGTGTTCTTCCTTAGTAATCAACCCCTTTGGTTGTTTTGAAATAATAATACTTTATTTTACCTTCATCCTGGACAATTTCTATCCAATTTTTTCGAGTCCTGTACATTTGACACTGCAACTCTATAGTATAAGAGGCTAATTAGAAATATTATACTAAAAAAAAGCCCTATAGGTATACTAAATACCTTAAAGCCACCCATTTTTTTTCTCTTCTCCATATACATATTATTAAGTTCTACATTTGTAAATGTATTCTCATTTTTCTGCAGTATAATTCGTAACGTTTATATTAATTATTGTTATTTGAAGCATTTCTCATTATGATTTTACAATAAGTTTGCATAGTTGCATAATGCATACCTACATAAAATTATAATTATTCAAATGAAAACTAATATTAATTAATTAATTTAACTAAAAATAACATTAATTAGGGCATTAGGGTGAAAAAAACAAAAAAAAAACGAATAAAACACTTTAATACAAACATGAGTTTATCTGTCATAAAACTGAACCGTCAAACAGAATAATATAAATTGAAAGAATTTAATAATATAGTAATAAATAATAATACTATTACAGGTATATAATCATGATGTGTATTTTATATAATTGTTATCTTTATTCCTCTCTAAATAGACTAAATTAAAATTATTAATTATTGTTTTGATGGCTGTTGAGTATTATTTTGTTATTACTTATAAATGCTTCTTTAAAAAAGTAAGTACTTGGAAATAGTTGAACTCTATTAAAATTATTTTGAAAACTTATTGAAGAATAATTAAGAATGTCTTAAATTATTTTTAATATCACATTATGTTGCTGCTATAACTATAACAATAATAATCAATAAAATAATTAAAACATAACAACAAATATATATCTACTTGATTGTTAATTTATTGGATATTTAATTTTATTAATATATATTAGTACATTGGTTGACTGTATAATTTAATTTAAATTAGTATTGTTTTTTCACGTTTAATCATTAGATATGTAATTAGTTGTTAAATGACCGTTTATAATAAATCACAAGTACACTATACTATGAGTTATTAAGATTCATGAGAATAAAAATAAATTTTAGTAATAGAACAAAATATTCGTTTTGACTCATTAAGTGAAAAAACCCCTTCGTGTGTGATAGGTTTCAATTAAATTTGTGATTTCAATTCGAATAGTGGCCCTTGTTAGTATTGTTTTCACAGGCTATTCAGTCCCCTTGTTAGAGCTATTATAATAATATAATATAGGGGGATATATTATAATACGCATGTCTGGATATAAAATAAAATACTGTATTAACCGTGATTTAGTAAACTTTCAAATTAAATGACTTAGAGTAGCCTGGGGTATTATGGCGCATGGGACAAAATGAACTATTGTGTATAAGTAATTTAATAATTGCTATCTGGTCAAACATTTTTGTTATTAGGATTATGTTATCATAGCCAAACGTGATAAAACATTTTCTTCAGCAATTGATGATGTTTTGGCGGCAATATGAGGTAAAATATTAATTGTATTCGTCTGATATAATATTTGACTAGTATAGAAGTAATAATGTGTACTATATGTATAACGACACGTTAGATGTTGCTTTTATATATATTCGTTTATTAGTACAAGTAGGTGACTAAACGTCAATACTAGTAAAATAATATTAATATGATAACAACTTAATATACTACAATACCGTTTATGCAGAAAATCATATTGGGGTAAAATGTCTCAGTGGGTTTTGGGGTAAGAGTGTACATTTCTTATGTGATAATTGATTACCTACTTTTATAAACATTTAATTTTTCTAGCTAGAAATTGAATTAATTATATCTATGTATTTATTAATTTATTTAAACTAATAGGTACATTATATCTACGATGTATCATCAAATGATTAAATAATAGTATGTAATATTTATTGAATAATTATACTTAAAAAATTACTTCGACTTAGTATTTACTACTAATACTGTATTAATTATATTATATTATATTATATTATATTAGGAACTATTATATTATGCATGCATATTATATATATTTATAACTTATTATTTGATAAAAATAAAATAGATAACATTCTTTAATAAAATAGATTTTTATGAATAAATTTAGCAAGCGGCCTATTACATCATTAAGTGCTCACTTTTACCCCAATAATGGGGTAAAAAGACGCATTTGTTATAATTTCTAATTATTCGAAATTGTTGGTATTTGCTTTGGTAAAATCAAATTTTGCCTGAAAATTGAAGTCTACGTAATATTTATGATAGGAAAACAATATAACAATATTTCTAAAACGTGTATGCTACCACTACCAGCTGTTAAATGTTAGGTGCACCATTATACCTCAGGTTACTCTATGTATCTAATTTTAAATTTTAAAACTATCCAATTTAAAGGTTTATTATTAAAACACAGTAAAAGGGGTAAGGATATATTGGTAATAAAGAGAACTTTGGATTCTAATTTACGGTTAATTTTTGTATTTTTTATATTTCTATACAGCTACCTAGTTACAAAATAATATCATTATAAATCAATGATAAATATTAGTAGGACCTTAAAACTTATTTTGACACAGTTTTCTTATAAAATTAAATTAAAGCTAGACAACATAGGTACCTGTATATTGTGAGTGTGAACTTTTAGATTTAGCAAGATTTCTTAAAGTATTATTAATAAATTTGCAATATCTTGATTAGATTGGTATCTAGTATCATATACTTCTTAATCCTCGGAATTTAGGGATGAAGTGATTTAATCAAGAAATAATGAATAACATTTTAAATTAAAAGTATCTCAAGTTTTTCACAAATTATTGATAACTAAAAGTTACAACATATTAAATCATAAATATCAATTGACAATATAAATAATATAGTTCAAACGTGTAAAAATTAGCGAAACTATAATATGCGTTTACGAAGTTAAAGCTCGATAAAAACTACCTATTTAAAAATGTCTAGTGGTATATTTTAAGACTAAAAATCAATAATTAAATCATAAGTATTAAAGTAAAGAATCAGCATTAAGTATATATATATATATATATATATATATATATACAATTTATACTCTACACTCAATGGTAGTATGTACCTAGTACCTATGTATAAACAATTTAAAGAACATACGAGTACATAATATATTATTTTATATATAATGTTAAATATGAAAATAATCTATAATTGAACTACAGATTTAGGTATCGTTAATTCATATAACATTCCAATAATTAATAACAAATTAACCAAATTTAATAAAACCTTCACTAAAAACATAGTTAAACTAAATACAATATTCGTGACCACGAATAAAGTATGCATTTGAGTGCAAATTTCATTTTAATTATAGGGTTAGATTAGAGGCACGTTTAAAATAAAAATATTTTCTTACTGTCAAAAAAACTTAAACAAAAAATAATTTATTAATAAACTAAACATAATCAATCCTATTTTTAGTATTCCATATTGAGACATCAAACAAACAATCAACAGACTTTGCATAAGTATACATTATAAAATATTGCAATGTTTATTTTAGTTCGTAAATTCAAAATCTTTGTGCTTTTTTCTTTAAGTAGAACTTCTTCTAGATTGTACGATATGGACACGTTATGTTGTGTATTTTAGAATTTTGGACAATCTTGAATTCTGTGTTGAGTCAGATTAAAAACATTAGAGGTGGTCAAACATCACAAAATAAAAAATAATAACATTGATGGCCTAATAAAATACTAAAATATAAATACAACAAAATAATAATTAAATAATCAAAAATAGGTCAAATAGATGGGTGTCCTAATTGGTGAGTCTCACATGTACCTATAGGTTATTAAGTAGATAGCTACTAGCTAGCTCATAGTTGGTACTTGGTAGTGCATGCAGCGGCCAGGGAGAAGTGGCAGAAAGAAAATGTATTCTAGTAGAACGAGGACCGACAAAAACATTTACGTCGTCTTACTAGTCACTAGTCACTGGACTGATAGTGTTGGTGAGTGAACTTGGGTGAATAAAAGTTAACGTAAAATGACAATTTATTATTTATCTAGTGAGAGAAGACAATCCAAGTTACTGAAGTATGCCTACTGGCTACTGGATCATAGTTACATGGCATTAAATTAATTAACTAATTTAAAGATTTTTATGTTGTGTGATCTTATTATGTACACCATAAAATATCATATTTAACTAATTTTAAATCAACAACAATATTAGGGGAAAATTAAATACCTACCGACCTATTCAAATACCAAAGTATTACAAAATAAAATAATAATGGAACAATCGTCTTTAAAAGTATATGAAAATGTATCGGTTTACTAAAATGCAAAATACCCTGGTATAATATATCTATTTGGTATCCATATGGTATCCATTTGGTAGGCCATTATATAATGTGTATATGTTTGTATATATTATAATATTATAGTTTATATCCTAGTGTTTTTAATTTTGCTGTCTGATTGTCGTACATCAATGTCGATAATTTTGTGGAATTAAAATACGATTGTTTAATTATTTTGGTAGGTATTATAATATATTATTACTAGCGTTTACCAAACTATTAGCACGGTCATTATACGGGGCGCAGGGCACGTGGGTAGGGCGAAGTGCCCAATGGGATTGGCGACCGTGGCTGCGCGCATCCGCCCTCCATCCAAAACCACCCCAAACGGTTGGCCAAGCGGAGGGTGGTCGGGGGCGCGCACGCCTGCCACCGGTCCCTTCTGCCCGACACCACCGACACACCATGTGTCATTCAGTAGTCGCGAACGTGAGAGAAGGCCTACACCATCGATCACGGTGAGAACTCTACACTACACATTTAAAGTTACGATCACATTGACGTAGTGATCGTTGTCGTGGTCATTAAAAGTGATAATATACCTGCACACAACAATAACACAACGGATATATAATATTATACAATATGGATACTACCAAATCAGCCAGGAATGTATACAGCATCGACCAAATTCTCGGAACTACTCATCCGTCTAAAATCGGTACGAAAATAATATTATTTTTAATCGACAATTTATATTTCCTGGTATCACGTATGGATTCATTTTAAATTAACTGTACATCGATTATCTTTCTTATAATATATATTTAAATTTTATACGTAGCATAAATAGTATTTAAGTAAATATTATATAGTTGAAACCAACGTGATAGTCATGCATCGTACTAGGGATGTACTATTTATCCATAATATTGTGTAATTACTAATTTGAGAAATATTGGTTCCATTTGGACGCGCAAAGTAATGTCATAATAGACAAGTAGCTACACGTATTTTTAATTTTCAAAAATGTAAAGTTGTATTAAATACTAAAAGAAAAAAATATTATGAAAAATTAGTACTTACACACACCCAAACTTAAAATACGTAAAAATGGGTATAAGCTAAAATAATAAAATAAAATATACACCACCTCGTATTTATTTGAACAGGCAATAAAGTAATATAGACTATATTATAATATTATAATAGCGACAATTGTATTTTGAAAATTGGTAGAGGTTCTCCTCTTGTGCCAGCTGCAGACTGCAGGTTATGCCACTTTATCATGCAAAACGACATTAAATAACAAAATATGTGTTTACTTAATTTCTTGTATTTTTTGTCTTATTAAATATTGCTTTTCGAGTGCAAATATCAAAATTGTTTGTGATTGATAAAATAGTAACTATAGCCGGAGAAGTTATCTATTAATTTTTAAATAAATTAGTCAGTCCCATAATACTACTGCATGTATTATAAATTACAATTGTACACCATTATTATGTCTATTTTTGCTTTATGGGACTTCTTTATTGAATTTTTCAATTTTATTTATTAATTATTTTTATTTCTTTACTTAATAATTTAGTAAAGTGTGGGTATAACTATTCATTGCCTTGATTATATATTAACTATGAAGTATAGTGTACCCTATTATAGTGTTACCTAATTTAGCTTAATTAAAATATTAGATGATTTTTAATTTTAAATTTTTCGTAACGTGATGAGCTAATTACGAAACATTTTCAAAACAACTACATTTCTTTGTATTTTGATTCATAAAAGTCATCCATAATATGTAATTACGAGATGTGTAAAAAATGAAGATCTGTTTCGAGATAAAATTTCTATTCGTCTCACTAAACGGATCAAAACGTCAAATTGAAGAATTTATATAATATATAACGTAGAATTGACATGATAACCGTGAACAACAGACAAAAATAGATATAATATAAAACAATGTGAAATAACTGAAAAACTGTACCTAATATGAGGCATGGATGGTATAATATATTAATATCCAACAATTTAATACCATATGATTCACAATAAAATAATGCACCTCTATACCGACTATACCTACTAGGTTTGTTACACAATAGGTATTTTTCATTATTAATAAATATATAATATACCTGCTTAAAAATATTCAATGATAATATTATTATTGATGAAATATCATTCAGTTTTTTGTAATAAATATCCGAGCCAACAGTTATTATAATTATTATTTAGTTATAATACTATTGTTTATAGTAAAAATCCATAATTTTTTGAAGAGCACTTCAATTAAATTAATCGCATACAAATTAATTTTAAATGGGTTATGACAATAAAATACTTAAAGTCTTGATGATCGTTTTAAAATAGTAGATTAAAATACAAGAATGGTAATATACTATAATGTAGGTAAGTACTTAATCAACTATATATAGCATATATAACCTACCCATACTAGATATATAATTGAGAAAGTTAATACCTAAAAAAAAATATATACTAACTAAAATATAATACATTAAAATGGATGTAATGATAGATTTTATTATTTATATCAAAACCTTTTTAAATTTGCAAATTATAATATAAAATAATTATAATACATATAATCGGTACATATAACTTAATGTTAAATGTATAATTTAAATATAAATTGTTAAGATTTACAAATAACAACAATAGTAATAATTAATTCCTGCATTTTTACTTTATTCGCACATACTTATTGACAATAAGTGACAAGTGTAACCTGCATAGATAAATCTAAATTGCTAAAAAATTAAACTATCTTCCCCAGGTAATTTTTTAGCAATTCAAACGTTTAGTGTTTTAATCGTTTTTTTCTCCCATTGTGTTATAGTCATTTAAATTGTTGACTCTATGACACCGATAGACTGGCGGTTGTGCTAGTAACAACTACTAGGTAACTAATAATGAAACAAATGTTGATCTTTTTTGTTCAATTGAACTAAATAATGTTGAATTTCGCGATACGTGTTAACATGTATTTATATGGAAAATAACTGTGGAACTGAAAATCATTATTGACGTCTTACATATTTATCATAAAAAAATATAGGTGTTGACCAGTTGCCCCCCACGGCTGTTATCGGGATTTTAAAAATATACCAGTTGCCCTCAACCAAATGTGCCAGTTGCCCCCAACCGAATGCACCAGTTGCCCTTACATGTTAATATATAGTGTATACACGATTATAATATATTATAGCCCGTAAAATAGGGGAGGTAAATATACAAATAATAAATAAAACTTATAAAATAGTATAAAATTATAGAAAAAAAATCATATGCTTGGAATATATACCTAATATTGTATTTTGTAATAAATAATAATTACTAACAAAATAATATGAATACAATAGTCAATAAAATAATAAATATTTTAATTATGTGGCATTCAATGTCATAATTTTTCAACAAAAAAATAGTAGAAAATGGTAGAAAAAATTCATAATAAATAATATAATTATAATGAAAAGTGGAATATTCAATGTGATAATTTGTCAAAAAAAAAAAAAAACTGGTGCAACTGGTACATTTGGTTGAGGGCAACTGGTACAATTTGCTCTAGGTAGTTTTTGGGCAATCGGTGTAAAAAAAAAGGTAACTTTGGGGGCAACTGGTACATGCCCAAAAATATATGAAACTAAAAACGAAGGCCGGGTATTAACGTCTACAATTAACGAGTTAATAAGTTACAACTTAAAAAGTTAAGTTAAAATGGTTTTTCTCGTTATTTTGCAACTGTTACTAATAATTCGTAATAATACTACGAGTATAATGTTATTATGTGTAATTTTTACTTTGTACTAGTACCATCATGCATGCTCCAAATTATTGGAAATAAATCATAATAATATACTATTGATAAAAGCGCCGCCCACAACTATCGATGCACATAAACCTCGCACGCGCGTATATAATTTCCGCGAAATCGTAACAAAATAAATAAGTAGTAGGCAGTAACTGTCAAGTGTTATTCAGTATTAGACGATATTTAATTTTATAATAACAATAATTTATAATAGTAATACGTAGGTAGGTATATCGGTATTAAATATTATATATTTCTGTTTATGCGCGAAAAACTCGATCGCAGAGGGGTGGTAGAGGGCCCCAATCGAACGGCAGTGGCGGTGAAGGCGACCGGCAGAAAATCCTAAAGGGACGGCGGGAAACTCAATGGATTTTAACGGAAGTCAAGTGGGCACACACCGGAGCGCGCGCGCGTATATGAATGTGTGCTGTGCACGCCGACTACAACAATGGGTGTAAACCGGACGTAAATTCCGTATCTGTTGCGCGCACGTTGAATTTCGTACTGCAGCCGACTTGGTACTTTTGGCGTATAAATAATATTAATAATAATAATAAAATATTGTACATCCCATCATATTATGCGTAGTAGGTAGGTATACATGAAACGTGCAGTACGGGCAGAGTAGATATTATATTATATTGTGTGTGTGTGTGTGTGTGTGTGTGTGTGTGTGTATATATATAGGTACCCGAGCGATTTGGAAACTGAACGTTTCGTAAGCCGATTACTATTACATATATTACACACATTAGGTGGGGGCGAGGGGTGCATATTATACAATCAACGCGCAATAACAAAAACCTCGTAAGCGGCTTATATGACCGTTTTAATACATGATTAATATTATGAACCTATACAACGTGCGTGTACGAGCGGCCGCGAGCGCCGCCGCCGCCGTCCCCGACGGGTCTTACAGCCATTTACTCGTAATTAGGTATAGAGAGGTACCTGCAGCAGTACGTCACGGAGATTTAATGGGGCGAATATTATATAGAGTGAAATCATCATAATAATAACGTAACAGAGTAATAATTATTAAAATAACATATTTCTCATCCGTGTTTCCCGGAAAACGCTAAACATTTTGCTGGACTGCAATACGCCGTATGTTTTATCCACATTAGTTAAATTAGCAAAAGTTTCACAATCATTTACATTCACCGGAGGTCTAATTTTGTATAGGTACCCTATGTGTATTTAAGAACCTTCCGTATTATGATCATACTAAAAGTCATGAAGCTTATTGCCTCGTGTGCGCAGCCCTCCACCCAGGGCCATATTTAAGGGGGGCAAAGGGGACATTTGCCCCGGGCGGCCAATTTTTAACGCATTTAGGGGGCGGCCAGGCGCCGGTGTATATTATATTATAATAAACATTTTTTTTTTTTTTTTTGGTAAGAATTTGTTTGAGTACCTATATACTTGTACTTTGTGCATTGCATCCCTATGATACGGCCATTTGGCGTCATTCACTCATTTTGTCAATCAATGATAACTATTATTTTTTGTAATTTTTTTATATAGATTTCAATTATATGTTATTATACGTTTTGACAATAATTAAAATAATGTATCATCGTGATCTGTGTTTTTAACAACATTTTCATAAATAAAGAACTACAGCTAAACAATTAAAAAACGGATTAATTTTTTTTGGGGGGAGAAGCCGTATATTGTTAACCCATGGCGCAAAAAGTGTAAATACTGCCACAACCCATAAAAGAGGAAATAATATTAGTATAATAAATTATGATAGTTATAATATTAAATATTATATATATTACATAAAAAAAATAGTGTCCTAATTCTATACTACAGGATATTAAAATTAAGAAAATTAAGTCAACTGTACTACCAGCGTCCAAAAACAACAATAAATATTTACTTTTATTATTTATGATCATTTTACAAGAATTGTTTTTAGTAAATCATTGGCTTGACATCTAACCCATATATGGATATGGGATACCATCCTTCTTTCCACCCTGTATACGAGTTAAGTAGGTAGGTACTTGAC
Organism: Macrosiphum euphorbiae; assembly: GCA_949089665.1. NCBI lineage: Eukaryota > Metazoa > Arthropoda > Insecta > Hemiptera > Aphididae > Macrosiphum > Macrosiphum euphorbiae. The sequence continues at coordinate 7,826,711 of CARXXK010000003.1, read as the reverse complement.
AACGACGTTTCTCTCTCCGGTTGTTTAAAAACCCTTTATTCCGTCACCAAACACCACCATAAAAATACATTTGTATTGTTTTATCACATTCATATGCCTACCTAAGAATTTCGAACCACCTTTTAAAAATAAATAATCATTTTCTGAGCTTTATACCTATAGGTACATCAGATTAACGTTAATCAAATCTGCCGGAGCCCACAGTATCATTATGGGTTTATTTTTTATATTACGTTTAGGTAATTGATAATTTTATACACGAACAATTATACACACTGTGACTATACGAATTGCTATAGTCACAATGGTTTATAGGTCGTAAGCAAACAAAGAAACATATTTATTTTACAATATGTTTTTTTTAATACTGCTTTTAGAACGATCCCTAACTTATCCAAGCACTAAATTAAATAGTCCCTCTCCCTCAACAAAACGTTGTTCAGTATCAGTGGTAGGAATTTAAGTGGGTTATTTTAAAAATGTCTTATACCATAGTTTTAAATAAAAATTATAATATGGTAAAACGATCAGAAGTAGTAATGTGTGGTATTCTCTTAAAAAATAAACCGTGATCAGACTAAAACTACAGTAGTAGGTACAGTTGTACCTAATTTTGTATTAGCTATAGTATATATTTATGTATCATGTCATCGACGTTTAGGTCAAGCGACGGGTTCACAGCGCTTATTCCATGTCTCAAGTCCATATTTTTTTTATTAGTAATAATTTAAATTATTTTTTTTTATACATCCCAATAAATAATAATTATTTGACAATTTTTTTTAGAAAATACGAGTGTTCATTGCCAATCGAAATTGGACGCATTATATGCTGCTAGTGGGACCGATCAATCATTGCATCGGTCCGACGAACACGATGACGATAAACCGCGAAAAGTTCGCCGTAGTAGAACAACATTCACCACATATCAATTACATCAATTAGAAAGAGCTTTCGAAAAAACACAATATCCTGATGTATTTACCAGAGAAGAACTCGCCTTACGATTGGATCTCAGTGAAGCCAGAGTGCAGGTAAAATTTTTGATGCCGTTCAAATTTCAAATTTTTTTTTAATTACAAATTTATGAGAAGGTTTCTATACAATTAAAAACAAATAAACAAACAAAACTAACAAAGAGATCAGTTATAATAATATTCAAACAGATTATACTTTCAAATATTTTTTTTAGGACCTATACTTCAATTTAAAGTCAATTGCTTGGGTCACATAGATAAATTTAGACTTTTATTATGACTGGGTGAAAATAAATTTTCTGAAAAAAAAAACATATAATTTATTGTAAAACCAATATTATTGATCTCCCAATTAATTTATTTTAGAAACAATTAGAAATTCGAAAGTATAAAATATTAATAAAAAGAGTACTTAATACCATTGATAATCTATTAAACAATTAATCAATGGTAATACAAAGGCACCTCATAATAATTATTATAATAGGTAGTCATAGAAAAAGTACCTACTAAAATTGTTTGAAAATTATAAATGACAATATAGACAATTAAAAATGTTGTGTAGGTAAAAAACTAAGATTTTAATATTTTAGATGATAATTTGTTTCGACAAAAAAAAAATATATAGGTCATAAGTAAACGATTTAATTATAAATTTGTACGAATTTGTTAGTGCGATGTATAGTAAAAACTAAATTATAGTCGGGAAACAAATGTACGTACAAATATTATTATTATTTAATGGGCTTTTAGCCTCCTACATGTAATACATGTATTATTTCTCCATTTCTATTAATGACATAACATAAATTGTTTTAACGATGCAACTACTAGTCTAGATATAATTTATATATTATGTAGTGCGATTATAATTATTTGTCTTTTACGGTCACCCTTACAGAGATTCCGTTTCGGGTCTTAATTGTGTATGGTTGCTCGTACTGCTATATATCCTTTTGTTCCGGAATCGCACGCGGAACAGCTTAATTGAAATCCACCACATCGACGACGCGATAGACTTAAATAATTCCCAAAGCAGTAGAAAACAATGGAAGGAGATTAATAGATTTTTTTTTCTTTCGAGTTTACAGTCGCACTAAAACACCGCGCTAATTGTGTACCGCAGAACACTTAGCGGACACACAAAGACGGTAAAAAAGAGAAAGAGGCTACAAAATCTCTACATTATATACGTGTAAATCCCCTCTCTCTCCCCTCTGTAAGTCACTCTCTCACTCACTCTCTCCCATTTTCTCTTTCTCTATTGCCTAGGCCTTCTGCCCGCCGCCTGCACCGTAGATTGTCTCGCTCTTTAAACGATTCAATAAACCAATTGAGATGGACTTAAAATCCGGCGCTCGCGGTCTCCCTGGTAATGAATTACAAGTTAATTGGGGTGCAATTTCTCGACAACCGATTTAACATCTCCCTAATTTCCTAACGATCATTTAAGTGCATTGTTCGTGTGGCCTATGTGCATAGGGGGAGTCCATTGTGTTGCACAACACACCCTTGTACGCGCGCGACGCGCACAATCAACCCCAATCGGACGTCCAAATAGAGCATTAACCCTCCTCCTCCTACACCACCGCTGACGACGCCGCTGGATCGCCCTATAATGGTCTTCGGGTGCCGAAACTTCTACCGGTTTATTAAACTCCCGTTTTAAGTGTATTGTCAATATTTTAACCTGGCCAATAAAAAAGAGATTTTTTCCCTCCCTCTCACCGTATTCATCAATATACATATATATATATATATAATAATAAATAATAAACATACCCTCTTATACTTTTAGTTTCCAAGCACACGCCGTTAAGCCAAACTAAATTAATTATATAATACGTGATAAACAATATCCAATGGCCGACGTCGTTTCGCATGGTACCTATTTGGTAGGTTGGCAGGAGGGTGTAAATGGTATCTGAAACATAATCCTGTAATTGGGGAGAGGAATAATAATATCATAGTTTTTGCAGGTTCTATACATATTATAATATACGTTCTCACATACATAATACTTAACATACACGATACACAGTGTCATTTTACGTTGTTATTTAATAAAGTTAATGATTATTATCATTTTGATTTTTTAATATAAATTTTTAATAAAATATTTTTAATTTTTTCAATTAATGAAAAATAGTATAATGGGCGCATAATATATAATCATAACACGTTTGGACCAAAAGTGTACCTAACTCTTTTCCACCAAATGGAGTCGTATTGACCGATTCCATGTTTACACCAAAACAATGTCTATATATAGGTATTAAAGCTGTTATATAGAAAGTTAATTGAAAATTTAAAAAGTGGGTAACGTTCCGCTGTATACATTAGGTGTCTAGAGAAGTCACTGTTATGGATGATTTAAATTTTACAACATAATATTATATAAAATGATTGTATACGAAAAACAATTCTGAGAGAAAATGGTCTGTCAGCCTATACCTATTTCTAAATATATTTTAAGATATTATTGTGATCAAAGTAATTTATTTTACTACTGTCTATTAGGCTTTAGTAATACAGTTGGTTAAATTAACTTTCACCAAAAAATTGAATTTTAAAATGTCATTGTGTATAGAATATAACAATAAACTTTAAAACTTTCAAGTACCCACAAATAATATTTTTAAATTATAACAAAATGTATTCTTCATTTAAATAATAAATTAAATACTTATAAACAATATAGTATATCTCAACTGTTATTGTAACAACTTATGAGAAACCTTGTATTAAATTTGCAATAAAATTTTTAGAAAAAAACACTAAGAAATTTTAAATTTTAAATGTCTATAAATATCTCGAAACAAGGCAAAATATTTTGAAAATGTTATGCTGTATGGTAAATGACAATATAAATATTTAGTGAACATTTTATGTATTTACTGAATTTTTTTTGGAACTACACCAAAAAACAAAATATATTTTTTCGAAAACCGCTTTTGCAGTTTTGCTAACTTAAAAATCTCAGTTTTTCCTTAATTTGTTGGTAGTTTTTACTGACTCTTTGGACAACTACTGGATGATGGACATTTTTAATTATGAGTTATGACCTTCCAAAGTACCAACTATAGATTCACTTTCCAGTTTCCTACCACAAAAAAGAATACATGCAAAAACACATCATTGTAAAATCAATAAATTTATCGGAATCTAAACTAGGTAGTAAAACAAATAACAGTGTAAGATACATTTTAATAAATACAATAAGCCTACATTGAATAAAATAATAAATAGGTATGTAAGGTATGAATATAATAAGTTTTTCTCTTTTTTTAAATAAACAATTTATTTAAATGAAATTATTGTAGAATACACTTTTTACAAAATTGTTCCTGAAATTTAAAACAAAATTTTGTTTTAATAAATATTCAGTATTCTATTTTATTAAACGCAATATTTTAAGTGTAAATTATTTCCTTTGTGTATTGGGTTATAATCTTATAATTTTTCTTTTTTTAGTTTAGTAGTATATAATATTTTGGAGTATTAGAGGTATTAAAAAACCATAACTGTTTATAACTTATATAGTATAGAAAGGTTTTGGGTGGAAACACTGGAAACAGATATTAAAGGAAAATGGAAAAGTACACTTTTGGTCTTTGTACTCAAGTTGAAACCCTAATATATCCTAAATAATATATTATAATATGTTCTGTATATGGTATAGTATTTTTACCGTGTTGTATGGGTTGAAAAAAAAATGATTGCTTGAATTACTCAGTTAAATGGTAATTTCCATTCATCGTAATAATCGCAGCATTATTACAACAAATTTTATATCATGCAATGATATTAACATATCAGTAAGCAATTCAATATTTATATGAAATTTCCATCGAACATATAATTAAAACATTGAGATCATATTATATTTATATTACCTATTGACTTTTAATTTAAAATAGGATTCTTCTTTTCCCGAAAAAAATGTTCAGTCACAATAAATATACGTGATAGTACTGAATAAATATTTAATTTTAATAATCATCTATAGAATCAAGTAATAAAATGTATACGTGCCATACATATAATAATGATGTCTTTATTGTATATAGGTATGGTTTCAAAACCGTAGAGCTAAATGGAGAAAACGAGAAAAATCAATGGGCAGAGAATCAAATCCATACATACCTGACCACACGTGTAAGTGACCAACAACTGTTTATAAAATGTAAAATTTGTTATAGTTACCTAAGTTACTTATAACTTACTCTAAACTGATTGCAATGATTGCATTAAAAAATTAAAATCAGAAATGTGTAATACATAAAATGGCTATATTTTTTTTTTTATTATTATTTTAAACTAAGACATTCCTAGCCTAAGGCTATCTATGTCTAGGGATATTTGACAATATACTTATGTTTTAACAGGTATTAACATGATAATTAAATATTTATAAGTACTAAGGATAATTTACAATTGGTGATTGTAAGATATTTACAGATGTTACAATGTGATTACAATAATATTATTCTAGTATTTACATATTTACAATAATTTAATAACTATAAGTAGCAGAGAGGTCGTAGAGTTATCTGGAGGAAGCGCGTGTGTAGAGTGGAGATCTGGATGTTGAGAAGTGGCTTAGTGTAGGAGGTCGTGGGGACGACCTCGTTTTAATCGACGATGAGTTGGGTGAGTGAGGAGGTTATAGTGAATTGCTCCTGATGAGTTTGGAATAGAGCAGTGGAAATTTTTTGCTAATGTTTTTATATGATCTTTGATTTCTTGGATTTGAAAGTCTTTGTGGAGATTTGCATTTCTGACAAACCATGGGGCATTTGCAATTATTCTGAGGACTTTGTTTTGGAAAATTTGTATTTTTCTTAAGTGTGTCGCTGAGCAGTTACCCCAGGGCAGGCATAGGTAATTAGTGAGCGTAGTAATTGCTTGTAAATTAATATTGAACATTTTTTTGTATAACTGATTTTTTGTTTAAGATAGGGAATAGCATTGAGAGGCGCTGGTATGCTTGTTGAAGTTTAGAAGCTATGTGAGGCCCCCAGGTTAACTTCTTGTCTAACGTGACACCAAGGTACTTGACAGAAGGCTGCCAAGGTATGGAATCGTTATCGAATCTTAATGGTGGTGGAGTGGAATAGCGACGTAAGCTAAAAATGACTGCTGTGCTTTTTGAAGCGTTTATGTGTATTTTCCAGGTATTGAACCATTTTGCCAGTAGATTTAGGTGATCTTGTAAGTTGTTTGTTATCGCTTCAACGTTGTGGGATTCACTGTAGATAGTTGTGTCGTCTGCGAATAGGGCGATGTTTGTGCGTGGTGATTGCGGTATATCAGATATGAATATATTGAACAATATAGGTCCGAATTTGGACCCTTGAGGTACACCAGCAGAGATGGACCGGGGGTCAGAAAAATTTTCGTTTATTTTAACTGAGAATTGTCTATTTGTTAGAAAGGAATTGATAATATTTGTAACGGGATAAACCGTCACTATACCAAAATGGTCCTTTTCAGGACCACCTAAGACCTAATACAACAGTATGGCAACATAATACGACACAAGCAATAGACGCGACATATTGGAATAAGTAGTTTGTCAACAGGAAAGTTTCACGGAAATGACAAGCGAAAACCACATTAACAAAGCGAACACCAACGGGTCGAGGTGTGGTTATTGCTCGTCAAAGCAACCACCCTCGACCAATCACAGGACAACAAAGAGAAACAAATAGTATATATACCGGGACAGTTCACCGGTCAAACCTAACCTAACCGGTCTAACCTAACCTAACCGGCCGCGCCCTCACATTGCCACAGCATCCCATCCCCTCCCCAACATCCCACACCACCTGAAATGACCAGGAACAACAAGCGTAGGAAGGTCGGAGACCCCCCGACCAAACCACCTCCGAAAATACCAAAACAACGTTCGGCTCCCCCTTCCCCAATACAATCTAACTCCAGTGCTTCCGACTCTGAAACCCTAGACTCTTTTTCCGACTCTAGCACCTCAACCCACCACTCCCTATCATCACTTACTTCCGTACACTCAGTAAACACCTCACTCTCAGCCACTCAAGTTCCGTCCAAAACTCCTTCAGTCTCCAGACCTCCACCCATCATACTGAGTTCCGCTTCCTGGCGGAAGGCCGCGCCCACCATCTATTCAATCCAAAACTTGCAACCGAGCTCTCTTTCAGCAAAATCCTCCGGCGACCGGGTAACCCTACGAGCAGCCGATACTACCCAATTCCGCCTGATCCAAAAGACCCTGTTACACCTGGGAACCGAATTCCACACTTTTTCTCTCCCCGAGGAACGTTCTGTAAAAGTCGTTCTAAAGGGCATTCCGACTGATATATCAACTGACGAACTAAAAGACGAGTTAGTTACTCTAGGTTACTCCGTAAACTACGTCCGCCGCTTTGGCACCCCCGATAAACCTATGCCGATATGTGTAGTGCACATCGCCGCAAATCCGTCTGCTAAGGACATATTTCTTCTCACAAACTTGTTTTACTTGCAAATCTCAGTTGAACCCCTCAAACCCTCCGGCCCGGCCCAGTGCTTTTCATGTCAACGCTTTGGCCATGGTTCACGTAACTGTGGTCATCCGCCGCGATGTGTAAAATGCGCCGGTAACCACAATGCAAACGCCTGTCCAAAAACTCTCGAGCAACCTCCGACATGCTGCAACTGCGGCGGCCAACACACGGCAAACTTTCGTGGCTGCCCCCAATTCATGGCCCAGAAACAGCAGGTATCTCCAACTCCAACCCAAGACTTCGTTCAAAATAAATCCTCACACCCAATCTCAACCCCCCCTCCTCCACCACCTCACCCTAAACAAAACACTACATTGACATACTCCGCAGCAACATCAAAATCAGCGCACTCTTCTTCAAATTCTCCAGTCCCACAACTAAACTTGTCGCTGATACTAAACCTGCTCACCAACCTACTGACTGCAATATCCAATAATCATGATCCGAAAACTCTCATAGAATCAACGATCAAAACATTCCTGTCCATACTCTCGCCCCAAAATGAATAACTTAAAAATCCTATTTTGGAACTCCAACGGTATCAAACACAAACTCAACGAACTACGCTCCCTCGCACTCCTACTGAAAACCGACATAATCTTACTAAATGAAACTCATCTACCACCTTCTTCCAAACTTCACATTCCAAATTTCTTCACATACAGGAATGACCTGCCGCCCGTCCGCGGCTCACCTGCTCACGGCGGCACGGCTGTTCTAATCCACCGACGCATCATTCACCAACCTATAACTCTTAACACACTCATTCAAACCTCTTCTGTCCTCATCCAACTAAACGGCCACGAAGTCCTTGTATCAGCGGTATACAAACCACCAGGTGCAACACTCACGTCTCACGACTTGGACTTGTTGACCCAAAGTGCCGAATGGCAAATCTCTGCAGGTGACTTCAACGCCAAACACCCTCTCTGGTATAGCCACTCGACAAACGCTGCCGGTCGCGTACTTTTTGACCACGTTCAACAATCGGACTATACCATTACTGCTCCCTCATCCCCCACACACTTCCCGACAAACGCCAGATACAGACCTGACATACTTGACATCGCACTCGTTCGACTACCTTATCCTACTCAAATCGACAACCTCAACGAGCTATCTTCTGACCACAACCCTATCCTTCTGGAGACCTTGTGTACTCCGGTATCATCGTCCCCTCCAACGACTAACCGCTTCATTAACTGGACAAAATACAAGACAATTCTATCCAACTTACCAAACCCAACTGAACGACCGACCATCAACAGTGAGTCAATCGATTTGGCAATTGATACTCTCACCAAAAACATACAACACGCGATTGAAGCTAGCGTATTTACCCCTAAACACAAAAACTCTTCCTTTTTACTACCTGACTACATAAAACTTGAAATAACTGAAAAAAACCAATTACGCCGTCAATGGCAAAGAAACCGTGACCCGACTACCAAACGTCAACTTAACGCCAAAATCTCATTAATCAGAACTTTACTCGAAACTCACAAAACTGACCAGTGGGACATTTTTCTTAATTCTCTTGACCATCAGGACGGTTCCATATACAAACTAAACAAATGTCTCCTCCACAAACGTCCTGCATCCCACCCTCTTACCGGCCCCAACGGCCTAGTTTTTCCGGCCATCGATCGAGCCGAGTTGATAGCCGACTCTCTCGAACTCCAATTCCAACCAAACCCTGGTCCCGACCTTCCAGAAGTTTCTGCCCACTCCAACTCGCTTCGAAACATAAATATCACAAAATCTAATTTATTCACCACTCCTGGCACAATCCAAAAAATCATAAACACACTCCGCAAAAAGAAAGCCCCTGGTGACGATCTCATCACCAACACTGCTCTTAAATTCCTACCAAATAACATTCTACTTTCGTTAACACAAATTATAAATTGCTCCCTCAGAATTTGCTACTTTCCACGTGCTTGGAAAAAAGCAGTAATAATTTCCATCCCCAAGCCGGGTAAAGATCACACACTTCCCGAAAATTACCGACCTATCGCTCTACTCTCCTCCATATCAAAAATTTACGAACGAATCATCCTCTCTCACCTTCAAACCAATCTTCGAGACAAAATCCGCCCAGAACAATTTGCCTTCAGACCTGAACACTCTACCACTCTACAACTGACCAAACTTACTCACCAACTTAGTCAGAACTTTAACGACAACGTAAACACCGCCTCCATTTTCCTTGACGTGGAAAAAGCCTTTGACCGGGTCTGGCACGTCGGTCTCCTCTACAAACTGTCCCAACTCAACATCTCGACTGAAATCGTTAAAATCATCGAATCCTTTCTCACTGACCGCACTTTTGTCACAAAAATCGAAGACTCGTTCTCGTCCACCAGACACATACTCGCAGGCGTCCCTCAAGGATCCTGCCTTTCACCTACTCTCTACTTGACTTACATTAACGACATACCAACAACTCCTAAAGCTCACCTCTCACTATTCGCTGACGACACTATGTTCTTTACTTTCGACAAAAACCCGAAACGTGCAGCCATACAATTACAACACCAACTCAACCTAGCTACCACATGGTTTCATCGCTGGAAAATCAAAATAAACCCTACCAAAACAATAGGTATTCTTTTCGGACGTTCCAATACTACTCACATCCCACCACTACTACTCGACAACCATCCAGTGACTTGGTCCAATCATGCCAAATACCTCGGCGTTACAATAGGGCGCAAACTCACCTTCGACAAACACGTTCAAGACATCACCAAAAAAGCCACTCGCGTCCGCGGAATTCTTTACCCCATTCTCAACCGTTCTAGCCCTGTCCCAAAATCTTCAAAGCTCAATATTCTAAAACTCTACGTCTCTCCAATTCTTTCTTATGCTGGCCCCTCTTGGGCTCCTTTCATCGGTCCCTCACATTGGAGACGTATCGAATCTGTCCAAAACATCGGCATTCGCACGATAACGGGTATGCCCACTATCGTTAAAAATTCGGTCCTTCTAAAATCAGCAAATTTCAATTCAATCAAAAATTCTATTCATAACCAATCTAAATCGATGTTCTACAAAAACTCTTTCTCTACTCATTCCCACATCCGACTCTTAGGGAAATCTCACACCCCACCGTCCACAAAGTGTAGAATCAAACCCTACCCTTTGACATGGGCTGACCAACAAATTTAAAACCACCTTCCTAAACTTCCATCCACTAGTAGAGGCAAAAGCCTGGTATAGTTTCACGGCTTAGCCATCCCTCCAAAGCAAAGCAAAGCAAAGCAGGTCAAATCATCTTCAACACCAGTCTTCAACATATCTTCTATCAATCAACAAACACTATAGAAGACCCGAAGACCCGAAGACCTGAAGACCCGAAGACTATCAACGCAGCAGCAACATCGACCTGAACGACGCCGGCGAAGCTGATCCGACCTAGCCAGTCCACGACAACTCACCCTGAACGCACCGGTCTAGCGTAATCGCTCGATACCGCCGAGACTCTACAGTACCCGGCACACCTGGCCAACAAGCACCACCTCACCGACCGACGACGCCAAGCCTACCGTGTGCATCCAGCGATCGACGGCAACGGATAGCCGCCACACCGGGACCTGACTAATCCATCGACGGCAACGTATAATATAATTATACCCCGGCGACTCACTACTGTCAGTCCACCCGTTCAACCGAGTCCAGTCACGCCGTTGGACGAATACCAGGACACGCCGGAAACCGACTTCGCGACGTAACTTGGCCAACCGACTATTCAGCAAGTCGACAAGTAATACCACGTCTCCCCCCACGGTGAGCTTACTCGAGTTTCACCGCGAGGAAGAACCGAACCCACACGACTTGCTCGAGCCCGTGCACGGACGGTTCCTACTCTCCCCTATTATTGTACTATTTCTACAATACGTATAGGCAAGTCCCGACTATTGTTTTGCTCGCGCCTCTTCAGGCCCGAACCCGCCCGCCGCGGCCGCTTCTTCAAGCCTGCCGCGCGGCCCGGGATAACTTGCCCCGATCATTATAAACGTTATTTATTGATTATATAATAAACGATACCATAACAATACACAACGCATTGTTATTCACGATCACGGACGTCCCGGAAAGACGCTCCGTATCATATTGAATAAGTACTTCGGTGTATTGAAAGATTTTAGTTTGAATAAAAAACCTTCGTGCCATACTTTATCAAACGCTTTTGAGACGTCTATAAATACAGCAGTACAGCACCAGTATGGCAATGTTTTTCAAATGAAGTGCTAATATGTTCTGTTATACGGAAAAGCTGTTGTACGGTCGAGTGGTTGGACCTAAACCCAAATTAAAATTTTGGGATAACATCTGCGCTGTTCAAAAAATTTTGTAGTCTTGTGTGGATAACTTTTTCAAACATTTTTGACAGGGAGGTTAGTAGACTTATCGGTCTGTAGCTATCAGGATTTGATTTATCCTTACCCGGTTTTTTAATTAGAATAACTGTTGCTAATTTCCAATTCAGTGGAAAATGACCAACGCGTAACAAAAAATTAAATAAGGAAGTCATAAAGACGAGTCTTTTGGCAGGAAGTTTCTTAAACATAAGGTTGGTAAGGTGGTCGTGGCCCGGGGCTTTTTTGTTTGGTAAACTTTTGACAATTAGCTTAATTTCATTGAGTGTAACATAATCCATGCACGTTTGAACTGAATAATCAGTTAGATCTAATAACTTATGGATCCGCCGTTCATTATTTATATCTGTAGTTTGGTTGGTAGAAAATGTGTTGTATAACATTTCTGAAAAAACATTAAATTTATCTGCGTCGGATATCACCAGTTGATTTGATGTACGGAGAGGAGGGATCATGTTTATTTCTTGGTTCAGTAGTCGTTTGGTCTCCTTCCATAAATTTGAATCTCCCGGGTACATTTTTAGGAGATTGCTATTATACGACGACACACGGTAGTTTTGTAGGGCCGTACTCACGTCCTTAGTGAGTTTATTCAGTGACTTTTTGTTTTCCGTATTTCTTTGGTTTTGCCAAATTCGTCTAGCATGGTGTTTACGTTGGATTAAGGAAAGTATATATTGAGGTAGAAAGCCGATGTTTTTAGTATTATGTAGCGTGGGCTTAGAGCACGCTCGTGCAGCGTCAGCAATGACTGTGGTTAGGTGTTCAGACATTTGTTCTGCAGCTTGGATCGTGGGTATAGTTTTAGCACTTTTAGGTATTATTAAGTTGATATTAATTTGATTCTAGAATATATCCCAGTTAGGTTTGCCTTTAATTAGAGAGTTGTTTGACTGATAAGATTGTAAAGATGAATTAATTGTGATTTTAACTGGGATATGGTCTGAGTCGAGCTCAGCGAGAGCTTCTTGCGTGCAATTAAAAGGAAATGATTTTATTAATAAAATATCTAAGATATCTGGCTGTCTATTGACATCTGTAGGAAAATAAGTAGGCTCATTTGGAGCATAAATTGTATAAGGCGTGTTATCTATAAAAGATAGTAATTTGGTGCCATTCGGATTAATTACGCGACAACCCCAATTAGTGTGTTTTGCGATTAAATCGCCTGCCATTATAATTGAGTTGTCTAGACTTATTACTTTATCGTAATCCGAAATGTGCATTTGGTGACTGGGAGGTTGATAAGCACTAACGATGGTAACATATCTATTGTTTAATTTAATTAGCACTGCTACGGCTTCTAGGCACAACAGGTTAAGATTAGGAATTTCTTGTTGTTTAATTTGAGCACGAACAAGAATAACAACTCCCCGCTATAGCTCGTGACTGTGTAACACGATCTGCGCGGTGTATGATATAACCAGGGAATTTAATTTTGTCAACACTTGATAAGTGTGTTTCTGTTATACAAGCAATAACAATGTTATGATGAGTAAGGAAGGCTAGTAGAGTGTTCCTTTTATTTTTTAATCCGTTGGCGTTCTAGTTTAATAGAATGGTATTATGGGGATCCATTTGAGTTTAGATGTACACTATTAAGGATGGCTGGCAGATTTTCTATTATTATCTGCAATAATTGAGAATCGAATGTGTTAATTTAGGGTAACAGCGTTTTCATGAAGTCGTTATCTGTGTTGTTTAATGGTTTATCTTGCAATTTATTTTTAGTTGCGGCAGCATATGAACGTTTATCGGTTACGTAATTTTGTTTACTATTAGAGATGTTCACCGGGAATTTGAATTTCGTATAAAGTTGGGTAGCGTTATTTTTGTTATTATTGTTTTTTTTTTTTTTGAAATTTCTTTATAGAAAGTACAGCCTCTGTAGCTCGCTGGGTGATCGCTAAGGCAGTTTACACATTTTGGTGGAGTGTTTATATCTTTTGGACAAGAACTATAGTGGTGGTCACCTGCGCATTTGACGCATCTAGGTGGTAAGTGACAAAACTTTTTTGTATGCGAAAAACGCTGGCAGTTAGTACATTGAGGAATGCCCTTGGAAGGTAGCCTTAGTTCTACCGCTACTACACAATGCAAGAGTCAGTTTAGAGAGTAAATCGCAGCAGATGATTTGGAGCAGTACCGCTACAATAGGTATTGGAGTTTTAAATTTATTTTGCAGCCGAGTGACTGAGGCTACTTAGAATTTCAGTTCTACGAGTTCTTTATAGATGCAAGCTTCTGATAAATTACAGGGAGGTTCCTAATGATGACAGATAGTTGTTGGTTTTCTGGGAATTGGTAAGTGTAGTATTCTGTACCGGAATCGTCAAAAAGTTTTGTTGCGGTTCCATAATCATCAATGGAATCCATGTTTAATTTGAGAGCAGATTTTGTGTTCACTATGGAGAATTCATCAAAAGTTATATTGGATAATGATGTATGGAAGTTTTGATAGTCAGAAATGTTGTATACGTAAATAGGTGAAATTTTTGGTCTAACCTGTGATTGTTGAGAGCTGACTTCGTCGTCGGTGCCGTCCATTTTGTCGTTGTCTTGGAGAGTTAGAAGTGGGGCGAATCTGTTTTTACTTGTATAAGGAGGAGTGAGAGCAACACCACTAGTTCTTGTATTTTTTTTTTTTTTTAAGTATCTAGAAGATTGCGATCTTGAGGAGAACTACTATTATTTTTAGGATTCATTGAATAAACTTAATTATAAGAAACACAAACGTTGGGATTGATCGGAGCGCTGAGAACAACCTGTCGCGGCGGCTACTGATAACCAACTGAAAAAAATGGCTATATTAAAAAAATAATGTACAACATAAAGATATTATTATAACATATTATAATAATAATAAACATCTTGACGTTGGGTGATTTAAAAAGATGTAATAGCATATTGTGTGTGTTGTATATATAGTATATACATGTTATATACATAACAAAAAAAACAAAAACACTTATTATAAATATTTTAATATCCGATCACAAATTAAATGACCACATACGAAGCAGACGTCAAGGATGCCGAGTCAACAAAATATGAATGGCTACTTAAGGCGACAGCAACTACGGAAGCGATGTGAACGACAACTCTTTTCTTTTAATTATTTGTTTTTGGAAACATCGATTTTTATTATATTTCAAACCTTATGTTTTTTAAAAAAAGGTGTTACTTGTTTTCTTTACTCCTGTTCTAGAGTGATCTATTTTACGTTCTCACGTGCTGTGCGTACGGGGACATTAATTGTGGTGTACAACACTAGATAAACGACAAATAACAAGACATTGTAGTACTTACTTTCTCGTCCAGTACTCGTAAAGAGTAATACCTTGCCTAGGTTAAAGATATCTCACCCTCGAACATCCAGTACTCGTTATCGTGGTCAGTTGTTCGGGAGTAAAGTAACCTTAGAGTCGTATAGACGTATAGTGTAAATCCTGTTGTATCATATTTAATTATCCTTTTGTGCAGTACTCGTTATCGTGGTCACCAAAAGGAGAACTTAAATAAGCTTATACTGCAGGTGTCGATAACTTACTCGTTTGACGGTTTGGGAATCGGAAACCAAAAATATACCTGTTATATACGCCAAGCCTTTGCATGGCGTATACGACATGTGCGAGAAGTGACCTATTTCAGTCACGGGTGACGTTTGCGGCACGAGCCGCATATCGCCCAACACTGAAATTGCCTTTCCGCACGAGCCACACATACTAATTTTTGTCACGGCTCACGCCTCTGATCACCTTCATCGATCAACGCAAAGGTATTGCAGGAATCTGTGCAAAAACTAGACTATTCTACGAAAACAATATTTCATGATGAAAGAAACGATTTGGTTTTATTTATTTTACACGTCATGCAAGGAGGTTATATTAATATGAATTTAAGATTTAACCGAAAGTTTATGTTTTGTAATGATCGTGGTATAGATTTCACTATTTCAGTGTCTGGTTGTGCAGGGGATAAGCGAGTGATATATGCTCCCAGCACTTTTGGGGATTTCTACTTTATCACCCTGCACTTTTAGGGATTCTAATTTTACCTCCCGCTCGACGGAAAAAGGACGCTTTCCAACGGTTCAACAACTATCGAAAAACAAACTTTCGGTGCAAGCGTGACAAAAAATATTTTACTAAAATGTGTATAAGAAAATGTAGGGTGAATGTGAGGTGATAACCTTCCCAAACTTGTCCATCATCATAATAATAATAAAATCAACAAGTCGGTCACCATTGACACTCGTTGGCTTATAAGTTATAGACCTAGGAAAATGTGGCTTAATGGATAATGTAACTTGATCACCTCAATGTTTTCATACCTTATGTAATAATATATTTGGCTTGAGACAATTGAACCAATTGAGGGAATGGTACAAGCTTCCCAAAATAGCAGAGCCCCACCCGCCACCGCTATCCATTGGTGTATATACGAGGGTGGGGACACGGAAGCGTTTTCCCGTCGAAAATTACTGATTATTTCTTAGATTTTGTATTTCTTATTTCTAATTATTCTATGAGCATACCTACCTAATGTTTTTAATTATGGTCGCATTCAAATGTAACGATGTAGGTGCCTACCTAATTATTGGGCCTTTTTTGTGTTTTGATATGAATAAATACAAACAGTTTAATTCACGTTATATATTTTATAGTGTTCAGAAACGATTGTTTGCCCGTGGCACCCGCGCTAGGAGGTCCACTGCCGTTCCTCACACCCGAACAGTTCTGGCCGAGCATCGTGTTCAACCCGGCGGCCGCGTCCGCGTTCCTGCTCGGCCTGCCGTGGCACCATCATCACGCCGCCCAGCCGTCGGCCACCGCGGCGGCCGCGTCGTACCAGTCGTCCGTGCACAAGGCGCTGTCCGAGCGGATCATCACCGCCAACCAGTGGCCGACCGCCGCGCTGCAGACGTCGTCCTCCGAACCGCACAGCCCATCGTCCGCGGGCTCGTCCAGCCCCGCCGCGCTGTCGCCCGCTCGCGAGCCGTCGGTGGACGCGGCCACGGTCGCCGCCGCCGCCGCCGCCGAAAACCGTTCGCCCTACCTGAACGACGACGGCGACGATGACGACGACGACGACGACGACAACGACGAATCCGGCAGGTGTTCGCCGTCCGTTTTGATGGAAAACGTTTCCTGTTAGTATTTGCGGCCACGGCGGTATATTATACATAATATTTCCGGCAAACATGAGCCAACCGCTTTATATAGTTATTATTTCGCTTCGACCCCCTCCCCCCACAGTCATCATCGACTTGACGTATTATTGTTTTTTTATATAACGTGATTTTAAAATTTATGACCTAAGATTTATATTATAATAATATTAAATATACAATTATTGTCGATTAGAGTTTAAATAAAAGAAAAAATGATTTTAATGAGGTTATTTTGTAAATGCCTTTACCGTTATTACCATATTATACTATGTACGATAATAGCACTACATTTTTGTTAAGGATTTTTTTTTTTTTTTTACCACTTTTTATAACTACAAACTATATAACAACATAACAACCTGCAATACATTTCTGGGAACTTGTAGGCATACAGAAACCGATTATTTAACTGTAAATTGTAATATTATATACTTGGTATATACATAGTATTATTATATATAAATAATGTACCTATTACCTATACTATATATTACTATTTATAGTTAATCCGTTAAATTTCGAATTTGGTGTAAGTACATATATATTCATTAGTCTATAGGTCTCTAGGAGGTACTGTGTCGGTTTGTCCTTACCCATTTTAGTTCACTTAACCTTTTTAAAGTTTATAGAAAAACTATTTTTATATGTTTGAATCCAAATTTTTGTCTGCCGATTTTTTATTAGGTCTTTAAATAGTTTAGAATCATCTGGTGCTGGTGACAGACATGCTGTAATCAGTTGATTTTTCTTTAATTTCGGAGACTCTCCTCTCCCTCGAGCTGGACTGCCGATTGTTGTAATGTATTGAGGAAGTTCGATTCTATGAAAAAAATCAAGTGAACTAAAACGAGTAAGGTCAAACCGTCCGTAATCCATGTCCATATTTAGTTCGTTATTATATCGAACAATATTGGTTCAATAAACATCGAATTGTCGACATTTTCAAAAAAATAGTATATCATGACAATTTATATAGTTCGTCATTTATACATTATTTCCTGAACCCTCGTCGTTCACTCGGTCGTAGGTATATTCAAATTGTTGTCCTTTCATAGAATAATATGTACCTATATAGGTACAATTATTGTTTAACTGTAATGGTCAGTCTGCAGCCTGCACTCTGAGTACCTACCTACTAATTGCTATACACGGAAAATCAGTATTCTAAATTATGAATTATGATTTATGATACGTTGATACCTAATCGAATATAATTAACAATAATATTGTTATAATTATTTAGCTGAATAGTGTTAAGTAGGTATTGATCTCTTATAACAAATATAAATGTATCATCCTCTTGACGTTTACCTTCGACCGTCAGTCATCGTCATTATAATAATAATATAATACCTGTGTAACATAATATAATAATATGTATATTACTAAACATATTTCATTCGATCATTTCGCCAAACGCGAACTAATTTCAATTTTAACTTTAAGCGTGTTGTAGGTAGTTAGGTAGGTACTCGATCATTTTATAATTGAGTTTGTAAACTAATAATATAAACAATATTCCTGTAATAAAATATTAATCGTTTATGTATGTAATATATACGATCAATATGTATATCATGTGTACTGTTTAATGTGTATCGTAATTGTATATGTATTCCATTGTATTTCTCAAGATTGTAATTAAGTATAATATGCATAGAATTTTTATATTGAAAGTTATTGGTTGTTCTCGCAATACCTAAATATATGTATACTGTGGAAGACTTATATACTCGTAACCGGGCAACAGACAACATATTACCATTTACCGTATACCGTGTGGCGTGCCGTGAATATCCAAGTATTAGCTATAAAGATGGCTAGTGCTTACCTGCGTTTATTGGGAAGTGCAATTTTCAATATTAAACACTTTAGTTACAATAGCCTATTTACTTAGGAGTGAAATGTAAATATGTATCGTAAAAGTATATTATACTATAATATAGCTGTACAGTATAATACCTATAACAATATTATAATTTAAAACGTTAAGACGCGTGAAGGGTTTCAATAAAATTGTTTACTGAAACCATTAAACATAGTTTTACCGATGTGTATAAATAATATTCAATAAAGTCATAAAGATAGAAAATATTATCCATAACAACGATCATCCTTCTCCGAAATACGTTTGAAGCAATATCTTTTATTTATATATTTTGTACACTTACCTATAAGTGTTAACAACTTTCTAAATGTTACCTTTTTTTTTTTTTATCGATTCAGGATACATATTACAGATAGGTATTTCAAGCACTTACAAGCTATAATAAGCTACAAATAAAATCTTCGAGGGGGTTGAACCTTCCAATTTACATACAGGATGACCTAACAAAAAAAAAAAAATGATGTTACTTAAACGCAACATGACAGAAATTATGAAAATTATATTATGGTCAGTAAATAATTTAAGAGTCACGTCAGGAAATTCCCAAAAATGATATTTTGAAAAAAGTTATCACGTTGAAAATTAATTTAATTAAAAAAATATTTATATTTAAAAAAATTCTAAAAAATATACTTCTTGATTTAGATAAATGTTTTTACCATCAAAATTATTCTAATAATCATATTTACAAATTGGCTATTTTGAATTTTTATTTTCAGTATTAAAAAATAAAATAATTTTTTTCATATTACACGTGTGGCGCAAGAGACTAAATTATATTTAAAAAAAAATCTTAAATATTGATTAGAACAAAAGTTATTTCATCTGTCAGGTCTTCCGGTTACACCCTGAATATTAATCGTACATTTCATAAGTACCTAACCTATACCTACCTGCCACTGTCATTGTACTAAATGTATAAATATTAAGTAAAACAAAAATAAGGATATAATATAATCTGGTAATTATTTCTTTAGTTAAAAATTTATAAAATGTTCAAATTTTATTGCTAAGGATTGACAATTTAAAACAAAGTTCCACGTAAATAGTTAAATGAATTACTTTATTCACAATATTATCATCAAATATACTTAGTAAGTATATCATTGGCTGATTTAGAGATATTTCGAAAACATCCACCAAAAACAATATTTTTAAAATATGCTATTGGACAATTTTTTGGATAATCTCATGCTGTCCCTGAAATCAGAATCTGAGCCTGCGCCATGGTGCTAAGTATCATACAATATAATTATATTTATAAAATTACAAATAACTGAAAACAACCATTATGGATTATTTATAGAGTTTTAGTGAAGACAGCTGGGGGGTCAGTCAGTTACTCTGCTGGCAACCTTGTGAGCTTTGCCGCAACAGTATTTGTTCATTATCATAATATAATTTAGATACCTGGCTATATGGTATACATTTAAGAGGAATTGTAATATTATTAATGTTGTATAATTGGTACCTAATTATTATTGTGTAAGTCTAACGTAGTAGTATCTAACCGTGTCTTTGGGTTTCAGAAAGATAAGATTACAGACGCCACTATAAAGTGACATGCCTAAGTGACACTGTGTGTTTTTCAAGTTTAGTCTAAGATAATCCAATCGACCTTGCAAAATACCGTGGCAGTAAACGTTTTCGTAATTCGGTTAAACAAACGTACCTACTATAGGTATAACCTCAGGTTGGTGCTCTGGCTCGTTTCTATGTTTCACGGAGGTTCTGCAGACTTCATTTCACAGACAAACAAAAACTCGATCAGCTAATGATGGCTTTATTCATTTTAATAGTACAAGCATACAGCAGTTACTAATTAAATTTATCACTTTGTTATCAATATATTAGGTATGTGGGTCAAATGTCTTATCCATTATTTTATAATCTATGCGTGGCGGAAGAAAACAAATAGTTCTATTATACTCCCTGGCATTGTCAATATTTGTACTCCCCAGTCCCCACCCATTGACCGTCAGCACTCACTTTTTGTGAGCCCGATTAGAAAAGTTATAAATTGTAATAGACTGTCTTCAGATAATGTCACTCACTAAATTGCCGGGTCACTACACAGTTCGCACGTTCGTTGTTCGTATATACGTATAGTATAGTTTAGCAGCAGTACAATATTGATCACAACATCGTTATCTCAGCTCATTCCCTCTCACTGTGATATTATTTTAATGTATACATTATAATTTAAACATAATACATCGACTGTATTTGTTGTGTACCTTTATCGGAAGCTCGATAGCCGATTTCGTCGAGGAGCGTTCAGCAAAACCACTGTGATTTAATACCGTGCAGAGTGCCAATATACACACATTGTCATAACACGATTGGTGTAGGTAACTATTTACATTGAAGGTAGGTCAAATATGTTATAAATGAAACGGGCACCTATACATTTAAATTGGAAGCAAACTATATTATTATTTATTTATTATTTATCATAGATTAAATTTGTCAACTTACACTATGGCAACAAAATGGGGAATACTAAGTGCTTCCAAAATCTCCCACGATTTTGTTCTAGCTTTAGAAAAATTTTCTCCTGAAGATCATAAAGTAGTGGCTGTTGCTGCAAAAGACATATCTAGGGCCAAAGATTTCGCCGATGATTTTGGTATTTCTACTTATTACGGTTCTTACGAAGAGCTTGGCAATGATTCCAATGTCGGTACGTTGTATATCTTATAAGTTTTATATTTATATATTTATATATATTAATTTAATATTACATTATTTCATAATTTTTAAAGATCCTACGGTTTTATATTAGTATCCAGGGATTAGTACCAGTGGCGTCATTTCAGGTTTTGAAAGGGGGGGGGCAAAAGTTTTGACCGGCCCATAATTAAAAAAAAACCGCTTTCTAACAATTACATTTTTATCTCAATACAAACAGCCTTCTTACATAGTTATATTTATCTACATACAAGTTGGTTATCTGAGATAACTGTGGTTACTCTAAGCATAAATAACACACATTTTTGAAAGATATACAACGCAAGTGGTAGCGGTCTTTTAAGTAAGAGAGAGAAGGCAGTTTCTGATTCCAATGTCGGTACGTTGTATATCTTATAAGTTATATATTTATATATATTCATATAATATTACATTATTTCATAATTTTTAAAGATTCTACGATTTTATATTAGTATCCAGGGATTTGCACCCGAACCGAATATTTAGGTTTCGGGTTTCTGGTGCTGTATAATATATCCAAGTGTTCAAACACTGTAATAAAAAATCCAATTAAACTTCTGTATGCACTAATCTTAATTATATGAGTTGATACGGATGTTATAAGTAGTTCAGGAAAATCTTAATTTAAAACTTATGTATTTAAGTACTAATAGTAATAATTCTGGGTATCTAACATTAATGAAAATTCATTATAAAATATTACTGATCGATGATATAACCGAATAATTTTATTATCAAGAAATATTTTAAATCCATAACATTATTTTTAAAGTTACGTGGATTTTTATTAATTTATTTTTTTTAAA
The DNA here is from genome assembly GCA_949089665.1 of Macrosiphum euphorbiae. Lineage (NCBI taxonomy): Eukaryota > Metazoa > Arthropoda > Insecta > Hemiptera > Aphididae > Macrosiphum > Macrosiphum euphorbiae. Next base: position 7,804,246 of record CARXXK010000003.1, on the reverse strand, counting down.
TAATAAACGCCAAGCGGCTTTTTGAGTAGAAAATATTTACATATTCTACATAGCGTTTAATATTTTCCTTTACAATAGGTATGCAGATTTGTAGATTGTTGGCGTTTCCCATCATATCTACGATATTTTTTTTAAGCACAAAGGCTCTATAAATTAGAACAATTATTTTTACATTTTTAACTATTACTACTTATCAGTTATCTCATTTTAATATAATTTAATAATTTTTAATTTAATAATTTTGGTCGTCGTGATCTGCAGTAAGGTTCTCATTTTTTAGAGTTTGAATTTGGGACATTGAAACGACGAGACTATATTATTATATATCATCAAATTGTGTACATTAATATACATCATTTACACTGTCAAAATAAATTCAAATTTTAGGATTTATTTTAAGTTATGATCGTGGCTTAAATATATTGATTCATTTATGATATTTTGTGTATAAAATGATAAACATAGGTAAGTTACGATTCCATAGGCTGTCGGTAAAAACATAATATTTTATCGATTTTGTGGTGTACAAAAATGTATTGTACAAAAGACAAAACATATATTGTATTAATACCCTCATTTGTTTTTTTCATATAACTAGTGCATAATATTAAATTTTCGCACATGATTTGGAATTTAAAGTAGTTCAACAGTTCACGTTTTGTTTACCTATTTAGTTTCACAGCTCCGTCGTGTGTCGTTTCGTGTTGATCAAATCGCATTGTGATTGAACTTTGGACGTTACTTTTTTGTATCATGTATTAATCAAGTTGCAAACAGTGTATAGGTATTAGGTAAAAAGAAATAAGAATAGACTACAGTCCAACATAACTAATGTGGTTACTGGTTGTAACTTGTAACCATAGTTAGGTACCTACCACGCCGTTGCACGGCACGACACGGACACACGACGTAACTGTGACTTTGATTTAATTGTAATATTAGGCCATTAGAGTGAATTGATATATTATTCAACTTGAGTCTTGAGGTAAACTGCAACATTGTCTGAATTATTTTGGAGTTTTTTGTTTTCAATATTTTAGTAGGTATTGAAGCATGTTATGATCTCCTTTCTAATTTAAATAGCGGAAAATTCGAAAGTAATCCTGCTAAGACTAAAACAAATAGCACACAGATACCTAATCACTAATTCAAAATTAAAATGACTGAAACAACACGTGAACTGCTCAATGTGAAATGTTTATGTAGATAAAAAATTGATATGCGCTATAAGATGGAGACAACAAATACGGGTGTCCTCTTTAAACACAGAATATCTAACTTTTTCGTTTTATAAATAATACAAAAAATAGACGTTGTCTACATCGGTGCCCTTAACCATCAACACTATTCATTGACCAAACTAATGCTCGAAAGTTGTAAGCCAGTGTTATGTGAAAAACCGTTTTGTATAAACGCCAAACAACTCGATGAATTGATAAAAGTAAACAATGATAATATAACCTACCCAAACAATACGAAGATAATGCTTAAAATATTGGTTTTTTTGTGTAGTTATCAAAAGCTAAAAATGTATTTCTAATGGAAGCTATGTGGAGTCGTTTTACACCAGCCTATCAAAAAGTAGTCGAAGTAGTGCAAAACGGAACTATCGGTACAGTCTTACACGTGCAGGCGAACTTTGGTACACAAATTTCAAACATCGAAAGAATTTGGTAATTACACATCCTATTTATTTAAAATAATTTTGCATTAATTGTGTTTAATTTTATCATACAAACTATTTCCTACTTAATAAATTGGCTAAATTATTTATCTCTAATATTCAAACTATGGGGTATTGTTCAGATTACGGAATTCTGAAATTCTGAATACATTAAGAATACTGTTTCCCAAAAGTATTTAACGTTGTATTCTGAATTAATTTGAACGTATGTTCTTCTAATCATTTTATAGTACCTAATCAATTACATTTTTTTATTTTAATAGGTATTTATATTATATTGCAGTAAATCATAAATTATCACAGTGAATTATGTGCGTAAACACGAAAGGTATATTTTGACATTTGTTTCTAAATTTTCCCAAAGACAAGCATCATATTTTCAATATATGTATAAAACAAAAAATATTTTTATGAAGAATTCGAATACAAAATATTGGGTATACTATTTTCATAAGTATTCCAAATACTTTTTAAAGTATTCGTCCCAACTCAGTATTAGTATCTAATATTAATAATTTAGACTAGGTTCTTTGGTTTTATATTATACGCCTATCTTTCGTAGTTATGAGTAAGTATGTAAAATATTAAAATATTAAAATTCTCATAACTCACTTACAAATTAAAATATCATACAAATCCACTAGAAGATACAAAAATTACCGAGATAAAATAATTTGTATTTTGGATTTCCTATAATATTATGTTTAATAGTAGTTAATAGTACATAAACGGCTATACCTATACTATTAAAATGGGTAAATGGTAATGCAAGTACACGGTTTTAAATATAACTCAGAGAAAACTCAGTGAGGCCCAGTATTCTTATCTTGAGAAATAAATTAATAATAATAATAATAATAACTATGTAGGTTTAATATATTATTAATGTATAACTATATAATATCAAGGGATTTATTTATAATAAATTAATAAGAGAAATTATAAAATTTTCATAATTTTAAAGTTTTTGAACATTTTGACAACAAAACATTTTCATGAAAATCTACATCACTAGGTATACCAGGTATTTATTATTTCGAAACTTAGTGACTCGTTATAATTACAAGTACAGTAGAACTCCGATTATCCGAACGCCAATCAAACGGATGTCCAATTAACCGGACGAAAAAAAAAGGTCCTAAGCTAAAGATTATATCATAATATTATGTTATACTGTTATTATACTGATATTATGTTATTGTGTTATACTAGCTGGGAATGTTGGAACATAATAGTGAAGTACCCACTTACAACATGTTTGTATTTATTGATAATATTTACTTCAAAATAATCAAAATATAAGTATTTTATATTTTGGGGGTTCAAATTGTTAACTCGGTGGTGCAAAAGTCCCCTATGCACCCCCCAATGGTCAGTTGTTGTCTAATCATCACACAGTTTAGTCTGTCAATTATTATATTATTATAACGAGTGAATTTTCGTGTTACAATGTCCCTAAATAACTTTTAAAATGTCATACGTCAATCATCCGGATATTTGCTTATCCGGACCACCCTTGACATTAATTAGTCCGGATAATCGGAGTTCTACTGTACGTCTGTACCTACCAAAGATCAAACAATTAGTAACCCATCATTATAAATTATAGTATAATATAATATTATTATACTATAGTTGTAAATTGTGACTCTTCACTGTATTTTATGATTTCTAATTCTCATAAATTACCATAAAGCCCAATAATTATTATACATTTTCATAATATTATAAAATAATATGTACCTATGTCTTGTTTTTTATCGTATTTTTTTTTTTTTTGTTTAATGCACTTATTATAGCTGCATTTTGAATGCTTAAAACTTAAAAACAATTCTATAATTGTAAAATATAGTAAATTGCACACTACATTTAATGTAAAAGAACATTTTTATGTGAATGTATACTATTGTCCTAACTATAGAAGTAAAAAAATATACTAAAATATAAACTACGATGTTTACGTGTTATATGTCGTATGTTTTAGGAAAAAGGAAGTGGGAGGAGGCTCAATACTTGATTTAGGTGTGTATCCACTGCATTTAGTTGATACAATACTTGGACCCGGCAAACCCGTTTTCATAGAAAGTAAAGGAACATTAAATAGTCACGGCACAGATGAAAATATGTCTGCTATTCTCGAGTATCCCGAAGGGAAAATAGCCGTCATCTCGACACACACAAAAGTGGAAATGGACTGTTCAGCTTACATACATGGCACTACGGGCACAATCAAGGTATCTAAATTAAAATACTATCTATATTAGTCCAGTGAGTGTATTTTCATATATTTTAGCGTACCATTAGTATTTTCGGATTAAGAAAAATAGGGTGCATAGGCATAAAGGTCGGTTCATACTGATACTATATATACGATTGTTATAAAAAATGAATTAATCTTAAGTAAATGTTAAGTTCAACATGATTTAAAAAAAAATTGATTTATTAAATATATTGAAACCCGATTATATTGTACCTATGTATAAACATAAAAAGTTATATTAAGTATTTTTTCTTAGATTCATGAACCATTTCACGCTTCAAATAAAGTAACAGTTAACACGACCAATAATCATACCTCAAGTTATACTTTTGTACAACCAGATACAAGAAAACCCACAATATTTCCAAATAGTGTTCAGTTACGTTACGAAATAGATCATGTCAGACATTGTTTAAAAAAAGGTTTGAGTATTTTTAGTTTTTACATACTTATCTATCAATTTTGATGATTTTATCAAAAATTGCTAACAATTTGCTGATTTTATTTTTTAGGTTTCATTGAATCGCCAGTTGTTACTCTAAATAATAGTTATACCGTACAAGAATTAATGGATCGATTAAGAAATCAAATTGGTGTACACTACGAAGATTATGATACTTCACCGTGAATTGTTAAAAAAATATTAATATCTCACTTATCTGTATTATAATATACACAATAAACTGTAAATGGGCAACAGTAAAAAATTAATGTTAATGTATTGAAAATGTCATTGTGTAGGTAGCTGGTAGGTTATAATAAAATAGGTAAATATAATAATATAGGTACTTAAAGTTTTAAATTCCCACAATAAATATTTTTGAATTACAACATATTAAGTAGGTAAAAAATACTTAACTATAATCATTAGATATTCAGGTATTCTATATATGTATGAAAATGTAATGTTTATAAAAAAAACAATTTTATATATATTTTAGATTTTTGGTTTGAGTATGAACAAGTATGAAGCTATAAAAATTGAACACTTTATATTTTATATATTTTTAACTACAAAATAATAATTTGTACATGTTCTTAATTTTGACTAATTGGTCAAAATTTGAATTTCCGTGTTTAAGTATCTTTCATTTTTTTAAAAGGCAATAGGTAGGTATAATAAACAATTTATGAGGAACCTTCAGACCTTATATACAATTTTAAACTTTTAACTGAGTGATTTTTTTCATCGATATTAATATAGGAAACATATTAGGTAGGTCCCATAACTAATAAAAGTAGAAAATGGCAAATGTCTATAAATAGCTCGGAGTCAAAAGATGAAAAGATGAAATACTTTGGTGAGAAATCATTATTTGACGCTTGAATATTCTATTTATTCGACATTTAAACAATCCCCCTGGCTATACGCCACTGAGCAGCGTATTAACAAAGCCTCTGCTAACTGCTTTGTTACTGGCATTATAGAAATTTAGAAACTAGCAAACCGTTTCTTATCAAAATATTATACAATTATTTTCCCCCGAGATACAGCTGGGGGGTCCGTCAGTTACTCGGCTGGCAACCCTGTGAGCTTTGCCGCAACAGTATTTGTTCATTATCATAATATAATTTAGATACCTGGCTATATGGTATACATTTAAGAGGAATTGTAATATTATTAATGTTGCATAGTTGGTACCTAATTATAATTGTGTAAGTCCAACGTAGTAGTATCTAAGCATGTCTGTGGGTTTCAGAAAGATAAGATTACAGACGCCACTATAAAGTGACATGCCCAAGTGACACTGTGTGATTTCAGGTTTAGTCCAAAATAGTCTAATCGACCTTGCAAAACACCGTGGCAGTAAACGTTTTCGGTAATTCGGTTGAACAAACGTACCTACTATATATATAACCTCAGGTTGGTGCTCTGGCTCGTTTCTATGTTTCACGGAGGTTCTGCAGACTTCATTTCACAGACAAACAAAAACTCGATCAGCTAATTTAGTGTCATTTCTATATTTTTCTATGCTCGTGTAATCGACATGAGACGTGACCAAATCATGGAAAAAGATTCTTAAATGTATAGACTAAATCTACGACTATATATTATATCACTAAGTAGTAAGTATAGCGTTCCCCGTTCCCATATGGTTCTAGTTAGATTTGATTCTTAAATATAATCCGTTGAACAGAAAATGTCATTAAATGAAAGTTCGTTGTAGGTGGAAGTTTCGTCGTATTATGAAAATATATAATATATAACTGTGTTTGTGAATCGGTCACTCACTCAGTCACTAAAATACTTAATCGTACCGCATATATCTGGAGTCTCGAAGTATAAAGTTAGTAATATAAATTATAGGAAGGGCCGGTGGCGCCGGTCTATGAGTTCTACCTTTGACTAGGATAAGATTCATTATAAATAATAAATTAGACTGCTAACTTGTGAACCGTGATAATAAGTGAAGTAATTTCCGCTATTTTTGTGGGAATTATGGACTTTATTACAGAACATTTTAGCCATTCTTGCCTATAATTAACATCAACAAATATTTATAAGCACATAATTAAATATTATATACCTACTCTAATTCCCACAAATGATGGCATTATTCGCTTTAATAGTACAAGCATACAGCAGTTGGTAATTAAATTTATCAATATAATATGTATGTGGGTCAAATGTCTTATCCATTACCTATTTTATAATCTATGCGTGGCGGTAGAAAACAAATAGTTCTATACTCCCTGGCACTGACAATTTTTGGACTTCCCACCCATTGACCGTCGCACTCACTTTTTGTGAGTCCGATTAGAAAAGTTATAAATTGACAATTGTAATAGACTGTCGTCGGATAATGACACTCACTAAATTTCCAGGTCACTACACAGTTCACACGTTCGTTGTTCGTATATAAGTATATATAGTTTAGCAGCAGTACAATATTGATCACAACATCGTTATCTCAGCTCATTCCCTCTCACTGTGATATTATTTTAATGTATACATTATAATTTAAACATAATACTTCGACTGTAGTTGTTGTGTACCTTTATCGGAAGCTCGATAGCCGATTTCGTCGAGGAGCGTTCAGCAAAACCACTGTGATTTAATACCGTGAGTGCCAATATACACACATTGTCATAACACGATTGGTGTAGGTAACTATTTACATTGAAGGTAGGTCAACTATGTTATAAATGAAACGGGCACCTATACATTTTAATTGGAAACAAACTATATTATTATTTATTTATTGTTTAGCATAGATTAAATTTGTCAACTTACACTATGGCAACAAAATGGGGAATACTAAGTGCTTCCAAAATCTCCCACGATTTTGTTCTAGCTTTAGAAAAATTGTCCCCTGAAGATCATAAAGTAGTGGCTGTTGCTGCAAAAGACATATCTAGGGCCAAAGATTTCGCCAATGATTTTGGTATTTCTACATATTACGGTTCTTACGAAGAGCTTGGCAATGATTCCAATGTCGGTACGTTGTATATCTTATACGTTATATATTTATATATTTATATTATATATTCATATAATATTACATTATTTCATAATTTTTAAAGATTCTACTATTTTATATTAGTATCCAGGGATTTGCACCCTAACTGAATATTTAGGTTTCGGGGTTTCTGATGCTGTACAATATATGCAAGTGTTCAAAGTTTCAAACACTGTATAATAAAAAATCCAATTAAAATTCTGTATGCACTCATAATCGTAATTTTATGAGTTGATACGAATGTTATAAGTAGTTCAGGAAAAACTAATACTAATAGTAATAATTTTGTGTACCTAAGATTAATGGAAATTCATTATAAAATATTACTGATCGATGATATTACTGAATATTTTTATTATCAAGAAATATTTTAAATCCATAACATTATTTTTAAAATTACATGGATATTTATTAATTTATTTTTTTTAAATAATAAACGCCAAGCTTCTTTTTGAGTAGAAAATATTTACATATTCTACATGGCATTTAATATTTTCCTTTACAATAGGTATGCATATTTGTAGATTGTTGGCGTTTCCCATCATATCTGCAATATGTTTTTTAAGCACATAGGCTCTATAAATTAGAACAATTATTTTTACATTTTTAACTATTACTATACTTATCAGTTATCTCCTTTTAATAGAATTTAATAATTTTGGTCGTCGTGATCTGCAGTGATGTTGGCATTTTTTAGAGTTTGAATTTCGGACATTGAAACGACGAGACTATATTATTATATATTATCAAATTGTGTACATTAATATACATCATTTACACTGTCAAAATAAACACCCTCATTTGTTTTTTCCATATTACTAGTGCATAATATTAAATTTTCTCACATAATTTGGAATATAAAGTAGTTCAACAGTTCACGTTTTGTTTACCTTTTTAGTTTCACAGCTCCGTCGTGTGTCATTTCGTGTTGATCAAATCGCATTTTGATGGAACTTTAGAGTTTGGACGTTACTCTTTTGTATCATGTAATAACCAATTTGCAACAGTGTATAGGTATTAGGTACCAAGAAATAAGAATAGACTACAGTCAAACATTACTAATGTGGTTACCTGTTTTAACTTGTAACCATAGTACCATTGACCATTGTACCTACCACGCCGTTGCACGGCACGACACGGACACACGACGTAACTGTGACCTCGATTTAGTTGTAATATTAGGCCATTAGAGTGAATTGACATATTATTCAACTTGAGTCTTGAGGTAAACTGCAAAATTGTCTGAATTATGTTGGAGTATTTTGTTTTCAATATTTTAATAGGTATTGAAGCATGTTATGATCTCCTTTCTAATTTAAATAGCGGAAAATTCTAAAGTACTCCTGCTAAGACTAAAACAAATAGCACACAGATAAATAATCACTAATTCAAAATTAAAATTACTGAAACTACACTCGAACTGCTCAACGTGAAATGGTTATGTAGATAAACAATATGCGCAATAAGATGGAGACTACAAATTCCTCTTTAAACACATAATACCTAACTTTTTCATTTTATAAATAATACAAAAAATAGACGTTGTTTACATCGGTGCTCTTAACCATCAACACTATTCATTGACAAAACTAATGCTCGAAAGTTGTAAGCCCGTGCTATGTGAAAAACCGTTTTGTATTAACGCCAAACAACTTGATGAATTGATAAAAGTAAACAACGATAATATAACCTACCCAAACAATATGAAGATAATGCTTAAAATATTGGTTTTTTTGTGCAGCTATCAAAAGCTAAAAATTTATTTCTAATGGAAGCTATGTGGAGTCGTTTTACACCAGCCTATCAAAAAGTTGTCGAAGTAGTGCAAAACGGAACTATCGGTACAGTCTTACACGTGCAGGCGAACTTTGGAAGACAAATATCAAACATCGAAAGAATTTGGTAAATGGTAATTATACATACAATTATACTGTTTCCCAAAAGTATTTAACGTTGTATTCTGAATAAATTTGAACTTCTAATCCTTTTATAGTACTACTTTATAGGATTCGAATTACAAAATATTGGGTATACTATTTTCATAAGTATTCCAAATACTTTTTAAAGTATTTGTCCCAACTCAGTATTAGTACCTAATATTAATAATTTAGGCTAGGTTCTTTGGTTTTATATTATACGCCTATCTTTCGGAGTTCTGAGTAAGTATGTAAAATATTAAAATATTAAAAATCTCATAACTCACTTACAAATTAAAATATCATACAAATCCACTAGAAGACACAAAAATTACCGAGATAAAATAATTTGGATTTTGGATTACCTATAATATTATGTTTATAGTAGTTAATAGTACATATACGGCTATACCTATAATATTAAAATGGGTAAATGGTAATGCGAGTACACGGTTTTAAATATAACTATGTAGGTTTAAATGTTTAATATATTATAAATGTATAACTATATAATATCAAGGGATTTATTTGATAAGAAATTAATATGAGAAATTATAAAATTTTCATTATTTTCAAGTTTTTGAACATTTTCACAACAAAACATTTTTATGAAAATCTACATCACTAGGTATTTATTATTTCGAAACTTAGTGACTCGTTATAATTACAAGTACCTACCAAAGATTAAACAATTAGTAACCCATCATTATAAATTATAATATAATATAATATTATTATATTATAGTTGTAACTTGTGACTCTTGACTGTATTTTATGATTTCTAATTCTCATAAATTACCATAACGTCCAATAATTATTATACGTTTTCATAATATTATAAAATAATATGTACTTATGTAGTTATGTCTCGTTTTTTATCGTTTTTTTTTTTGTTTGTTTAAAGCACTCATTATAGCTGCACTTTGAATGCTCAAAGCTTAAAAACAATTCTATAGGTAATTGTAAAAGATAGTAAATTTCATACTATATTAAATATAAATTTTAATGTACAGGAGCATTTTCATGTGGATATATATTATTGTCCTAACTATCGAAGTAAAAATATATACTAATATGTTTACATGTTATATGTCGTATGTTTTAGGAAGAAGGAAGTGGGAGGAGGCTCAATACTTGATATTGATGTGTATACATTGCATTTAGTTGATGCAATTCTTGGACCCGGCAAACCCGTATTCGTAGAAAGTAAAGGAACATTAAATAGTCACGGCACATATGAAAATATGTCTGCTATTCTCGAGTATCCCGAAGGGAAAATAGCCGTCATCTCGATACACACAAAAGTGGAAATGGACTGTTCAGCTTACATACACGGCACTAAGGGCACAATCAAGGTATCTAATACCCGCTAAACTCAATATTATTGATATCGGTGTTAATCATAAATTAATTTATGATAGTGTATTAATATGTAATAACATATATGTAATTTATAATGTAGGTATACGTTTTAATTATACGGGGGAACTTACTACAAGTGTCTTAATTGAAACGGATAACACATATATAATACATTAGGTAGGTAATACTTAGATACCACTTACCTACACAGGCTACATGAATGTTAATAATTGACAATTGTAATGATTTTGTACATGGAAAATTCAAAATAGAACAAATTAAATCATGCAAAACAAAATTGTTATTAAGGTTACAGAGGTAAAAATTTTAAAATCCATTAAAAAGAGATTCCTACCCTAAATTAAATGTAGGCACTTATTATAATTATGCAACATTTATTTATATTATTATTTCTGTGCATGTCTAATATCAAAAATATAAAATAGAGTACATAGGAATAAAGGTCGGTTCATACTGATACTATATATACGATTTTATAAAAAATGAATTAATCTTAACTAAATGTTAAGGTCAACATGTTTTTTTTAAAAAATTGGTTTATAAAATATAATGGAAACCCAATTATATTGTATGTATAAACTTAAAAAGTTATATTAAGTATTTTTTCTTAGATTCATGAACCATTTCACGCTTCAAATAAAGTAACAGTTAACACGACCAATAATCATACCTCAAGTTATACTTTTGTACAACCAGGTACAAGAAAACCCACAATATTTCCAAATAGTGTTCAGTTACGTTACGAAATAGATCATGTCAGACATTGTTTAAAAAAAGGTTTGAGTATTTTTAGTTTTTACATACATATCTATCAATTTTGATGATTTTATCAAAAATGGCTAACAGTTTACTGTTTTTATTTTTTAGGTTTCATTGAATCGCCAGTTGTTACTCTAAATAATAGTTATACCGTACAAGAAATAATGGATCGATTGAGAAATCAAATTGGTGTACGCTTTGAAGATTATGATAAATCACCGTGAATTGTTAAAAAAATATTAATATCTCACTTATCTGTATTATAATATACACAATAAACTGTAAATGGGCAACAGTATAAAATTAATGTTAATGTATTGAAAATTTCATTGTGTAGGTAGCTGGTAGGTTATAATAAAATAGGTAAATATAATAATATAGGTACTTAAAGTTATAAATTCCCACAATAAATATTTTTGAATTACAACATATTAAGTAGGTAAAAAATACTTAACTATAATCATTAGATATTCAGGTATTCCATATATGTATGAAAATGTAATGTATATAAAAAAACAATTTTATATATATTTTAGATTTTTGGTTTTATTATGAACAAGTATGAAGCAAAAAAATTGAACACTCTATATTTTATATATTTTTAACTACAAAATAATAATTTGTACATGTTCTTAATTTTGACTAATTGATCAAGATTTGAATTTCAAATGCTTATCTTAAAAATACCGTGTTTAAGTATCTTTCATTTTTTTAAAAGGCTATAGGTAGGTATAATAAATAATTTATGAGGAACCTTCAGACCTTATATACAATTTTAAACTTTTAACTGAGTGATTTTTTTCATCGATATTAATAGGAAACATATTAGGTAAGTCCATAACTAATAAAAGTAGAAAATGGCAAATGTCTATAAATAGCTTGGAGTCAAAAGATGAAAAGATAAAAATCTTTTGATGAAAAATCATTATCTGACGCGTGAATATCCTATTTATTCGACATTTAAACTATCCCCCCTAGCTATACGCCACTGAGCAGCGTATTAACAAAGCCTCTGCTAACTGCTTTGTTACTATGGCATTATAGAAATTTAGAAACTGGTGAACCGTTTCTTATCAAAATATTATACAATTATTTTCCCCCGAGATACAGCTGGGGGGTCAGTCAGTTACTCGGCTGGCAACCCTGTGAGTTTTGCCACAACAGTTTTTGTTCATTATCATAATATAATTTAGATACCTGGCTATATGGTATACATTTAAGAGGAATTATAATATTGTTATTGTTGCATAGTTGGTACCTAATTATAATTGTGTAAGTCCAACGTAGTAGTATCTAAGCGTGTCTTTGGGTTTCAGAAAGATAAGATTACAGACGCCATTATAAAGTGACATGCCTAAGTGACACTGTGTGGTTACAGGTTTAGTCTAAAATAGTCTAATCAACCTTGCAAAACACCGTGGCAGTAAACGTTTTCGTAATTCGGTTAAACAAACGTCCCTATTATAGATATAACCTCTGGTTGGTGCTCTGGCTCGTTTCTATGTTTCACGGAGGTTCTGCAGACTTCATTTCACAGACAAACATAAAACTCGATCAGCTAATTTAGTGTCATTTCTATATTTTTCTATGCTCGTGTAATCGACATGAGACGTGACCAAATCATGGAAAAAGATTCTTAAAAGTATAGACTAAATCTACGACTATATATTATATCACTAAGTAGTAAGTATAGCGTTCCCCGTTCCCATATGGTTCTAGTTAGATTTGATACTTAAATATAATCCGTTGAACAGAAAATGTCATTAAATTGAAGTTCGTTGTCGATGGAAGTTTCACTGTACTATGAAAATATATAATATATAACGGCGTTTGTGAATCGGTCACTCACTCACTAAGACACTAAAATATTTAATCGTACCATATGTTTAGAGTCTCGAAGTATAATGTTAGTAATATAGATTATAGGAAAGGCCGGTGGCGCCGGTCTATGAGTTATACTATACCTATGACTAGTATAAGATTCATTATAAATAATAAATTAGACTGCTTACTCGTGAAACGTGATAATAAGTGAAGTAATTTCCCCTATTTTTGTGGGAATTATGGACTTTATTACAGAACATTTTGGCCATTCTTGCCTATAATTAACATCAACAAATATTTATAAGCACATAATTAAATATTATATACCTACTCTAATTCCCACAAATGATGGCATTATTCGTTTTAATAGTACAAGCATACCAAGGTTAATAGAATATAGAGGTTGCCTCATAGTCATGTAAACAAAACGTTCCCCCCCGTACCGTTTCTCGTCTACTGACGTCATTGCCGGAACAATCGACTGCAGTAGTGCGGTACAATGTATCATTTACTTATTTTCAACAGTATAATAATTAATAAAATCATTTTTTACATACTTTCTTTTGATTTTGATAACTTAATTATTAATGAATTATTCATTTGATTTACCAGCTTTTTAATTATATAATAAATAATAATAATAATTATTATCGAATATAATATATTTATTTTTAATACAGTGTAAAATCAGTAACTCGAAGCTCACGGCCCACTGGGGGAAAAAAGTCCGAATTATTAAAAATGTCGAGTTATCAAAACCTTAATGTGTTATTATGTTACTTGAAGGGGAATTTTATTTGTTCGAGATGTCGAGAATTTCTAGTTATCAAGGTTCAAGTTACTTATTGAGAGTACACTGTATATCACAAATAGCTCCTACTATTTAACTAACAGCTATGTTCAGCATGCAATAGGTATATCATTTGGTAGTAAAATAATATGGTAAAAATACTTACAGAAGTTAGTAAAACTACAAAAAGTTCAAACATAATATGTCGTAGGTACGAGGTACCTATTTTGTATTTTTACATGATAAATAAAATTTAACAAAACTAAAATTTGATAAAAACGATTGATCTATTTTTTCTTTCAACAAATATTAATTTGAAGATAGAAAAATCAACTTTCTAAAAAATATTTTACACTTATCTTGCATAATACCAATTGTAATTGACCAATAAATAAAAATGTTGTGCAGGTACAATTAGAAAACTATCAATAAATAAATAAAGACGACAACCAAGAAACCAATCTGCAAGTTGTGTACATACATTTTTAATATTCTTTCATATAAATACAAATATTACAATATAATATAATTCATAATATAATAATATTATATAATAAAATAATAATAATATAATTATTAGTGAATCACTCTGTATACATTTTCAAGTCATAAGTTTTCTCAACTTTTGTAGTTTTTGTAACTGTAACTTTGCTTTTCTTTTTGAAGCTAAAATTTGATGATTTTTATTCGCATATTTCATACGAATAAAGATCCTTTGCCTTTCAAATGTATGTATAACTGGTCTATACTTTTCTTCAATATCCATTCTATTCATTATTTTATGTAAAAGTTGTTTTACTACACCTGGTCCTTTAGGGATTTTCTGCTTGGTAAGTTTTTAAAAACTCTTTCAGCTCTAAAAATGTGTTTTTTAAAGTTATTACTAGGGACTATTAGGCCACCATATGATAAATAATCAATCCACGAAGGAAGTAGATAGTCATGTTCATCTATTGATTTAATCTTTGATTCTGTTGTAGTACAACCAAGTTCAGGAAATTTTTGCCTATATTTTTTAGCAATCCATCCAGCAACGTTAACGCATAAAACATGTTTTTTGCGGTGTGTGCCGGTGTTCGTGTTCCGGCAGTGACGTCAGGAGCGTTATTCCCCCCACTCTCATTTTTTCGTAAATTCAGAAGTGAGGCAACCTGTATTATCTATAAACCTTGCAAGCATACAGCAGTTGGTAATTAAATTTATCACTTTATTATCAATATATTATAGGTATGTGGACATGTGGGTCAAATGCCTTATCCATTATTTTATAATCTGTGGCGGTAGAAAACAAATAGTTCTATTATACTCCCTGGCACTGTCAATATTTGGACTCCCCACCCATTGACCGTCAGCACTCACTTTTTGTGAGCCCGATTAGAAAAGTTATAAATTGTAATAGACTGTCTTCAGATAATGGACACAGTCCACACGTTCGTTGTTCGTATATATACTTATATATAAGTATAATATATAGTTTAGCAGCAGTACAATATTGATCACAACATCGTTATCTCAGCTCATTCCCTCTCACTGTGATATTATTTTAATGTATACATTATAATTTGAACATAATACTTCGACTGTAGTTGCTGTGTACCTTTATCGGAAGCTCGATAGCCGATTTCGTCGAGGAGCGTTCAGCAAAACCACTGTGATTTAATACCGTGCAGAGTGCCAATATACACACATTGTCATAACACGATTGGTGTAGGTAACTATTTACATTGAAGGTAGGTCAAATATGTTATAAATGAAACGGGCACCTATACATTTTAATTGGAAACAAACTATATTATTATTTATTTATTATTTATCATAGATTAAATTTGTCAACTTACACTATGGCAACAAAATGGGGAATACTAAGCGCTTCCAAAATCTCCCACGATTTTGTTCTAGCTTTAGAAAAATTGTCTCCTGAAGATCATAAAGTAGTGGCTGTTGCTGCCAAAGACATATCTAGGGCCAAAGATTTCGCCGATGATTTTGGTATTTCTACTTATTACGGTTCTTACGAAGAGCTCGGCAATGATTCCAATGTCGGTACGTTGTATATCTTATACGTTATATATTTATATATTTATATATATTCATATAATATTACATTATTTTGTAATTTTTAAAAATTCTACGATTTTATATTAATATCCAGGGATTTGCACCCGAATCGCATGCTTAGATTTCGGGGTTTCTGGTGCTGTATAATATATCCAAGTGTTCAAACACTGCAATAAAAAATCCAATTAAACTTCTTTATGCACTAATCTTAATTATATGAGTTGATACGGATGTTATAAGTAGTTCAGGAAAAACTTAATTTAAAACTTATGTATTTAAGTATACTAATAGTAACAATTCTGTGTATCTAAGATTAATAGAAATTCATTATAACATATTACTGATCGATGATATTACTGACTAATTTTATTATCAAGAAATATTTTAAATCCATAACATTATTTTTAAAGCTACACGGATTTTTATTTATTTTTTTTTTTATTTAATAAACGCCAAGCGGCTTTTTGAGTAGAAAATATTTACATATTCTACATGGCGCTTAATATTTTCCTTTACAATAGGTATGCAGATTTGTAGATTGTTGGCGTTTCCCATCATATCTGCGATATTTCTTCTAAGCACGTAGGCACTATAAATTAGGACAATTATTTTTACATTTTCAACCATTACTATACTTATCAGTTATCTCCTCGAATGTATATTTATGATGACTCAATATAATAATTTTGGTCGTCGTAATCTACTGTGGTTTTGGCATTTTTTAGAGTTTCAGACATTGAAACGACGAGACTATATTATTATATATCATCAAATTGTGTACATTAATATACATCATTTACTCTGTCAAAATAAATTCAAATTTTAGGATTTATTTCAAGTTATGATCGTGGCTTAAATATATTGATTCATTTATGATATTTTGTGTAGAAAATGAAAAACAGGTAAGTTACGATTCCGTAGGCTATCGGTAAAAACATAATATTTTATAGATTTTGTAGTGTACAAAAATGTATTATACAAAAGACAAAATATATTGTTTTAACACCCTCATTTGTTTTTTCCATATTACTAGTGCATAATATTAAATATTCGCACATAATTTGGAATTTAAAGTAGTAAAACAGTTCACGTTTTTTTTACCTATATTTAGTTTCACAGCTCCGTCGTGTGTCGTTTCGTGTTGATCAAATCGCATTGTGATTGGACTTTGAACGTTACTTTTTTGTATCATGTAATAATCAAGTTGCAAACAGTGTATAGGTATTAGGTACCAAGAAATAAGAATAGACTTTACAGACCAACATAACTAATGTGGTTACCGGTTGTAACTTGTAACCATAGTTAGGTACCTACCACGCCGTTGCACGGCACGACACGGACACACGACGTAACTGTGACCTCGATTTAGTTGTAATATTAGGCCATTAGAGTGAATTGACATATTATTCAACTTGAGTCTTGAGGTAAACTGCAACGTTGTCTGAATTATGTTGGAGTTTTTTGTTTTCAATATTTTAGTAGGTATTGAAGCATGTTATGATCCCCTTTCTAATTTAAATAGCGGAAAATTCGAAAGTAATCCTGCTAAGAATAAAGGGGGGTTCACACTACACCTTGTCGTGTAAAATTATCACGGTTACCACAGTTACCAAACGATACCGCATAGTTGAATATATTCAATTTTTGACCATGTGGTTACATTTATATGCAGATAAAGCCGGGTTCATACTTAACATAACCACACGGTCAAAAGTTGAATATATTCAACTATGCGATATCGTTTGGTAACTGAGGTAACCGTGATTATATTACACGACACGGTGTAATGTGAACCCGCCTTAAAACAAATAGCACACAGATAAATAATCACTAATTCAAAATTAAAATTACTGAAACTACACGTGAACTGCTCAATGCGAAATGGTTATGTAGATAAACAATATGCTCTATAAGATGGAGACAACAAATACGGGTGTCCTCTTTAAACACACAATACCTAACTTTTTCGTTTTATAAATAATACAAAAAATAGACGTTGTCTACATCGGTGCCCTTAACCATCAACACTATTCATTGACCAAACTAATGCTCGAAAGATGTAAGCCCGTGTTATGTGAAAAACCGTTTTGTATAAACGCCAAACAACTCGATGAATTGATAAAAGTAAACAATGATAATATAACCTACCCAAATAATACGAAGTTAATGCTTAAAATATTGGTTTTTTTGTGTAGCTATCAAAAGCTAAAAATGTATTTCTAATGGAAGCTATGTGGAGTCGTTTTACACCAGCCTATCAAAAAGTAGTCGAAGTAGTGCAAAACGGAACTATCGGTACAGTCTTACACGTGCAGGCGAACTTTGGAAGACAAATGTCAAACATCGAAAGAATTTGGTAATTACACATCCTATTTATTTAAAATAATTTTGTATTAATTGTGTTTAATATAATCATACAAACTATTTCCTACTTAATAAATTGGCTAAATTAATTATCTCTATAATATTCAAACTATGGGGTATTGTTCAGATTACAGAAATCTGAAATTCTGAATACTTTAAGAATACTGTTTCCCAAAAGTATTTAACGTTGTATTCTGAATTAATTTGAACGTATGTACTTCTAATCCTATTATAGTACCTAATCAGTAATCAGTTACAATTTTTTATTTTACTATTTATTTTTATTATTGCAGTAAATCATAAATTATCACAGTATAGTTATTAAACACGAAAGGTATATTTTGACATTTGCTATCTAAATTTCCCCAAAGACAAGCATCGTATTTTTAATATACAAAACAAAAAACATTTTTATGAAGGATTCGAATACAAAATATTTAGTATACTATTTTTATAAATCATAAGTATTCCAAATACTTTTTAAAGTATTTGTCCCAACTCAGTATTAGTATCTAATATTAATATTTTAGGCTAGGTTCTTTGGTTTTATATTATATCTTTCGGAGTTATGAGTAAGTATGTAAAATATTAAAATATAAAAATTCTCATAACTCACTTACAAATTAAAATATCATACAAATTCACTAGAAGACACAACAATTTCCGAGATAAATTTTGTATTTTGGATTTCCTATAATATTATGTTTAATAGTAGTTAATAGTACATATACGGCTATACCTATACTATTAAATTGGGTAAATGGTAATACAAGTACACAGTTTTAAATATAACTATGTAGGTTTAATATATTATAAATGTATAACTATAGGTATAATATCAAGGGATTTGTTTGATAAGAAATTAATATGAGAAATTATAAAATTTTCATAATTTTCAAGTTTTTGAACATTTTCACAACAAAACATTTTCATGAAAATCTACATCACTAGATAGACCAGGTATTTAATATTTCGAAACTTAGTGACTCGTTATAATTACAAGTACCTATCAAAGATCAAACAATTAGTAACCGCCATCATTATAAATTATAATATAATATAATATTATTATACTATAGTTGTAAGTTGTAACTTGTGCCTCTTGACTGTATTTTATGATTTCTAATCCTCATAAATTACCATAACGCCCAATAATTATTATACATTTTTATAATATTATAAAATAATATGTATGTCTCGTTTTTTATCGTATCTTTTTTTGTTTGTTTAATGCACTTATTATAGCTGCACTTTGAATGCTTAAAGCTTAAAAACAATTCTATAATTGTAAAATATAGTAAATTGCACACTACATTTAATGTAAAGGAACATTTTCATGTGGATGTATATTATATTGTCCTAACTAGTAACTAGGGCTCGGAAGTTGATGACCTTAAAAACAATAAAAAAATGACCATAAAAATGGCAAAAAATGTCCTAAAAAAATTACAAAAATTAGTTTTATATTAATAAAAATACATTTTTTTTAAATATTTTACTCTATTTTACTATAAAATTCAAAATATGACACCTTTACTTCACATACTTTACAATAAAGAACTGTGTCATCGGAAGAAAACATATCGTCGCCGAATTCCGACACAAATGCACGCAGACGAGCACTAACCGATGTTTTAATTTTCGGCATTTCGAAAATATTACGAAAAATAATAAAATGTAGGTATAATAATATTATTCACTTTTACACGACAACGACGCGACGACTGTAATCGGCGAGATAAAATCGGATACTAATCGAATATTAGGAAAAAATAATAAAATGTAGGTATAATATTATTCACTACAATACGACAACGACAATAATGTAATCGTCGAGATAAAATTGGATAGGTACTAATCTTAGTCTGTGGTTTAAGTTATCGGCATAATGGTCGACAAGAAACGATAAGAAATGAACTAGTGTGAAATCAGTAAAAATAACTAAAAATGTTGAAAAATGATCTATAAATCTCAAAAAAATGACTTAAAAAGTAATAAACACCAAAAAATGCAAAATAAAAATTAGTTATTTAGATTCACATGCTTATGAAACCGATTTGTGGCCAGGAGAGCATCATCTAAAAAGTTCCAAAAAAAAATGCAAAATGCATCAACTTCCGCGAGCCCTAGTCCTAACTATCGAAGTAAAAAAAATATACTAAAATATATACTACTACGTTTACGTGTTATATGTCGTATGTTTTAGGAAAAAGGAAGTGGGAGGAGGCTCAATACTTGATATTGGTGTGTATACACTGCATTTAGTTGATACAATACTTGGACCCGGCAAACCCGTATTCATAGAAAGTAAAGGAACATTAAATAGTCACGGCACAGATGAAAATATGTCTGCTATTCTCGAGTATCCTGAAGGGAAAATAGCCGTCATCTCGATACACACAAAAGTGGAAATGGACTGTTCAGCTTACATACATGGCACTAAGGGCACAATCAAGGTACCTATCTAATACCGGCCAAACTCAATATTATTGACTTCGGTGTTAAAAAGAAATTAATTTATGATAGTATATTAATATTGGCATAAATCTAGTTTAGGGGCCAAGCGATTTTTTCAATTTTTTTTATCGAAACTTATGTATCTCATCGAGTTAAGAACGATGGTGCAATCAGAATTTGTCGCTCTCATTTAGTTCCGAAGTTATGGCCTTCCAAAGTTTTCGATTTTACGTTTATACGCATGCGCGCAACACTACTATAATGACGCGCGGAGAACCATTTTTGTTATTTTTTGGTACATACGTATTCGGTATACCTTTTTTTTTTGAAACTTATGTAGTTATGTATTATGTACCCTGTACATACTTGAGGTGGTGTTGCATAGCAAGTCGGGGGATATTTTCGATTTGCGGAGCGGAGCGACGGCGCCGAGGAGCGTAGCGACGAGTGCCGATACACGCGTAATGACTGCTCAATGCTCATATACTACGACATAACTTTTCCTGTAACCTACTTAAGGTGGTGTTAATGACTTACGCGTAATGACTTTGAATTGCCATAACTTTTGAACGGTAAGTTTCCGGAAATTTGTCGAGCGCAACGCATTAATATACATCAATTATAATTTGAAAAATACGTAAGATAAGATAAAAATTATTAAGTGTTTATAAAATATACATAGAAAAACCCATGTATTAATCGGGATACGTAGATAAAAGTTAGGTAAGTCTATACGCGCCTGCTGAAAGGTTAAATAACAAAAATGGTCCTCCGCGCGTCATTATAGTAGTGTTGCGCGCATGCGTATAAACGTAAAATCGAAAACTTTGGAAGGCCATAACTTCGGAACTAAATGAGAGCGACAAATTCTGATTGCACCATCGTTCTTAATTCGATGAGATACATAAGTTTCGATAATAAAAATTGAAAAAATCGCTTGGCCCCTAAACTAGATTTGTTCCTTAATATTATAATAACATATGTAACGTATAATGTATAAGTTTTAATTATACGGGGGAACTTACTACAAGTGTCGGAAACGGATAATACGCATATTATATAATACATTAGGTAGGTAATATTTAGATAGGTACCACTTACCTACACAGGCTACATGAATGTTAATAATTGACAATTGTAATGATTTTGTGCATGAAAAATTCAAAATAGAACAAATTAAATCATGCTAAACAAAAGTGTTATTAAGGTTACAGAGGTAAACATTTTAAAATCCATTAAAAAGAGATTCCTAGCCTAAATTAAATTTAGGCACTTATTATAATTATGCAACATTTATTTATATTATTATTTCTGTGCATGTCTAGTGTCTACTATAAATTAAAATACTACCTATATTAGTCCAGTGAGTGTATTTTCATATATTTTAGCGTAGCCTACCCCTAGTATTTTCGGATTAGGAAAAATATAAAATAGGGTGCAGAGGAATAAAGGTCGGTTCATATTGATACTTTATGTACGATTTTATAAAAAATGAATTAATCTTAAGCAAATGTTAAGTTTAACATGTTTTTTTCAAAATTTGATTTATAAAATATATTGAAACCCAATTATATTGTATGTATAAACTTAAAAAGTTATATTAAGTATTTTTTCTTAGATTCATGAACCATTTAACGGTTCAAATAAAGTAACAGTTAACACGACCAATAATCATACCTCAAGCTATACTTTTGTACAACCAGATACAAGAAAACCCACAATATTTCCAAATAGTGTTCAGTTACGTTACGAAATAGATCATGTCAGACATTGTTTAAAAAAAGGTTTGAGTATTTTTAGTTTTTACATACCTAACTATCAATTTTGACGATTTTATCAAAAATGACTAACAATTTGCTGTTTTTATTTTTTAGGTTTCATTGAATCGCCAGTTGTTACTCTAAATAATAGTTATACCGTACAAGAAATAATGGATCGATTGAGAAATCAAATTGGTGTACACTTTGAAGATTATGATACTTCACCGTGAATTGTTAAAAAAAATATTAATATTTGTATTATAATATACACAATAAACTGTAAATGGGCAACAGTATAAAATTAATGTTTTGAAAATGTCATTGTGTAGGTAGCTGGTAGGTGCCTATATGAAATATAATAATATAGGTACTTAAAGTTTTAAATCCCCACGATAAATATTTTTGAATTTCAACATATTAAGTAGGTACAAAATACCTAACTAAAATCATAAGGTATTCAGGTATTCTATTAAATGTAAATAAAAAAAACAAATTTTATATATAGGTATCTTAGATTTATGGTTTTAGTATGAACAAGTATGAAGCCCCAGCTATAAAAATTTAACACTTTATACATCATATATTTTTAACTACATAATAATAATTTATACATGTTCTTAATTTTGTCTAATTGGTCAAGATTTGAACTTCAAATGCTTATCTTAAAAATACCGTGTTTAAGTATCTTTCATTTTTTCAAAAGTTTATAGTTAGGTATAATAAACAATTTATGAGGAACCTTCAGACCTTGTTTACAATTTTAAACTTTTAACTGAGTGAATTTTTTCATCGATACCTATTAATAGGAAACATATATTAGGTAGGTCCATAACTAATAAAAGTAGAAAATGGCAAATGTCTATAAATAGCTCGGAGTCAAAAGGTGAAAAGATGAAAATCTTTTGATGAGAAATCATTACTTGACGAGTGAATTCATTCGACATTTAAACTAGCCCCCTTAGCCCCCCTGGCTATAAGCCACTGAGCAGCGTATTAACAAAGCCTCTGCTAACTGCTTTGTTACTGGCATTATAGAAATTTAGAAACTGGCAAACCGTTTCTTTTCAAAATATTATACAATTATTTTCCCCCGAGATTGTTACAATAGTTGCCTATTTAACATCTTTCTTTCTTTTACTTCTTACTTCTTAGCATATGAACAATATAGTAAAAATAGTAAAATATAGCCAATATAGGCAAATTATATACAGGCAATAACAATTAACAATTTGTTTGCTATTATTTTAATACAGTGTGTCGGTGTCCGATATGTCACAGATTAGTGAATACTCGATAATAATTAGGTATTAATATTATAGTTTATAGATGATAATAATTATTAATATTATAGTATAATAATATAATAATATTTATTATGAATCAATCCACCTTGATTATTATAGTTTGTTATCTAGGTATATTATATTCTGTGGTGTCACCAGGTCTGAGGTCACCTTATCAGTCCGTGGTATCATAAACCGTTTATTTGTCTATATGGTTTACAACTACTGTGTTTACAACAAGACGGATTAACAGCCCAGTTATCATCGTATTTTATTTTATGACACCGAGAAGTATTGATAACGTATATATTTGTCGACGTTATTAATATTGTAATATTATTATTAATCCACTATTCCACTAGTGTAATAATATTATAAATGGTTGTAATTAGTGCAGTGGATTATTGTACCAGTAATGTCGACGTAAAATTTACGTTGGCTATAAATTGCAAGTAGGATCAATTTGATTTGCGGAAAAACGTATATTTTTGTTCATCCTAGTGCAACAATACCATGTACTTTCCGGTAGGCTGGCCAAAAGTTTTGGCTTCAGCTCACGCCGCTGGCACCCTTGTCCAGGTGATATGCAACAGAGACAAAATTCTATTCGCAATACTGTCCGTCGAGCGACTGGAAATTTGGTTTTGCAAGGTGAGCAATAGGCATCCTCGAGTAATGTTAATGCACTTGGCTGTTTTCGTTAAGTTATTCATACCTGTTCTGTGCCCATTTCACAGATTGTACACTTTTATTATTTCACATTTCTACCAATATTTAATGTAGGATACTATAATAGCACTAGTTTTGAAAAAGCAAATATCTACCTAATGAATAAACAATCTAGGTATTCATTATAAAATTGTATTAACGAAACAATATCCCCGTTAAACTTAGTTCATATAAGGTAGGTGTGCATCATTTTTAATAGACAATATATTAATTTTAAAATAGCTCAATTTGAGAATTTGATTTTTTAAATTTAAATTTTTACTATAATTAAATAAAAAGCCTTATTAAGTTTCAATTTATAAATATGTCAATTGTTTTCAAACTCATCCTATAACTGACAGAAAAATAATGAATTATTATTTTTCATGTGAATCAATTTAAATATAATACATTTCTCATCATATGAAATTATAATTTATCATAAATATATATATATATTATAATATAATATTGTGTAGGTATGCCTACATAAAAAAAAAATACATTATTAATAGGTAAGATTGGCAGTGGCATCATTTCAGTTTTTACTTGAGAGAGGCGAACATTTTGATCAGGCCAAATGGGCAAATAAAAAGAACGCACACAATCTCATATTAATATGTTAAATGTACCTACCTCAACTTTGATGTTAGTTCAAATTTTGAACGACTACTTTCTAAGTTATTAAAATGTTGTATGCTAATGATAATAGTCCTTAAAAAATGGTTGGACTCATTATCATGGATCTATTATTCTTTCAATGATATAATTATTTCCTTTATATTACCTAAGTTAAGAAAATAATAATAATTTAACCCAATATCTTTGATAGCCATGTGTGAAAATCACTTCATACACAAGATCTCCACAGAGTCTCGATGAAATTGGTTTTAATAGACGTGTCGAATGGAGGCCAGATTCCAGTATGTTGGTCATAGTGGTTAGTATTTATTATTTTATTTTCTAATTATTTAAGTTATTAAATACTAGCTAAATTGTATTTTTATTTAACTATGTTGTAGACTACAAAAGGTTATTTAGTGTTTTATAATTTGAGCATTATTGGTGATCCTGGAAGCTTGTATCACTTAGAAGATTCACATATCTCTAGTCTAAAAAGAGAAAATGATGAGCTATTTGTGAAAGAGACCATACCATCTTTACATATTAAACAAGTAATATAATATTTAAAATTATATATTTATATATTATATATTATTTTATATAAGTGATAGGTATTTTGATTCTGTTTATTTAAATTGTATAGGATCAAATAGTTTGTGTTGACGGTAGTGTTGAATGTATGGCTTGCATTCGTGATGAATTAATGGTGTCTACTTGTAAAGGACATGTATTGCGATATCACTGGAATAGTTCCATTAATCGAGATTACTGTTTAGATCTTCGTAGAACACCATTTTCTATTGATCTACATGTTTCTAATGGTAAATTATTGATTAGTTACTACATTTAAATATACCTATATAAATATGTATTACAATAATTTGTGTTTGAATGTTATAGCTGCACCACTAACTAGCAAAGATACTTTTATTGTTGATATGGAATACTCACCATTAGTTGGAGGTTTCGGAATTATTTTGAATGATGGCCGTGCAGCATTACTAACAGCATCATCTTTAAAATTTGATCCTAATGTAAGGTTTATTTAAAAAATAAAGTATAAAAACATTTTAAAATAACACTATATTACATTTTATCAAAATAGCAAGTTCAAGGTATTTGGGCTCCTAATATTGATACTGCTACTTGTACAAGTTTGAACCACAAGTATAGATTAATTGCTTATGGACTAAAAAAGTAAGTTATTAATTAATTTAATTTTTAAATAATTATTCAACATTTGCATTTTTAAATAATTATTCAACATTTGCATTTTGAAATTGTAGTTCCCAAGGTATTGTATTTGGTCTTGACGAACGCACTGGTGGTTTACAATTATCTCACAAACTTGTGATTCCCAGTCAAGTATGGCCAGGTGGAGGATTAGGTTCTGTGAGGTGTACTCGATGGACACCTGATGGCTGTGCTTTAGTAATGGCTTGGGAGAATGGTGGCTTCGCTGTATGGAGTACTTTTGGAGCTCTGTTAGTTTGCTCATTAGCATGGAACTTCAGTGTAAACATCGATTTAAGCTCTAGAAATCCACTCAATATTATTTCCATGGAATGGTGTATAGAAGGCTACCAACTATGGATGGTTAATGGAGCATCAAAAGATACACATGATGATACAGTATTACAAATGTCATTTTTAAAAAGTGCTCTTGCTGTCAATCCAACCATGGTAAGTATTTTTTAATAAAATATTATCATCTTAATCAATTTCAGAATTACTTATTGGATTTGAATATATTTTTGCTATCATTATAAAATAATGGAACATTAAAAAAAAATGTATTACCAAAAACATCATAGGAATTTATGTGTTTGTTTTAGAGCCATCGTCCACATTTATATCTCCAAGGTGAAGATAAATTGTATCTGAATGTAACATCTGGTCTAACAAAAGTGTATAAAATGACTCAATCCAATAACAAAACTAAAGACCAATTAACTATCACCAGTGCTTTAGTTGAAAATAAACAATGGATTATTGTTTATGCCCCTTCTCCATATTTAGGAACCAATTGGCCAATTAGAGTAAATTTAAAACATGATTTTTTAGATGTTTATTTTATATCTAATAACAATTTCTTCATTTTAATTCCAGACATCTTGTATAGATGATGATGGAAAACACATAGTGATTGCTGGACGTAGTGGTCTTGCTCATTATTCTTTAATTACTCACCGATGGAAACTATTTGGAAATGAAATTCAAGAAAAAGATATGATAGTAACTGGTGGAGTTTTATGGTGGCGATGTTATATCATATGTGGATGTTACAGCGTGCCTGTTGATGAACATCAAGTGCGAATATATAATGGAGATTCTAGATTATCTAATGATAATATGATTTCGTACCAATTAACTGGCCAAGCTTTATTACTTGATTGTTTGGGAAACCGATTAGCTGTTTTTTGTTCTGATGGAATTGTTAATTTATTTAACATTGAATTATCACCTAATCACAATATGGGTAATTTTAAACATATATAATTTTATCAAGATAATGTCGGCACACTATTTGTTTTATCTCTTTAACCCACACACAACAATTCAAATTTGAATTTAACTGAACCAATATTGTTTCTGTTGAACGGAAATTTGAAATGTTACAAGTGGGTCAGAGATAAAAAATAAACAGTGCACTGACAATTATTATCATTTTGGGGCAACATTTACGCAATTTCTAATCTTGTCTAAACCGCCTGACATCTATACTCTATTCAAAATAAGACGATGACCTTGCGGCGACCAGTTTTTGTTCCTCGACGATTAGACGCTTTCCCCACTACAGTGACGCGTCATGCCCATGCTCACAACTTGGCCGACGAGTCATCGTATTATTTTGAACATAGTATATGTGTTAGCAGTAAATGATTATTGTGAGTCAAATTCAATGCTGGTTCCACTCTCGTATGCGAATGCACATATCAATAACTCAATAACAATATAAAGTTCACCATACAAATTGTACTACAACTTACTTAATATTGTCTGATTTAGATTCTAAAAAAATATTTGAATTGAGCAGAAAAATGTCTAGATTGTACCAAATACTTTCTGTTTTTAATTGTAATTATGATTTGAAAAATTGTATGTTTTCAACTACAGTTCACAATAATATTAGGTTTAATTTTTATAAAGTGTTCCATATGGTATGTAGACAATTTTCTGCAGTGTTAAAATTTTTTTCCGAATTAAAATCGGTCAACTTAAACTAACTTTAATTTTGTCAAAACTTACGGTCTTTTGAGCTTAAATTTTTGGCAGTAGCGAGGCCCCTTAACACATTTCCTTAAAATAACATGAAATAAATTTACATTATTTGTTAAGATTCTTATATATTGATAGCATCAAATATAAGTTATTAATAACAATTTAACCTGCATTTAAAGTTAACCTATTATGTTCTGTAATTATATCAAATATGCTTATGCAATTGTATAATTTACAAATTAAAAAAATTATTTTAAAATTATTTGAAGCCTTATAGTATGATCATTGGTAACTTATATACCTAATTTAATGTTTAATCTTATAAATTATAATTTATTTTAATTTTAGCAATATTGGACAGAGTACAAACTATTGATATGTCAGCTTTATGTATACATCCTACTTGTGTGGTTTCTGTTCTACTTACAACTCTTCGCATTGAACCAAAAATTAAAGGTTCTACTGTACGAGATAATTTTTTACTAAATATTAATGGAAATTTGTTGTTAGTAAATCAGCAAAGTTGTGATGATCAGGTATTGTATTAGTTGGTTTTATTATTTGAAACATTGATATTATGCAGTTCAAATTAAATATTTTAATGATAACTAAAACTCGCTTAAATAGCTGAAACATGCTGTACAGAAAAAACTCTCATGCCTGGTAGATATCATTAATATATTTTTTTTTTTTTAGAAAGAGGATGATTTTATAGGGCTCATTAGACTTTGATTCTTGATTTCTTTGATTTTAATAAAAACAATAATAAAAAAACAAAAACTTGTGGGAATGGATCATGTTCAAAATCATATTATATGGTTTAGAAATATAATTTTAAAAATCAAAGTCTTTAATAAATTGCATTAATTATTCACCCCCATAAAACTCCATTTACTCAATAAAGATATGTTAAACACTACAAACATAAAAATCAGGACTCAAATTACGAACATATATATTTTGTCTCTAGAATAATATTCTATTACAATTGCAAATCTTTGAATATAATTTTATTTACTTATATAAGTAATATGTTAAAATATGTAAATTAATTACTAATAATATTTTAATGATGTTAATTTAGTCACAAGTTATTCCATCTCCAATTTTATTGGCATCTTGTGTAGAGAATGCTTGGGTTTCAAGCCAATACCGCCGTGATAAACCTCATCTGACTGAAGCCCTTTGGTTATTTTGTGGTGCTCATGGAATGAGAGTTTGGCTACCATTATTTCCAAAAAATGGTGATAAGTCACATACTTTTATGTCAAAAAGAATTATGTTGCCATTTCAACTTAAAATTTATCCATTAGGTATGATTTCAACTTCAACTAATTGATTAGACTAAGTATAAACTATTTTAGTAACTATTGTAAAATTACTGGTATGGGTTGTAAATTGTTATACTTATATAGTCTTAATGTCTTACAAAATAAATAACCATTTGACTAAATAAAACATACACAGTATAGAATTTTGAAATACATAATCAAATCTAATTTCTTAAAAAAAACTTATTATTTCTAATATTATGTTAACAGAATTAAAAATAATATAATTTCATATTTAATTTTTTCAGCTATACTCTTTGAAGATGCTATATTATTGGGTGCAGAAAATGATACATTACTGTACACATCAGATACTACCAGTGTGTTTTCTTTGCCATTTTGTCAAGTAGAAAGAACGGTAAATTATAATATTATTTATTTTATATTAATTCAGTTTTTATAATCAACTTAAATTTTATAGAGCCAAGTTTATTTACATCAAATATTAAGACAATTGATACGGCGTAACTTAGGTTTCCATGCTTGGGAAGTTGCTAGGTGTTGTACAAATTTACCATATTTTTCTCATTCTCTGGAACTGTTGTTACATGAGGTATCTAATATTCACCTATTACTGGAAAAATCTAATAATATTTATATTTCTTTAAAAGAAATAAATAACTTTACTTTTAAAGGTTTTAGAAGAAGAAGCTACCAGCAAGGAACCAATACCAGATGCTCAATTACCTAGTGTTATAGAATTTATACAGGAATTTCCAAATCTTTATTTAGAAACTGTAGTTCAGTGTGCTCGTAAAACTGAAATTGCACTATGGCCTTATTTATTTTCTGCTGCTGGTAAACCTAAAGATCTGTTTCAAGAATGTCTAAAACGACAAAATTTAAATACTGCTGCTTCGTATCTTATAATCCTCCAGGTTGGTACATAAATTGGTTCATATAATTCTATGTAACAAAAATACTTATCTTTCCATTTTTATAACCTTGATTTGGTTTATTGAACTAAAATTTTAATTTATTTAATTGGTATTTAATAAAAATTCAAATCTTGTACTTAAACTCACTGTTTGAATAAAATATAATAACTTTAATGTATATTATCCTTTATGTAACATATTTTTAAATGTACTTCAAGAATTTAGAATCATCTTCGGTCAGTTGTAAATATGCTACATTGTTATTGGATTCAGCCTTAGATAGTTGCCAATGGGATTTATCTAAAGACCTTGTCAGATTTTTGAAAGCAATTGGTAAGAAAATACTTAGACAATTTTTGGTATAAAAATTTAATTATTTAACTCATGTTGTGGCTTAGATCCAAATGATGCAGAATCTCCAAAAACATCATGCATTTTTCCTGCAAAATACAGTATGATAGGACAAGCAAGCACAGTGAACCCCAACGAGGAAGATTTATCATTTTTAATGGGAAATATTCAGGTACTTAATGTGACATTAATGAAAATTCATTTAAATTATTAGTTATTAAATAACAATCGTTTTCAGGTGAGAGGACGGAGTATTAGTACCAGTACTACACCTAAAATAGATATGAATTCTACCTTTGTAAGAACTGATAGCCGAACCGATCAAAATAATTCACAAAGAAAAAGGTCTGTACTTTCAAATGGAAAATCAGAAAATGGGTTTGTGTTAAATTTGTCTGTTTGATCGTTTATAATATAGTATTTTTATTCTTTATGCTTGATTATGTAAAATTCCTTTTAGAAAGGATACAGTTACATGTAATTCCATTCTTGAAGAATTCTTCACTGATACAATTCTTCAAAAACATGCTGCTAAATTATTATTTAATTACAAGCTAAGAGCACTTGGATATTTTGCTGCTCGATTGGATTTTC
Source organism: Macrosiphum euphorbiae (assembly GCA_949089665.1). Lineage (NCBI taxonomy): Eukaryota > Metazoa > Arthropoda > Insecta > Hemiptera > Aphididae > Macrosiphum > Macrosiphum euphorbiae. Next base: position 7,772,539 of record CARXXK010000003.1, on the reverse strand, counting down.
ATTTAGTTGAATGGTTAGCAAAAGAACGTAATGGAGCAGCTCGGATCGATAACTATATTGTGGCTTTACGAAGTCTTTATACTGATTTTTCTATAACAAGACCACTAACTCCTATCCAGAAACGTTCTCCACCTCCATCGGGCATGTTGTTTAATATAGATAAACCGAAATGGGTAGATGGTGGTAGTGCTGTTGGAGATAGTGGCTACATGAGTTGTCAAGATATTCCTCAAGTTTCTTCTCAATATCCACAAGATGGATTCCTTACAGGGATTGGTGAGTAAATAATTTATAAAATATTTATTCTTTTTTACTTGTCTTAACGCAATGGTTTTAATTTAAGATGAAGCTAGTACTATTAGTGAATCTGAAGATGCTTTGTTATGGAATGAAGAAAGAACACAGGCTAATATTGATAACTGGAATATTATTCCTAATGCACATATGTTAGAGCAACTTTCCAATGAACATTTATCACAAGACACTTCAAAAGCTGAAGTTCAACTTAGGTTATTACTTATTATTAATATTTTTAATTAATTTTATAAATTAATATTAAATACTATTAATTTCAGATATTTGTTGCAATTATTATTTGAAGCTGGTTGTTTGGAGTGGAGCTTTATTGTATCGGTATTTCTTCGTGATGCCTTAGCTGTGCAAAGGCTTATATCTATTGCCAGGGCACCGGAACACAGTTATGAATCTGTATCTAGGTTGAAACAAGCGTTTATTTTATTATACCAATGGAGTTGCAATGAATGGTAGTGTATACAGTATACATTATATTTAACATAAATCATTTATTATTATTTATGCATTTTATTTAACAACTTTTCTGAACACTAAGAAAATAACTTATTCAATATTAATACAATAATTATAAATATCAGTATTAAGTTTACAGCTTCTTACTCGAGTTCTTCGATTATTTTTCTTACTCAGAGTCATATAGAAAAAGTAGTATTTAAAAAGATAAAATATACTAACCTCATTTTTTATTTTTTTTAATACACAATAATACTACATTGTTTTTAAGATTAATTTATTCATCAAATTACATTATTACTTTATTTTCAGTATTTAATAGAGCTGTTAAAAACTTATTCAAAGACCACATTTAGGCATTTAGCCCACAAACTATGTTTTGATTCATGGCCTAACTAATAAAAACATATTTTTTAATGTAAACTAACCAAAATGTCAGAAATCTATATATTAAAGGCAATAAATCAAGTGTTATTAGTTAAGATAGATATTAAAACAGATAAAAATTATTTTAGATAAATGTTTTCTCTATTACAATATAATAATATTATCTAATATTTCATTTGATTGAAACAATTTTTTTAATTTATTTAATTAGTAGGTTTCTAAAGTAAAACGTCTCAAATATTGTATACTTAAGTACATATTTTTAATGATCTAGAAATTAACTTATAACTAAACCACAATTTATTAAACTATAATTCACTAGTGACTTTACTACTTGGACTAAAATAGATTTAGGGAAAACAGGAATATTCCCCATGATAGTTGTAACTTTATTTTTATTACTAAAAACATATTTTTAAATAAATTCAAAGAAAATAATTATATTTTTGATTATCTTCTGTTTTTTTTAATTTTTAGCTTTGGCTATCGACCTTTTATGTCTACATGTCAAGCACAATTGGGAGTATTAAATCGAATCATAACATCTAAACAGCCAGCGCCCACTGTAACCCCACAGGCATCTTCATCTTCACTGACCAGCGTTCTTACACAATCTTCTAGATCACGATCAGCAAGTGAAGGTACCGGTGGTAGTCATACCACATCAGAAATAACTGATCATAGTATACAAACAGATTGTCATCCAGTTATTGCACTAGATTCTAGTTGTGATGAAACACAAGACAATGCAACTAATTTTGATACTGCGTCTGTAGTAAGCTTGCAATCACCTAATAGTTGTTTACTATCTTAAGGTATGATATTTCTGATATATCTTACGTAACAGATTAAATAATTTATTTTATGTTAACAATTTGTCTTTGCTGATATAACTTAAAGACTAAATATTATTTAGAAAGACCTAACACTTAAGTAAATGAAGATACATTTGTTGTTATTTTATACGCCCAACCATGGTCTGTAAGATAAGATACGCCCTACCAGTCTTAACAACTTTCATGCTTGGATGTTATCAGAATAAAATTATATATTATTTTGGCGTATAGTCTTAGATCATATATTAGTATAATATAGTATTGTTATAAATTATATATTTGATTTTGTAATATCAACTTGAAACTATATAATTTTAAAATTATAAAAAAAACTTCCATTATATATAAAATTGTGCTTGTATACCATAACTTTTGATATTTATAAAGGTTTTACAAAAAATTAGAGCTAACGATATTATCGATAAATGTGGTTATTTGCTAACCCGTTACCTACCACAATATATCAAATAGTTCAAAATATTCAACTACTTCACTGTGGGTTAAATGGTTATTTAAATGTGGTTATCAATGACTAGTGAAATCATTTTACCTAAACAATATTATTTAATATGGTAAGTCACAAGAAAATTCTGAACACTGACCACACGGACACATAGAATACGGCGACAATGTAATAGTACCTTATTTAGTACCTAATATTCTCTACAATGGTTATGATTTTTTATAATATAATATATCAAAAATCTATGAAAAATGGCCGTATAAATGTTGGTTTAAACTGTTTTCCTCAGCCAAAAAGCTTGAAAATGTAATACAATAGGACCCTTCTCTATGCATAAATATTTTTTTAGTTACAAATTGATATCATAAAATTGAATATAAAACATACCTCATGCCAAAATAATATATAATTGTACTCTCTTATTCATGTAAGTAAGTTGTTGAGTGGTCAACAGTGTGATCTGCCATTCTATATTTTATTCCGACCATGGCCGTGTGTCTAAGCACAGTGTTGTTTTATTTGTTTATTATTTCCGTAGGCTGTCAATTAGTAAACTTTATGAACATGAATTTTATTTTCGTAGTTAAGTATAAAATATTATGGTTTAAAAATACAATGAAAATGTCAAATATAATTTCAGATTACTTGGTATGGAATATTGACTGATTTAAATATTTAAAAAAAAAACTTGTTCAAATGCCTACTAATTGAAAATACCTAAAATTAAAAATATAATATAAATAATTTTTTTATCTTGTCATATTATTATTTTAACATATTTGTGATATATTGTTATTTATTACTAATTAATATATAATATTATTTGTCCATTATTGTTAATCAAAACATTATTTTTATCAAACTATTTTTGTCTTTTATCAAGGTTTTTGGAAAAAATATTTTATCAAAATTCTCAATGAATTGATATATATTATTTACTAACGTCTTACATAAATCAAATTTTGACAATAACATTACAGGATACTCAATAAGTATGCTACGTAAAAGTTTTCGTTTATACATTAATATCAAAGTATGACTAGTAATCATATTTTGATAGCTTAGTATCTACTACCCATGTGTTTCAAACTTTAGAACAATTTATAAATAATTTCATAATTTTTGATTATTATATCAATTGGTTTTGACCACGTTCAGATTTAATTGTTGATTGTTGCAACTATGGTCAACGTGTCCAGGTTTTTGGGATGTGTTGTTACAAATGGGAACATTTTAGATCAGCATTTTTTTCTTATGTAAAACCGTAATACGCTTAGTATTAAAAGAAATTAATCCACAACTATTCACTTGGATAGGTGGAAGGCACATGCAAAATTCAATTGATGTTCAACATGTGTTTAGGTGTTTTGGTATGATGTAAAGCAGACAAATGTTTTTTAAATAAATTTAAATTTTTGACGAAGTAATACTTAAATGTGTATTAAAATTAATTTATAAGATAACATAAAATGTTTTTATTAGAATATTAAAATTGTAGGTAGCATACTTAACGAGTATCCATTAAAGAAACATTCAGTGCTTTACTATTTATATAAGTATATAGTTTAATAGCAAATCATGAATTTCAGTAATATCATTTGAATAATAAATACAACATTCCATAATTAACATTTTTGAATCATATTTCAAATTAAATTATATTATTTACTAGTTGCTATTATCCCTACAATAGTATAGAACACAATTTCTCTAGTTTAATTACATTTAATTTTGTTTAATGTACATTTCATTGTGCCACGATTATGATTATTATTATAATTGACTTTATTATATTACATTAATCTTCAAAATGTATTATATTATTTTGTGGAGCTTATTTAAGAATAAGTATTATATCAATTATTGTTTAATATTAATTAATTATAATAATATTTTAATTTTGTACTTTATAAATTATAATTATAACCTATGAGTAAATTTGAGTAAATTAATATTTTGAAGGTTGATTTATGTGTAGCTATTGTGTAGAATAACTTTACTAATAAGAATAAGACGTATTTAGTATTCAACTACCTATTCGAATGGAAAAAGAAAATTAGTATTAATAAACTCAAATTGTATAAAACTTAAGCAATTATGCCTTTTTGTACGATCTGATTAAACGCTCACATAGGCTGTGTTATTGATTTATACTATTAATACATTTGCTTCTTACATATTTTGTACTTAAATTATGTTGTATATTAGAAAGCTATAATCAAATATTTGTATGTTATACAAGGTGCTCAATATATTTTAGGGTTGTTAGTTATTATAGCCTTTTTTTGTCATTAATTTATTTCAAAATAAATTATTATTTGTTTGTTGCGGCTGTATATATTTTCTGTGAACAACTTTAAAAAAAAATTATTTAACAAGAAGTTTAATTAGTTTAAATATGACTATTCAAATACATTTTAAGTTAATTTTAAATTATTTATTTATTTCCATTAGTTATTTGTTGTGGCAACCCTATTGTTATTATTTAAAAAAAATATACATACGTTATTATTTAATTACAAAATATTGTACTTCTATATTTTTTTTTACAATATTCATATTTGTATTTGGTAATTATTTATTGTTTATTAATTATTATACTTAGAGAACTGTTCTATAATCAAACAACATATTGAAAATAATAAATTGTATTATTTAATTGATGTATTTATATAGTAAATTGTAAATACCTGTTCTGCTAATTTTCTATAATACTATCTATGTAGAACTTAACATATATTAATTGCAAATGCTTAATTCCTCACTTACAATCAGGGCTAGTGTTGTAAATGGAGGGGAAAAACAAAAGAAAAATTAAGGAAAAACTAGAATTTTTAAGCTAAATCTGTTTTTGAAAAAATCGACTTTGTTCTATGGTGCAACTCTTTAAAAAATGACCGTACGTACATGACATTTTGACTGAATGTTTATATTATCATTTTCTATACACCATAATATTTTCCGAATATTTCGACTTATTTTGTTGAGGGACATTTTCAGTTTCCATTTTTTTAGTTTTTTTTTCTATAAATATCAATAAAATTTTATGTGTTGGTTAAAAGAGCTTGACAATTTGAATTGAATAGAAGGATCCTAGTTTCAAAGGCAGATAAAAAAAATTAAAAAACCATAGACACAATTTTTTTTTTTTATAAGCATTTGAAGTTCTAACATTGACAAAATACGTAAAAATGAAGAAAATTTACAAATTATTTTGTTAGATATACATAAAAAAAAATTTTTTAATCCTAGATTTGAAAATGTAATACAAGATTCCTCATAAGTTTAACTATCTTTATCAAAAAATAACAATTTTATAAGAAAGTCAAATTAAATTTTTATGAGCTTTTGAAATTTATATTTTTACAAAATTTGATATTCACTCGATTTCTCATGTAACGATTTTCTTATTTTGTTGTAATTAAAAAACGAATTATTGTAGAAAATACTTGAAAATTTCTCTGAATTTTTGTATTAGCATTTTCTATAAACCATACAATTTTGAAAATAATTTGACTCTTTCTGTGCTGTTTTGTCAGTATTCAATATTTTTAGTTTTTTTTTCTATAAATATCAATAACATTTTATTTGTTGGGTAAAAAGCTTGAAAATTTAATGCAAGGCTCCTGATATATTGTTAAAATAGCAGTTGAAAAATATAAAAAATACATAGACACAATTTTTTTTTTAAGCATTTAAAGTTCGAATTTTGACAAAATTTATCAAATTTATAATTTAATAATTATTTTGTAGTTAAAAATGTATAAAATGTTCAATTTGTGTAGCTAAGGATTGGAAATTTAATACAAGGTGCCACGTAAATAGGTTATATATAAATTACTTTATTCAGAATAATATCATCAAATGTACCTACTTAGTAATATCATAGGCTGACTGACCGTTTTCGCTCAGAATCGTTTTTCTTATTCAATGATATTATTATATCATTGAATTCAAATTTTAACACCATCCATTTCAGTGACTTTTTGAGGGAATCATATCGTTGTTAAGAGTCATGGAGGGGGGCAGAGACCTGGAAGTAGAGAGAAAGTTGTATGTGCTGATTTGTTAGGATTTATTTTAATTCTCCACAGGTTGAACCAATTTTGGAGTTCATTGAGGTGTGTTTGGAGTGCTTCAGAGGCTCTGGTTTGAATATACATTTAAAAATACAATTATAATCCACCGTCCATATAAAAAATAAAATGTAAAACAGCTGTCTATTATTAAGATATGTTTAATACATACCTAAATTACCAACCTACATGCACTCTAACACAAAATTATGAAAATATTTCTACCATTATCAGCATTCAAATTTCAAGATTCAACGTATACCGCATTACATGTTTGTGAAGTTGGTCCCCCACCTTGTTTGATGAATTCGAAAAATATGTCAATACCAACAAACTATTCGCATTATATCCGGCCCTTTAGATCATAATTTACCTACTAGTATAACATGATCTGAGAGCCGGCCTGTGCATAGATACACTGTAAGCAGACGCCGGGCCAGTGGACGACGGTTCATCTGTTCATATTCTAAAAATAGATCTATACCTAGATAGTTCTATTGATCAAATATACATTGTATATTAAATCAATGATAGTACCTAATTCTATCAACTAGACGATTTATCTACAAATGACAGTATTTGAATACTGACCACTGCGCTCACGGTACAACATAATACTATGTAATATTAATTATATTATTGACCTAATAACACGGCACTATGGGCGGTTTATTGTTATTTGATTTTTACGATCTTTTTGGTCTCTTCTGTTTTTTACTAACAAAAATGTAAAGTGAATACTAATATGAAAATAATGAAAAGATTTCTATAATAAGCGGAAACAAATTAAATTAAAATGTCTCGAATGTGGTAAAATATTTGATAATATATGTATAGACAATACACAAATATTATGGTGCTCCCGAACACCATTTCGAAGCTGTTAAAGAAACCAAATAAGAGTACCTACATAAGTAAATTCAGTACAAACTCGAAACTGGCTTGCCATGACATTGGTACGATATTATTCTACCAAATTGATGATTACAAAAAAAATAATAAGTCATAATTTTCATTAATTTAAAACAATTTTGGTGTGGAATTGCATATGGTTAAAACCACCCTCCATATTCTTATCTTCAGCCTTCAGGACGGCCCTGAGCTTATAAATTATAATTATATACCTATATTCATACTTAAAAAAATAAATTTTCATACATATAATAACTAGCTGACCCGGCAAACGTTGTTTTGCAATATAAATTATTTCTAATGAATATTTTGGCAGTTAAATAAAAAATAACTAAATTATTGTAATTGTGTGTTGATGTGCGTTATACTGGTATATGACTGAAATAGGAATGGAGCATTGTGAACAACAAAACACAAAATATTCATTTTTTTAAATTAATTGTACTTTTATTATCTTAACTAATAAATTTCAAATTACATCTCTATCGCACTATATAAAAATTAAAAAACACCATCAGTCTCTTAGTGCAATGGAATGTACGGTGTTTTTAGCTAGTGAGTCCATTTTTAGCCAACACAAACAAACTGGATGGTTAGAGGTTTCTAGAGGTGTTTCTACACCTCAAATGGAACAAAAAAAGTCCTTTTGACCATAATCGAATTATCAATAACAAGGGTGATAATCTCTATGTTTGTGTTTTTTTTGTTAAACGCAAGTTTTATTCATAATAATGTTCATATCTGCTATACCGTAGGTACTACAATTAATTTGAATACATTGACGAAAAGCTCATAAAATTGGGATTAGGAAAACATATCTTACAAGGTTCCCACCTGATTTTTTGGGTAAAAAGAATAACACAAATGTTTTAAAACTTTAGAATGTCGAAATTTTAAAAAAATTCAATTTTATCTAACAACAATTATTTTTTAAGGCAGGGGTCATAAGGACTTTTTTCCATTTGAGATGTAGAAACACCTCTAGGAGTTTGACACATATAAAATAATGATGACATTTCTCCATATTTTACCAGGCAAGTTAAAGGAGGATTATTAAACACAACAATTAAGGACCTCGCTCTGTTTATAATTAAAAATGGTTTCTGTAATCCATACTGCGGTTTTCTTAAATTTGTCGATTACAAAACCAGAAAAAAAAATCTTTTTCAAGTGAAAATATAATTTTATACTACCAAAGATATGAATTAGTTTAGTTTATAAGTATATTACTTAATTAGTTTAATGATGTGTATACATATTTAAAATATATTTCATGTAAATAAATTACTATTGTAATCTTATAACTTGTAAGTTATAAGTATTAATATTTTTATTTATTTTTATGAATATTGAATATATTATTGAAGTTATGTCGCATTAAGATTTAACACATTATTTACATAATTTTATATTTAATAGTATACAATTTTATAGGTACCTACTCATCTTTGATATTACAGTATAAACAGAAAAATAATACCTAAAATAAAAACACCAAATTTTTCTTTTTATCATTCATTTTTAGTGCGCCCCCTAAATTCATAATACTTTAGACGCCCTAGGGCACTTGCCCATTCCCCCCCCCTTGGGATGGCTATGGCATTACTCATTGACATTTGACGCCCATTTAACTTGTAAGGGGTATAAACTATAAATTTAAATAAGTAAATCTACTTATTTGAAAAAAGGTAACCCGTCGTTAAATAATTAAGTCTAAAATTAGAATTAACAATTCCACATTTAATGATTATAATTCTATACAGTTAGATTTTATTAATCTAAAACATTACAAATATTGATGTAGTTGGACTAGGTAATACTATTTAACTTAGTACAATCCGTGATAGGGGCTTCACATAAGAAACCTCGTAACATCATCGAAAAGGTTATAAACTTATCTGAATTACATTTACATTTTGTAGTGGGGTCGATTGTATCAATATACTTTGTTACGAATCCTTGTGCTTTTATTTCTCTTGCAAATTTACCCTATAAATCATAGAAATTATATTGAAATCCATACACGAATGATTCTTATAAAATATTACTTTGTCATAGAATGCATCTGAATTATCAGCACACCAATAAAGATTATAGTGGTCATCTTCACAATACTGAAATTGTTATAGGTATTTATTAGAATATTGTTGAAAGTATAAGTAGGTGGTAACTAAATACCTAAAAAAATATTTATACATTATGTACCTAATACCTAGGTGAGTAGGTATACTCATAAGTCAACAGTAAGCATAGGCGTAACTAGAGAGCTTTTTTTTGGGGGGGGGGCAGGGGCTGAATCAGACAACACATACCCTCACGGGCTTTCCTTCGCATCCAATTTTCATAGGTACACTACTACGAGTACAACCTGTGGGTTGTGACTATACTACGTTATCATTTTTGTAGGTCTATACCTACAAAACGAGACCTCAGTGGAATTTCCCCTAAACAACTATAAATAATAACTAAAAACTCCGGATAGATATATTTTAAGGAGCTTTTGAAATATTTTTGGCAGGACTAAACCTCCTTAAGCCCTTTAGTTGCGCCTATAACGATAATGGAGCGACGACAATTAATTGAGGTCAGTAAACGATTTAGGTAGTAGTAATAATAACTAGGTATTTAATTTATTTTAATTGATTGAATATATCAAGATAATGTATTAGAATTTAGAATAATTATTTGTATACTTTTTTATATGTCACACAACACGTGGGTAGATCTTCAGTTGTTGAGTCATTAACTGTAGGACTTGCTGAAAATTCAAGATATATTTTGCCCTTTGCAATAGGTGAAAACCTCAGAGCGGCTGCAAATGATGACTGAAAAATAAAAAAATTATCAAAGTGAAGTTAGGTAAATATCTACTAACTAGACTTAATATTTTTACCAAGGAATTGTTGTATTGTAAAACATTATCATTTGGCGCAATTCCGTTTTTAAAAAATTCATTGCACGGATTAAACTTATCAAAACCAATTATGTAAAAATCCATAATATAATTTAATATTAAAAATTTAAACCCTGTAAATAAAAAGAAAAACAAATATATTATTTTTATTGATTGAGGAGGTTGCAGTTGTTGATGAAAAATGGCTATTATGGGGCTGCAGTCGGTCGTGTTAAGTACCTATATATGTATATTATATGTAATAAACTATAGTATACCTATAGTTAAAATATATATATTCCTAATAATTTATTATATTTGATATTATAAAAGATATAGACATAAATAATTATATAGTACCTACGTATAGATGTATTAATATTTTATAATAACATATAGGATTGCGCCCTTGTACTAAGGGTTCTGTATAAGTCTATGCGGCCATAGGTGCAAATAACCTTTGAGATTTTACGGGGCAGCATATATATTTTCTTTTTTTTTGGGGGGGGGGCTTAGCCCTTAAATCCCCGATCCTTATTTACGCATATATGTCTATGGCACATGGATAATTAGACCGTACTTATTTTAAGCAAATTTAAATAACACCATTTAATTCCTATTTCCCATAAACCATACATTTTTATTGAATTTTTTTATATTATACAAATATGTAAACTTATCTACTTACAATCTGGAGACATTTGGTTATTTGTATAAAATATCATGTTCCTTGCATTGATATATAATCCAATGGTCAAATTGCAATTTATTGTTCTCATTGTTGTAATATACTGTTGGAAATTGTCGTAAAACGATTCATCAAAATGATAATCTAAATTCTGAGAAAAAAAAATGTATTTAATATTCATTAGTTTCAATCAAATTTCCTAACTACATTTGGTTAGCTATCAACATACAGTTGCGTTTATAGTGCACCCCCCCCCCCCACCAAGAAAATAAAAGTTTATATATGTAGAATTATCATTATTAATTAGATATACTGAGGGTAATCCCGAGTAGTAGACAATGGTTTCTGTACCCCCTCCCCACCCACTGATATTAAATCCTATAATATACACCAATACATATATTATGTATTATTTAATATTCATTTTTTTTTTAAGTAACTGGCACCGATGCGGTCGGGACTTGGGACCTTTGCACCTTGTGCTTAATTTATTATTCGGTCTACCCGAGTATTAAATGTAAGTATCATACGTATTATATGATAAGCTATATATAATATTTATGTAGACTTGGGTAGTATTCCTAGTATAGTAAGTATTCCGGATGCTTTTAGAAAACAGTTTCCCAAAAGTATTAAGTGCTGCAGGTATTCGGGATATATTTAAAAGTAGATATTTAGAATAATTTATTCAAAATAGGTACTATAATATAATATCGAATCGTAGTTTAAAATAAAGCGATCACTATTAATACTTGAAGTATTAATTTTTTTAAATTTAAATTTAACTTATCAATAGATACCGTAAGTACCTATAATTACATTTTATGATCAATCTGTTACTTTAATGGTAGTGACGGATCCAGAAGTCACCCAAGGGGGAGTGGCAAATTTTCAAAAATTAAATTGAATTTTTGGTTAGCGAAATATTATAATAAGAAATAAAGTTAAAAAGACAGCCCAAGAGGGTGGGCCAACGCCCCTTCACCCCCTCTCATATCCGTTACTGTTTAATGGAGACTCCAATAGTTACCTAGATTAGGTTAGGTTAGGTTAGGTAACTATCTAAAAACGTTAAACATAAAATGGTTCATTTATGATTATATTCAAATGTGATAAAAAATACTGTTTTACAGCCTAAACAGGTTGGTACTTACACTACTATAATCGTAGTTTAAATTCTTTAGTATTAATCCTACTACATTATAACCACTTAAAAAATTGTGTAAACTTTCTGCTTCATTTTTTGTATTTGAACCATTCATTGCTTCTATCCAAGCTTTGGTGGTTTCATAACCATAATATAAATACAACGGCTTATCAGAAGATCCAAGAGCTATCACGTTTCCTGTAAAAAAAGTGTATTTTTTAATTTGCAGTAAAAATATAGTATTTATGATTTTTGCCAATCATATATCTATATTATATTCATATACCTATAAGCACCTTCTTTTGCTATAGAATACCTTATAATATCTAAATTTTAAACATTACTAAGTAAATAATTTTGAGTAAAAATTCCCGTTTTTCCTTAATTTTTCTCTTGTTTTTCACGGCGCATTTGAAAACTACTTTGAAATTTTTTACTTTTGAAAATCCAAAGCACTTTTACTGTCCTAAAAGATTTTCTATGGCAAAATAAGCAATCGATGACGGCAGGTCTTGAGTGTGAATATTATCAGTTGATTCGTTAGGTTTTCCTTTTACTGACGCTACCAGTTTTTAACCAATGATCGATGGTCGAAAATATATGATTTTAAATGTTAAAAAATGTGAAAAAAATAAATGGTACTTCAAATATGAAACCACTGTATATTTATATACGTAGTACGTTATGTGAGACACGTAAACTTTGAAAGCAAGTGACTGCTTAATTATTGAAGTACATGCCGCAATATCAAACAACCTGTTCACAGTGGTAGTTTTATCTGAATTTAAGATAAAAATGATATGCAATTATTATACGAGCAACTCCACGCAGTAGCAGATCCAGAGGGGGGCAAAGGGGGAATTTGCCCCCTCCCCAATCGCCGTAGTTTCCCTTCATTTTACACTATCTTTAGCCAATTTTGTAGCCAATTTTTGTACTTTTGCCCCCCCCCCCCAACAAAAAAATTAAGCCCTGGATCCGCCACTGACGCCACGTTACCTGATCAGCTAAAATCTAGTGTACACACTGAATGTGGCCTATAGTCATATATTATAATTTATACTCTTATTATACCTATCGGCTATCATACACTTATACTATATTATATTACGAAAAACCTATTTACAATATTTACAATAGTCAATATTTCACAAATAATATGTCATTTCAATTAAATACTCCCAATTTCACTTTTTCCGAGGACCCCCAATACCTTCACGGACCCCTGGTTGAGAAACAATGTAATAAACTAATAAATATTCGACTGCTACCTGTATATCTGTCCCAGTGTCCCCCGTTTTCAATAACAGTTTTTACTTACTTTCATCTTTTTCAGAAAAACTAAAAGTGAAATCAGGATGACAAATTAAGCCATCGTAAACGAATGATGTACACTCTTTTGGTATCCAATCTAATGGCATGGGATCATATGGACAGAATGTTCCATACTTATCAAAATCACCTGCATACATACATGGTGCTATTCCAAGCACTGAAAAATAAAAATAATTATTAATTAATATTTCCATTGATTATAATAAAATGTACTAATATGTACCAATAAATTATGGTAGGTTATAGCTACGGCGGGGCGGCATTTATTTTCCTAATAGTATTTTTGTTGAGATTGACATTTTTTAATTCGTAATATCTTTTGAATAATTCAAAAAGTAATCTACAGGTATTGAAACAGTCTTGAATACGAAATGATTTATTTGGATAAGGATTAATACAATAGTATGGATAACATGGTCAGCATTTCTGATTTCTATCAACCTTTATCATGAAGTTTTTTGTAGATATTGTCGATATTGATATATTCTTTAATATTGTAGAACAATTTTTTGTTCTTTCATCAACTATATAGTTTCTGCAGCGTATGCGATGAAAGACATTTTATGGTTAATTTTTTTACACTTTGGGTTACACTATTGAAATTTTAGCAGGGATTCCAATTTTATTCTAGTAATAAATATAGACTATTCTACTCATGGATAATGTAGCATTCTAATGGTGAAAGAATTTTTGAAATCGGTCCAGTAGTTTTTGAGTTCTTTCGTTATACAAACATACAAAAATACAAATATTTCCTCTTTATAATATTAGTATGGACTAAACGTACCTAGGTACTACCTATTATAATGTATTTTGAATAGACTTTTTATCACTGGACAATGGCTATGTGTGACTTAAGAATATTTTATGTAGTTAAATTTGATTTTGAGTTTTTCATTCGTTGTTACAATATTATAATCGACTTCATTTCCGAATTTTGATTGTTATTTTTTATACATTTTTCGTTTGTGATTCTGAGTGTTGCTAAGAATGGATTGGTTTTACATTGATGTATTTATTATTTGTGTGACTGTTCACTGTTATTACGTGTTTACTGTTTATTGACTATATTTTATAGACTTGGGTTTTATTACTTTAATTATTTGGTCGAATTTAGATCATAGAAATAAAAATTATTTTTTAGTTAAAATTTATTTATTTTAGATTCTGAGCAGAGCGTTTAAGATTGATATTAGATTGATAATTTTATAGATTTTCACTGATAGATAAATATACCCAAGTGAATAATTAATTGATTTGATTATATATATATATTTAAGTATATAACTATATTTATTTACCAGAAGTATTTAATGTCTCGGCGTTTATTCTGACCCATACATTTTGAAGAACAATAATTGTTATAAGTAAAATAAAACTTTTCATTTTATTTTTATAAAAACCCTACACTATTAGGTATATTATAGTTTAATCATAAAATAAAACACAATTGTTGGTATTAAATTATTCGAATGACTACAAATTATATAGCTAGATCATTATAAATGATGCTAACTTGCAGTTGTATTTGAATAGTAATAATATGGCAATATTATACAATAGATAAATTGTAAGAATAACTAAATAAATATTAATGTGTCATACATTATCTACCGTAATAATTATTTCATACAACGGGAGTAATAAAATAACATTATAAATTAATTAAATAAACAGCAAAATTAGTATACGTCATTATACCTCAGTAGGTATTCGTATAATTTATATTAGGTATTTGTATAAAAATATAAAATACAATACAATTTTTGTAATTAAATTAATCAAATTTCTACAATTTGTCATTGATCTTATATAATATATCTTGTTGATGATGATTATAAATTACAACATCCTGCAGTTGTATTTGAATAGAAATAATATGACAATTATAGTGTAATCAATGAAATTAACAGCAATCATTATATAATATTTTTTTTTCTGTGAAATCGCAGCTGTTTCAAATTTATGATCATACATTATACAATATACATACAATTCAGTATTGTTAACTATTAATTATTATATGTGTCAATACTCAATTATGTATATATATATGTATACCTATATTAATGATAGTTATAATATTGTTAATCATTATAAGTATTATTGTAGCACTGTCTTGTAACGTTAGTGTTTGATAGACAATTAATTATATATAGCAGCCATAGTATCTCGTGAGAATGATATATATAATATATGAGTCAGATCCCTAGGGTGGGCACTCTATATATTATGGAAGGCGCATTTTATATAATTCATGTATTTTAAAAGTGTCCGTTTGTGTTCCTATCGATGATTTGTCGTTAATAGAATTATTTTATTAGCTTATCTTCTACGAAATATCAGTGATATACCGGTGGACCGCGGGCAACAGGTACTTCTTTGGATCGCATATTTAGCAGATAATTGTTTATTGTTTATTCTATGAGAAGAACCAAAATGGCAGCCTACTAGGATGGGACAGTTTTTTGGCGCGTTCCACAGTAGGTATACAGTTCAGCGAGTGTGGGATTTTGAGATTTTCTTCGAGTTGAACAATAAACCGTAACCGTACAATAAACATCCGTCTTATTATTTACTTTGTATTGATTGGCTGCCAACATTAACAACCATAATAATTATGTCATGCATTTAAAATATCGGGTGATGGTACCCGGGACAAGTAGCTATTAGGAGCTTTGTCAGCCGACCAGATTCCGGCCCCCTCTTACTCATATCCAGTTTTCTCAAGCCGGCCGTAGCCCGTCTTTCTTAAATCTTGTGCAGGATCTGCCATGGATCCATGGTAGCATGGGATTAGGGCAGTGGCGCACACTCAAAAATAAATAGGGGTAGCAAATTGAATCGTTATTGGAGGCTATTTTTACACATTTTGGAATTTTACGCTTGTTGTTATAAATATTATCATAATATTTTATTTTATCATATTCTACAATAATAAATGCATTTTGTATTTAATATCGATAATATTATGAGTTTATGATAAATTATAATTTTTATTTATATGACAACGTTTTTTTTTTTGTTTGTACAAGTTGTATGATTGTTTATAATCTTTTTAATTAAACAGTAAGATATTTCAATATTTACGTATTGTGTATATATTTTATCAGAATTTTAAATGCTTAAAATAATTTTTAGGGGGCGTCAGTGGCAGCCTTCTGCATACCCTGAAAAAGAGGCCTGCGCCGGGCTGCGCACGTCTATGATTTGAGATGTTATCACTGGTTAAAAATATAGTGACCAAATATCAAAATTATAAGTTAAGAATTTAAGATATGCGATCATAATATAATATGTATATTATATGTAACCAGAGGCAACTATTAATGAAAAAAAAATAAATATAAATGTCTACTAATTTGCTACTATATTACGGTGCATCCGAATTGCATGCCAAAAAATAAATATAAATTGGAATGTCCAAATTGCATGCCGTCTTTTGGAGGGGTCTGTCCGAATTGCATCCAGTCTCTTGGAGGGGTGTGTATGTCCGAATAAAATGTCTAAATAACTTACTTTTCCACTAGAGGAACGGGATTTTGTTACATTACAATAAAATATACAAATATTGTAGAAGGTGACACTGTGAAAAATAAATATTAAATAAAAATATTTTTCATCAACAACAAAGGCCATAAGTTAAATAAAACTATTGTAGTTTAGGGTAATCAAGTGAGTATATTTTACATGTTTACATAGTATTTCAAATAAATAATATTGTTTTAAAATTTGGTGGGTTTTTTTGACATTTCAAGCACACAATAGTACAGTGCAATGATGTATAATATAATAAATTTATAATGGCATGATTATAATGTAATGTATATATTTTTTTTTAATTATTTAGAATTTTAGATTATAATTTATAACAGTAAATTTAAAACATTTATAACAAAACGTTGTTATTTTTTAGTGCAATACTGCAATCAATTTTACTATTTTTTTAGTACTACAACATCCGTGCCCTATAGTAATAACAGTTCATAATAATAAAATATGTCAGTATGGAAAATATATATGAATAATACTAATACCGGAAACATATTTTTTTGAATAATTAAATAGTAATAGCATTTTATAAAACGGTTAATATTAAAGGGGAAATAGTTTAAAAATGTTCAGGGGAATAATTACGTTACAATATAATAATAATAATAATAAATTAAATAAACAATAATAATAATAGTAGGTAATAATATTATAATAACTTATAAATTATAAAAGCTTATAAATTTGACAATTGACAGCTACAAACACTTAAGTGACCGATAAGCGTATGTCGATGTCTGTGAAACAGACTACAATACTCCAATATAGATACAGTTTGGGAAAATATTTACTCGGATATAAAAACATTTCAACCTAGAAACTAATCAATTGTGACAACCATAGATAAAATAGCGTTTCTATACATGAATTTTTTTTTTTAAATTAGGAAAGTCCAAAAAATGTTTAAGTTGTTTAAGTGCATAATAAATAAATATGTGCCAAAGGCATGCAATTCGGACAGACCCCTCCAAGAGATGACATGCAATTTGGAATTTTTTTTTTTTGGCATGCAATTCAGATGCAGCCCTATATTGGCTATATTAGTACCTATATATTACTATCACAACAAAAACCCTTCGTAAACTAAAATGCAAAAATGGCTGAGTAAAAAAAAATATAAGATCTTTAAGCACTATAAAGATGTGATGTCACGAATAAATGCTAAGTATATTGAATTTAATTCAACTTTTTGTTTCAATAATTTATTTATTTACTTGACGAGGAATCATTTCATAAAAGAAACAAAGTGTGATGAATAAAATAATAATTAAATAGCGAAGGACTATTAAAATATAACTTTTTATTATTTAAAAAATATTATTATTAATGTTTATATACTATTCTAAATAATTCCTCGCCAAGTACCTAAATAAATTATTGAAACAAAATAAGTTTACTTAAATCCAATATACTTAGCATTTATTCATGATATCACATCTTTATAGTGCTAAAATGATCTTATATTTTTTTTACTTGGCCATTTTTACACGTTGTTTACGAAGGGTTTTTGTTGTGATATCACACATTTTTATCGTCATTAAATATTGAGTATTTACACAATAATCTATATAAGAAAGGTAATATTGTTGGTAACTGTTGGCAATGCTGATACGACCACGACGACGGCTACCGTGATTCTGATTTTAATATTATAAATTTCCATTAAAAAGTTCGCACTTTTTCATTTATTATTTAATTTTTAAAAGTAAGATTTTGATGATTTTAACAAAAGCACGTTATACACAATATTTCTGATGTTTTGGAGTTTACTAGGAGTTAATTGATGCATTAGAAAATTAGTTATGTCGTATAACAAATTTACCTCTATTTTACACAGTTTAAATACCTAACTCCTGCTCCGATATACTATACACACACCGTCGTGCAGTTATTATTTTTTTTTTACTTAGCTCGCGAAACCTAAATATTATAATATATTATCCAGCGGCAAGGTCGTTTCGCGAGCTAAGTAAAAAAAAAAAATAACTGCATGACGGTTTGTGTATGGATAATATATTATAATATTTATTATTTAGGTAACCATAGGCCAGTGGCTCGTGTATATGTGCACAAGTGCACGTGCACAGAGCCGTGTCAAGCAATTCAGCGCCCCGGGGCAATTCGAGCCCTTTCCCTACAATTTGGGCTCCAAGTAGCATATTAAGCTCAAATAACGACGCCCCTTACTTTTACAAAACTATGGCACCCGGGGGCAATTGCCCCCTTTGCCCTCCCCTTAACACTGCTCTACACGTGCACTACCTAACCGGACTCAAGAAAAATTGAAAACATAAATCATAATTATACAACTAAGTACTCATAATGTTATTAAGATTATTTTTAAAAATATAAAAACATAAATTCAGAATATTATGAAAATAATATATTTGGATTGGGTTATTTCGATGGCCAAATATAGCAACGGTATCGCCGTATCGGTGTGTATTATAGCAGTGCATTTTTTAAGCTAGTAAACTGGGGCAACATAATGTCGCCCAGTGATAATACATAATAGTATAATACCATTGTTTATAAATACCAGTATTTATAATACATTCATAATAATATAATATAATATATATTGGAAATAATAAAAACATTTAAATTATGATTTTATATAGATAGGCGATAGCCAGCTGGTTTTTTTTCTAAACATGCAATAATCATACTTTGTAGTACAGCCCCATTAAATAACGAATGCAATATAATATATCAATGGGTTATGGCCTTATGGGTCTCAGGAAAATATCTTCATTTAAGTTGACCGTTTACAACTAACTATTGACTTCGTCGGCCGTCGGGTTTTCACTTTTATTATTTTATTCATAAACATATTATTGACTAATTAGATGTATACATTTTTGTAAAATTCTCATCATCGGCCGCCTCAAAACAAAACTAGTCGGTTTTATGTAACGTCGGCCGAAAACAAACGTTTTTTTCTCTTTGTGTTCGCGAATCGCTGCATCATTTTTGCATATTACTACATTCAATATTGTCACTTAACCCTGGTTTGCAATTAATATGTTGTAATGTTTAATTTGGATTTTGGTCAAATATTAAACTATTACTGCTTATTATTATTGTACAGCAGTCGTGATTACCAAACCCTTATTGTCACCATTAATTTCATAGTTTTAAGATGATTTATGATACAATATATATTAATTATAATACAAAATCATAATTTAAATAGTTAAAAATATTCTTAAAAGAGTATAGGTGTTAGGTGTAGTACATAATATTAATTTTATAAGCAATTTTCAATTAATAATTCTTTAATTATTACATGTTAGCTTAATTCAAATTCAAATCACTATGGCTAAACGCATTACAGACTTTTTTGGAGTATCCACAAAAAAAACAAAAATCATCTAATCCTGAATCTTATATTTTACCTCAACATTTACCAGCTGAAACTTAAAATTCTAATACTTCTCTTACTATAAATTAAGTAGAGCCAGTAGAGGGTATAATTGATTGTCCTCCATCGTGTTCATCATCTTCATTTTCTACAATTGAGCCCGTCGAGGTACCACTTCATGTTTCTAATTCTAACAGCGTTAATTCAGAACAAACAAGTGATTATATTATAAAAATATTAGATTATATAATTTAATATTTATTTATATAATTATATATAATATTAATTATCTTCTTTTAAATAAATTATGATTTTTTTTATAACTTTTACCTACCTACCATTTGCTTCTAGCATTAAGATTTATTTTTAATAATTATGAGGGGTAAACATGAATTTATTACCTACTATAATTGACTATCTATTTTGAGTAAACATTTTTTTGTCGCAAAGTAAAAAATCCTTAAAAAATGCACTGTATTATTATAGTGGTGCAGTGTGCACACAATCGATGTACAGTACACATTTGTACAGTGTAAAAATTAAAACAAGTCGAAACACGCAGCCCGCGTTATAATGGAATTGATATTGTGCAATGTGCATATTCGTTTTGTGCACATAACCAAATAAATTGTTTTCAGTGAATTATTTTCGACGTCGCCGCGCCGTTGCGAGTCGGCATAGGCATTATAATTTATTTTTACTCTCATTCGTTTATTATATTTCCGATTATAGTCGATCATTATCGGAAATTCAAAACAACAATCGTTTTTCTGTTTAAAAATATAAACAAAATAAAAGCTAATTGAAACCATGTAAAAAAATATTTTCATAAAAATGTACACTTTTTGAAATAAAGAGTGTTGTTTGATAAAAGAATCACCCAGTTAAGTATATATATATATATTATTGGTTCTATTTTTTTTTATGTGCACTACTTCATTAAAAAGTAAAAACCCACTAGCCGCCACTGCCATAGGCAATATAAACCATTTATAAAAAAAAAACAACTAATTTCTTCTATTATTACATTGTAAAAACCTTATGTTTAAAAATATTATTATAGTTAAATGAAAAGACATGTTTGGTTTGAAATTATTAAAAATGTCTCTAACATTTCATTTAAAATGAAGTATTACCGTGTTATGAAAACATCATGTCATCATATAATTATTGTTGTAATGATTAAAAATTAAATTAGTATTTCAGGGATCCTGTGTGATGGGGTACAGTACCTGACGTCTAACACTCGATTGTCATTTGTAGGCGAAATTTCCGAAAAAATGACACCGTTTCCAATATTTTGTTCGTTTGTATTGTGTCATTCGTCAATCGTGTTATACATATGCTTGAAGTTGGCTTCCCGACATCGTCCGATCGACCGCGGCGACCAATGCCAATATTTTGAAACTAATTTGAAACACACTTTTAACTTTCTGCTCTTAAGAATTTCAAACTCCTTACTTTGGACTAAAAAAAATAGCAATCTCTCACTCCGGGGGTTTTTAAAAATAGTCATTTTTACCAACTATTTTTTTAATTTTTAATTGGGTACTATTTTTAGTAATTAGATATTTATAGTAATTGTACCTATTTAATAATTATTTTCATTAATTAATTTAATCTCACCAGTTTTTAGAACTTCTTAATTTCACCGCATTTAGCTTTTTTAAAAACTATGTTAGGTAGGTACTTAATTAGTTTTTACTAGTTAGAACTGCTATACCTAATATAATTATTACTTATATGCTATTATAGCAGGGGCGTCTTCAGGTCAATTATATGGGGGGTCGAAAAAATGTTAGTCTTGAATACTGCTTTTAACAATTAACAAAATGTATAAAATGTGTTCATCTATCAGCAAAAACAGAACATCTCATGACTTATTAAGAGGCGTTTTCCCTCCTCAACATGCGCACGTGGGGCGGCCCCCCTGTGGAACCTGGATTTTTTTTTAATATATACATAAATATCTATGTTATACTAGATATAGCGAACATTTTACATAAAAAAAGAGAAGCCAATTTTAATCTCATAGTATAGATATCTGTAAATAAATGTAATAATTCAGTTATTATTGACCAAATGATTTATTATTATATCAGAATACTCTATACTATCCACTATATTAGCTAGTGGACTATTTTTTTTATCACAGTGTATTTATCTATCAACTAGGTACTTAATTTATATATTTACGTTATTTCACAGTTGTATACCTTATTGTAGATAATATTATATACCACATAGGTTAGTTAAAATAGTAATTACAGATAACGAATATTTTAGACCTAAAAAAATAGAATATGTAACTACATCCAAATTTGAACTTACAATATCTATAAAAAAAACGGTTTACATATTTTTTTAGATTTTTTGGTTACAGAATGAACTACTTACATGGAGCTTATTGTTTTAAAATTCAATGTTTAAAGATATAAAAATAAATTCAACATTTGATACATTTGTCAACATTTGAAATTTAAAATCTGTAAAAATGGATGGAAAACGTTTTTGATTATTACTTTTTTAAAAACTTTATTTTTCCATATTGTATTTGATTAACGTTTTTAAAAACGTTATTTTCCTATTGTTTCCAAATAACGTTTTTGATAATATTGTTTTTTTTTCATTTATATAATATATTCTTATAACTTATAACGTTTAACTTTTAAGTTATAATAGTAACGCTCAATATAGAAATTACTAGAAAATACTTAAAAGTTACAAATTAAAATTAATTATTCTTAATATTTAAATTTCAGGATACGTTTGGAATAATTTCTTCGGTATTTGAAGTGATGAGAAAACCAATGTTACTTGAACCCGAAAATGTAATAATTATTAATATTATCTTAACCTGTGTATTGTTACATAATTTTTTAAGAAGAAGTAAAAGTTCCTCTTCAAAAATTCACCAAATGGGATATTTGATACCAAATATGAGAAAGGGTAGATTATTCCTAGCTGGTACGTAGCGACAAGAACAAATTAGCATGGCATCTTTACTACTCATTCGTAACATACCGAGAAGAATCAGAGCGGAAACTAAGATACCTAATACGAGATGAATTCGCTACATACTTTTCAACAAACCGAAAAGTACCTATATAGGCAAGATAAATATTAATATTTTAAAATGTAATTTTACACACCATCTTAGTTAGGTACTATGATACCAAAATAATGCTATTATTTTTTATTAATTTAATTTGTATATTATGTAAGTACCTATATCATATATTATTTGAGTATTTAATACATTGTACCCATACATTACAATTCATAATAAAACGTATAAGTAAGTACACTTACGTCATATAAAATTCTAACAAAAAATTCTAATCGATCAACCATCGATCTCAAACATGTGCATAAAATCATTGTCAATTATATAAACAAAAAAATCCTAACAATTGTTAATATATTAATGTACAATAAAAAAATTATTAAATTATAGAATTTTTATTATTAATACCTACTATAACTTTGGCGCATCTGAACCAAAGTTATCATGCTACTGTTTTTCTTGGTCTACACGAACCGGTCGTGGGATCAGTAGTACAAGTATATTGGCTGTTCCTTATTTGATTTACCGACAATCATCGGGAACGGCACCAGTGACAAATCATTTTGTACAAGTATGCCGATCCGATGGCATGGCAACTAACCACCAGTACCAAATATTGACCAAGTACAAAAGTATTCCGGCTAGAAGATAATCCGGCTCTTAACAATAGGACTAAAAAAATTTGTAATTATTATTATACACTAAATCAATGGTGTTCGAAGTTACACAAAAAACACTGCTTTTTTAAACTTATCAAAGATATCAAATCTTTTTTTTTAAATTAATTTGTATTTTAAACTAATTTATACTGTGAAAAATTATAAATTCATTGAAAAAAAGGTGGGCAAGTAGC
Organism: Macrosiphum euphorbiae; assembly: GCA_949089665.1. Lineage (NCBI taxonomy): Eukaryota > Metazoa > Arthropoda > Insecta > Hemiptera > Aphididae > Macrosiphum > Macrosiphum euphorbiae. The sequence continues at coordinate 7,748,198 of CARXXK010000003.1, read as the reverse complement.
CCTGCGGTACAAATGGGTCACTGTAATGGATGTTGTTAAATTTGAATTCAATGATATAATATCATTGTATAACATTTTAACACTATTATAGTGGAAGCTTTGTATTAAATGTTCAAGCATTTTTAGTTTTTACCCAACAAATACAATTTTATTTTCATTCATCGAAAAAAAAAAACTAAGAAAATTGAAAACTGAAAATGTCCCTGATATTATAGGGTGTTCCTATAAATATAAAAATAGCCAGTAGATTATATTATATTGTTTACACCAAACAGCATTGCAGACTTACACTATGGATTGTAATTTGTAATCTCTATGATTATAATAAAATTGATAAATAATACGGTTTCACGGTAATATTTTGTCGGCTGCCACTCTGACCTGACAAACCTTTCAAAATAGTATGCTTCCATCGGTAAAAAAAATTGATTCCCCATATTGTTGAACGTATGAACGCAAACGACAAACATCTGAAGTTTTGGCCATAGGCATTTTCAAAAACTTAGTCGAACAAACAAAGATAAACAAAATAAATCTGCGAAAATCAACAGTGCAATACAAAATTAGGATTTAGATAAATACCTAGCTTATCTTATCTTTACCTAATTTCATGTAACTTGTATGTATGCATATGTTGTAACTTGTATGTATGTAATATGTATATATCTTAGTGTCTACACGTGTCAACAATAATTTCGTATAGAATCAGGGTGTATCTAATCGGTAAAAACATTATAAATATCTATTTTTATTTATTTATAATGAATGTTAACATTGTTAACTAGGTTCATTGAATATTGTACATTGTAGACAGTGTCAACAATAATTTCGTTTGGAATCAGGGTTTATCTGATCGGTAAAAACATTATAAATATTTATTTTTATAATGAATGTTAACATTGTTAAAGGGGGCCGTTACAGTTACATTTGTTTTCTCTGTCTTACAAGTGCGTAACATAGCAAATTTTACTCTCGACAAAACACGTTTATCTCCCGATAGTTTAAAAATTAGAGCGAATTGACCTCTTATAAAATTTAAAGGCAAGATTATTATCTAGGCAATGCCATAGGCTTTATGTTATAATTCAATTTTAAAGCGAGTTATGTGTATTTTAAAATTGTAAACTGTTTGTACATCTTAAAATGCTCATAACTCGCTTTAAAATTAAACTATAATAAAAAGCCTATGTCATTGTCTAGATAATAATCTTACCTTTAAATTTTATAAGAGGTCAATTCGCTCTAATTTTTAAACTAACTGGATATAAACGTGTTTGGCTGAGCGTAAAATTTGCTATGTTATACGCACTTGTAAGACGGAGACAACAAAAGTCATTGTAACGTCCCCTTAACTAGGTACATTTTAATCGAATTTTATCAATTCCTACATAAAAATGCACTAAAAATGTCAAAAAATGCAAAATAAAAGTTACATTTTTTAATTCCTTGATATATGAAATGAACTTTGTGCTTGGAAAGCTATGTTTTTGGTCATTCAGATAAAAAATTCCATATGCATTCAAATCCGTTCACTAGTGATGACACACACCGAAAATAAGCAAACACGTCATTGTAAAATCTGTACATTTATCACTCCGCTTAGAATACTAGGTATTTAAGTAGGTATTTATAGTTTATAGATTACCTGCCCATATAAAAGATACAATATTCTAACTGTAGGAATATCTTATAAAAATATAATATTACACCTGTCACCTACACAAAACGATCTGGTAGTGGGTACGTCGTCACGTCGTTATTTGTTAATGTTAATATTATGTTATTGTGTACGGCATCACGGTGCAGCATTGTATAAAATCTTCTTTATAGATCTTGAAGTAGTGGCATGGCGTAGCTCTCTAGTTTTAGTATACACATACGAATACAATATACTTATAATATAATGTGGGGCAGTGGTGGCTCCGGGGGTGGGGGGCGGAGGGTCGCTAGGGGCCACCCCCTAAGCTGCGTATTTCTAAACAATTTTATACTGTTAAAAACAAAAATAAAAAAAAAATCATCGACATTTTCTGAAAATGTTGACTTGCCCCCCTTCCCCCCTAACCAAGTATCTGGAGCCGCCGCCCTGATGTCGGGTACATAATATTTGCCATAATTATATTATAATATTATGTAGCGGTGTCAGGCGTCAGCCGTCGGTAGCGGTACCTCTATCTGGCGCCGGGCGCGAGAACTACCCACAATGCTATAAAACCGGAATATTATGGTATTAATTTCGTATTTTCGTCAAAACTACTCAAAAACACGGTGCCGCGAACCATAGGTTAGGTCGTACAGCCGCCGTCCGATTGCCCTAGAGAGCTGAAATAATACGGCAGAATGGTAAACACCGCGGGCGATGCACCCCGCGGGAAACCGGTGTCCGAACACGAGAAGAGGCGTACGAAACAAAACATTTGTCTTCCCCGAACACAATACAACTACAACATTACAATATAATAATATTATTGTGCTGGTATCCGGGTCGCGGTTACGGCATGGCGGAAAGAGTACCGTCCGCGGTAGCGTACTGCCGTCACCGTTTCTTCCACGACTCGCCGCGTCTCTGTCGGCCCGACGGCCGGCCGGTTCGGTCCGTCTCGTTCTAGCCGGCGTACACGCGCGCACATTCACTGCGCACGCCGCACACGCACGCACACTATTCCACTGGCACATAAACACACACAAACGAACACACACACGCACACCAGTGTATTTTTATTTCATTATTTACATTTTGTGTACAAAAATAATGTTAGTCTGATACCGAGGTTAAATGCATCGATCGCGTTCCCGTGTTTAGTTTTAAATGTGTATTGTATTTTGGTAAGTACGTCTCAAAGCATATTATTTCGTCGGGCGACGGGCCCGGCAATCGCTCGGCTCGTCGTCCGCGGCTCCGGCGGACGCCAGGCCCCGGGATTCCTGCCGATTTCTCGGTCGTCGGAATGGCGTCGGTCCGTCGTCTCTCCAGCGCGCCAGTCCCCACCACATGTTTCGCTCGCGGAACGCCGTCGCGCAATGTCCGCGGCGCGCCGACCGAACCGCCGATGTGTGGTGGCGATGTCAACGCATCGGAAAAGCCCGATGGGCTTGCGATTTTCCGACCTTTCCCCGAATCTGAAAATTCCGCGATTATCGCGCCAAACCGCACATATGCTCCCTTGGCGTGTTTTTGCTCCCTCCCCCCACCAACCCCCCGGCCTACGCCGCTGCCGCCGCAACGCTCCTCACCGCCATCACCACCACCACCACCACCACCCTTGTCATCGACGCCGCCGGTGTGTTTCACACGTATTTATATGAGAAAAGAATAATTTTGGACGTGTGTGACAAAGGGAGTCCGGTCGGTTTTTCACGTTTTTCGTTTTGTACGACACATACCTGTAATTGTTTACATTATTGTTGTTGTTGTTTTTAATACTGTTATTATTGTTGTGATAGTCGTAGAGTTGATTCACCGCTTTACCTGTGTCATTGTATACATGTATATATTTATATTTTTGTCGCTCTTTGTGAGGGGGTGCTTGCAGTGTTTGCCGTTTGATCAGTCGTTCTTCAAACATATACCGCTTATTTGCCAGTTTTACTCTTAACCTTGCAGCGATTGTGTCGACACTACTCAACTGTTTTTTTTTATGTTTTCAGATTACCCTGTAAATACCGTTGTACATAAGGAATAGGTGAACCATAAGCGAAAATATAAATACATTATAATGAGCAGCGTTAAAGGTGTTGTAAATCGCAACGCCAAGACGTCTGGTAAGAATAGCGCTACCAACACAGCTTTACAGAATGCTGACACAAAAGATGCAGTACAAAACAAAACACACGAAAAAGAAAAATTGCAGGTACCTAAATTTAATTTGTAGCTCACGCCCATATTCTGTACGGTGATATTGTCTGCACATTTTTAAACATTGAATTAATTTAAATTTAACTCCTATCAGTCTTTTAGACTTAAATGCATTAAAATTAGTGTTATCAGTTAAACTTAGGTACTTATAAACATATACTCATGGATCCTTGATATTGTTTATACCTTATACTTTATAATAATAATTGTTACATTATGTTAGAATTTTAGAATTTAAATCAATAATACATTTTAGTTGCCACCTTAATTATAATACATTTTTTCTAATTAACCGCCCGATACCTTTTGAGCAGTGTTTGTCAAGTTCCTTATAAAAAGGAATTCGTTCCGTTCCTTGTTCCTTTTTAAAAAAAAGGAATTCGTTCCGTTCCTTGTTCCTTATTAAAAAAAAAGAATTCTTTCCTTTGTCGTTCCTTTGGAAAAAGAACTAGTTCCTTTTTTAACAGATATACTTAGGTACTTTAATTTTTAATTATACCTATACATAGGTACCTATACAAGTAAATTTATAATTTACTATTAAGTTTAAGAAAATAATACTGACTGCAGCTTTTAGTAATCTATTTTGAGATTTTCTTTAAAATTAAATTGATGACCAACGTATGCCAACTGTCATTAAAATAATATTGTAACGTCTTATTAATATAGTAATATATTATTATACATTTTAGCTGTAGGTACTAGGTATTAAAATAGTCCCGACCCGCATAATAATTCATAAATTATTTTATTGTTCAGTCTTCAGTATTCATGCTATTTTATTTTCCGTCGACGCAACAACAAGGATTTATATTTTATATAGTAATAATGTAATAATATAATAGTATATACCCATTTCTATATATTAAGTTATAACTTATGAGTTATGACTTATGAGAAATATTAATAAAGTTACTAATGACTAATAAGTAATGAGTACCCTGTACCAGAGTACCTACCTAATGATTAATGACTAACTTTAACTATTAAGTTTGATACTCGGATACTCGATAGTCGATAACAATCATAATATTGGAAATATACACACTAAGATAAAAAATATTTCAATTTCAATTATTTATATATCTGTGTAAATTGGAACTTGAAAGGAACCAAAAATTTCGTTCTTTTTCCTTGAAAAAAAGAACTCGTTCATTTCCTCGTTCTTTTTTTATAAAAAGGAATTCGTTCAACGTGCCGTTCCTTAAAAAAGGACTTCGTTCCAGGAATCCGTTCCTTTTGGAACTCGTTCCTTCCAAACACTGCTTTTGAGGGAGAGTTCATAGGGTGATATAAAATCTAAGAATATGACATCACGGGAATAATTCTCAGGCCTCGTAGAATTGTCAAATTTTGATGACTAATTTTTTTATCTGAAAGAAAAATACTGCCTATAGGTCGCATCAAAATCCAATTTTTTATTTTATTTAAAATAATTGTATAATTAATTTATAAAAAAACGCTTAAAATAGTAAAATTTTTGAATTTATATTATAAAGCAGGGGTCTCCAAACTTTTTTATTCAAGGGCCACAAAAAAAATCAAATGCTCTTAGCGGGCCAAAAGTTTATTAACACATATCATTTTTAATTTTATGATAATATATTAGGTACCTACCTGTATAAATAATATGTTTACTTTATATTTTTGTATAAAATATTGTTTACTTTACAATATACTTAAATAAAAATAAATAGGTATAAATATAATATAATATAAATACATTTTTGAAATAATTTTTTTATCTATATTTTCCTTTGCGGGCCACATAGTTTGGAGACCCCTGTTATAAAGTATGAGATTAAAATATTGAAAAAGGGAGTTCATGCATGTAGAATATCAGATCTGATTATTAATAACTGCATTGTTGATGAAAAAATGGAAAATAGCATGCTTGGTGAATCACTGTACCTATATAAAAAATGGAAAGAAAGTTATTTAAACTTAAAATATTTATATTTTCATTGTACCCTCCTACAGTAGGTATAAATGTAAATGGATAGTTCCAAAATTTAAAATAACATGGAGTTAGGTATAGAAATAAAACTAACAAGTATCGATTGTGATTAAGCATACATTTTTTTGATACTTTTTTTTTTTTTTGTGAACCTTTAACTTAAACATCTGCTTAGGATCTGGCATTTAATATTTTTATTTTCTTGAAATTGGATTCCTAATTGTATAGTTATAAATATACTTTCTATAGCTTGACACATTTAAATTTCTATTTTTTTTAATATACATTTTTATTTTAGCCAACAGCAGAGCAACTTAGGATTGCTAAAATTATTGATCTGAAGCCTGATGAAGAAATAAACAACAAAATAAAACAGGTGTGTTTTGTTATTATTATTATTATTTTTTTTTAATAATAAAATAAGTAGGTACATTAACTTATCAGTTATATAATATAAAATGTCTTATATTTAGGTGATGCAAATAACTCAAAAAACAGAAGATGAAGTAGTTATCGCGCTCCATGATAATGCTTTAGATATTGCATTAACTATTGATGCACTTTTGGAAGGACCACAGGTATACTTAAGTTAAAATTATAAATCATTAGTGTTGTATTTTCCTTAGATATCTTAATCCAACTTAATTTACCATATTTGCTGTTAGGAATCATGGTCAACCACAGGCAAGAAGAAAAAAAATCGAGCTAGTAGCGTAAACAAAAAAGAAAAAGACGATTTGATGAAAAATGGTGAAGCAGATGGAGGTAGTTATTAATATTGTTATTGTGAATTACATTTCTCAGTTTATTTATTGTTATAAATATTATTTTATCCAACTAGATGCTGAATGGGACGAAACCATTACACAAGCAGCTAGTATTACTGCTCAAAACAATGGCGGATTTAGTGAGAGACGAGGTCGTGGCCGTGGTGGCCGAGGAGGCTTTACTAATAGGCCTAGACCAACCGAAGGTGGTCAGCGATTTGGAGAGTCACGTAAATGTCAGTGTAATTTTCTCTTGTTTTGAATACACTTATTTTATTCAATGTTTACAGGGAGAGAACGTGAGAACAAAGAAAATGAAAAGAATTTAGCTGAAGATGGTGCTAGTGGTGAAAATCGTAACTTCCGTTCTGATAGTCGAGGCTCAAGAAGAGGCATGAATGGACCACGTTATAATGGTCGTTCTAGAGGTACTCGCATGTTCCAAAACAGTGAACGTGGTAATTCAGGACCAGGTGGTGCCAATAATAGTGGATTTAGTCAACCAATTGACACATGGTTCAATCCTACTGCCAAAGAATCAAAGAAAGGTAATATAAATCAATTAATAAAATAATATAATATTAATGAAATTTGATGCCACAGTAATCATGTTCATAAATCTTAGCATTGCATGTTGTAGGTACTTTTAAAAATTGAAAGAAGTGATTTTTTTTTTTGTAATTTGTGAGTGCTCATTGTTTAATAAGTTATGCTTGAAGGCTTTAATTATATATTTTAATTTAATTTTTCCTTATATGGCTTAACAGCTTAAATTAAAGACTAAAATTAAAATATTAAATAAATAAATATTTAATTTCTATGGTTGTATAACTGTAGGGATTTTCTTCACATTTTTTCAAATGTATTATATGGCAATTCCAAATCATAACATTTTAATTACTAGAGATTATACTAATTTACTTATTGGTTATTTCTAACTTATTTTATATCAATATACATATTTATAACACTGATAACATATTATGACTAATGTTATAATTAAATCTATTTATAATGTAAATATTAAGTTTTTTTGTAGGTATCCATAATATACATTGTCTAAAAATACCATGATAAATATTATAAAATTATAAGATATATTTATAAGTTGAATAATTTTTAATATTAAATTATCTGATGAATATTATTAGCATAAGATGATCAGCTTATGTAATATTTATATAATTTAAAATCAGTTACAAATAAGTATTTAAATCAAAAATAATTAATGGGGACTAGTGGACTTCTAACTATTGCATATTTGACATATTCCAAATTATATGCTTTTAGCACTATTTTATGTTAATACGGTCTTTTGAAAGTAAAAATCAGTTTTATCAATTTATATTTATATAATAATAATTTGACATATTTTTAACATGAGATTGATGAGTTGCCGTTTAGCTATTTTTGTAATTCCGTCAATAATAAAGAAAAAGTGTTATCTTGTTTCGCGTTATTTATGCAGATTACTCAATCACACCTATTTATAATTTCAGTAGTTCTTGATTTTAATAGAAAAAATAATATAATTTGTTTTTTTTGCTATCAATATATTTTTCTGCTTATTTTAGCATTTTTAGTGCATATTCAACCCTTTATATGAATGATTTAAGTGAATATTATTGAGATACTTATAGCTTTTATTTCAAGTTGACAATTGACAAGTCCTGATTATTAAATTATTAAAGTTAAATGGTATTAAATAAAGCGTTTAAAACATTGTTGTGTCAAAAGATGATTAACAAAAAACTAGTTATAAAAATTGTATTTATTAACTATAAAGTAATAACTTAGGCAAAGATTTAAATGCAAATTAAATTTTTTCTAAGAATTCCCCAGAAACAGCATTCTAATTTTGGAAATTTTAAAATATTAATTATTTAACAGGATTAATGATGACTTCCAGAAAATCAAAATAATTTTTAAACAGTTTAATTTCAATTGTATTTAAGTTTTGGAATTCGAGTGATGGTGCTTATAACATTTTATAATATGTAATTTTCTATCAACAAATCTGAGAATTTTTGATCAGTTAATTATGGCTATACCTATTATTTTGTGATTAAAATAAAAATTTAGCATAGGGCCTTGAAACTTGATTCCATAATGTGATGAAATAATATTTTCATAAAACTTTTGACCATACCATTCTACAATACATGTTATTGACTTATAAGTTAATAACTATAATATTCTTCTGATATTTAATCTTTTATATACTTGAAAAATTTCTATACTTTTTTTAAACTCTGGTTTATCGATTTATTTATTAGAAAATTGGGGTACATTTCCATCACCCGAAGACTGGGACAACGAAGAGTACACTGGTTCGTTGGCTGACACTAAAGTATTTACTCCTAGTGGTGGTACTGAGAGTACTGTTACCAATGAAGTTGAAGTACCAAAACCAAATGAAAATGCATATTTAGAAGTTGAAGATTGGAATGATGCTGTGCAAGCACCGAATCAGCAAGCAGCAGCTGCTAATGTAATTATTCAAAAATATTTGTATTATATTATAAATTTATATTTATTATATTTTATTTATATTTATTTAATTTATTATTTTTATATAAACTACCAGAATGCAGCTTCTGAGAAACTTGCGGCTTCAATTGCCAACAGTAAAGCGTTAACACCTGAACAGTCCCAGTATTTGTCCTCGTTAACAAAGAGAGGCAACAAAAAAAAGTAGTAACCCTACCACCGGCTGCTGCTTACTACATACAATTCCCATCCTCCAGGTAAAATATAAATAGGTGGATACTATTATTTTATAATCAATTTAAAAATATTCATATACATTTTTATGGTTTAGTGGAATTTGTTTCTTCACCTTTTGAAGAGAATTCAATGGGACCTGGGAAGAAACCAACCTTACGTGCTCGCATACCCCCTCCTTCTAAGATACCATTAAGTGCTGTTGAAATGCCACCTGATGATTCTAGTGTCAATATCAACTTCTTAGATGTATCGTTTGGTGCCGTCGATCTTTCTGGTGATGTACCACAACTTTGTGATCCATCACAGGATCAAAATCTTGCCACATGTTGCTTAACTATGATGACTCGGTTGCTCAGAACGTAGATCTCGTCCCTAACGCAAATGAATATTCAACAATTTCTAATTAAGCTGCGGTTTCAAACTCAAACGATCCCTCAATAAATCAAGAGCCCTCAGCCATTCAACTAAATTGGGCCGCCCCCCCCTGTGTTCCTTCCTCCTGCTGATTTATTTAACTAACAGACGCTGCCAGTTGCTCAAGTCATTACCAAAATATCAATACTGGACAACCAACATCAATGTATAATTCTTCCGTTTTATTCTAATAATCCTTCAAGTATGTATACTATTCTTTTTAAAACTTAGTTTTTGGTTCCCTGTATTATTGTGTTTTTGTTGGTATTTTTTTATAAACATCAAACTTACTAAACTTTGAAAAAGCTGATTGCAGCACATAGCAATTCAAAGGTTTTTAAGCAAAAACTTGATAACATAGGACAATATTATAAAATGGTGATTTTGAAAACCTGTTTAAGCGGAACTTAAAAACAATCAAAATTACACTTTTCATTTTTGTAAAGATATACTAATTAAAACAATTTTTTTAGGGTTTATCCAGTCATACAAGTTTGTATGGTACAACTGCATCCAACATTGGTGTAAATAGTACAAATCCCCACATTCCTCAATTGTCTCAGTCTAATCATTCAATTTTAAATGCTAATTACCCTCAAACAGCAGCACAACCTCAGTTCCCTTCTTATTCATACCCAAATCCTCACTCATATCAGGCATCTGGAATTTCCTATCCTCCTCTTGTTCAGCTGCCAATTTAGCATCAATGTATACCCCATCAACTTACTCCAATTATATACACCAAAATTTACATCAAACTGGGAATACAAACTTGTCTAAATCAACTGTTTCGTTGACTTCAACTACTAATTCTACTAAAGATAGTCTGGTAAGTAAATTTCAATATAAAACAATATTATTAAAACAAAAAATATATTTTCTAAAATCTTTAATTTATTTAATAATTATTTAATTATTTTTGAACATCTTGTTGATTAGTTGCTAGTAGGTATTTAAAGTGGAGTGGAGTGGCCCAAATAATGTCGGCTTACCCCTGCTCATTTTAACTTTTAATACTTAACCCTGGGTTGAGAAAGATACTTTAATAAACATATATGAGTACGAAAGCTTACTAAAGGCCTAAAATAACTAACAAGTAACATTTAAAACTACTTCTTCTCGTGTCCGGTTTTTACAATATATCTTATCCTTCAGTAAGATGTCCATTTATAGCAGATTATTAATATTGTCCACTTCTTTGCCACACGTCCCTTCAAAATTAGGACATTTATGTTAATCGTGTATTGTATTCTTCCACATGCACACTTATCATCCTTATTCCTGACAATCCACAGTTAAACAATTTTTTTCTTATTTGTCCACATCCTACTTTAATTTGTTTAATAAATTGTTATCCAAAGGTTTCAAGGAAGAGTTTTTCTTCCATGTAATTCTTCTGTTTAAATTACTACAGTGTTGTTCTCGTTACTTTCCCTTATGTTTTGTATCTCCATTGCTTTACTCTTTTCGGGCCTGCTTCTCCTTCAAATATCCTACTGTTTTAAGAAACTTCTCAATTAATCAAAATTTGTTGGTGTTATATGTTCCTAAGTTGTACATAGAGTATCTATGATCAGTTTGCACTTTAGTCTATTCTATGTTATTGCAAATCATGTCTAATTTTGGCCACTGAGAATATATAAATTTTCTTTTTTGGTAGGTTTTAGGCTTTTTTATCGATATATTTTTGAATATCAATATCGTTTTGTTTTGTGCGATATTGAATTCTTCAACAAACAAAGAAAAAACATTAAAAAAAAACTTTTTTCTTTATAGTACATGTGAAATAACTTTCTATTCTATAGTTTTTCAATTAATTTACAATGTACAGTCGCATTTTGATTAATCGGTAGCGACTACTTTTAAAAAAAATCAATGCTACTGTCGATTAATCGAAAGTTCCTTAAGTCTAAGTATACGTTTTCTTGAAATTCCTACCTTCTGAAAACCGATCAGAATCTATAGCTTAAATCAGTCAATTATTAATTATTTGTTTAATTAATAATTTACAAACAAAATGTGTATCTACATTTTCATCTAGTATCTCAATCCAAATCAATAACTAAATATACCAAAGAAAAAAGTATTTAAATACAAGATAGAAATAACAAACATCAAGATGTTAAAGATACATCTTTAAAACTAATTATTTAGTTGTTCAAAATTTAATTTTTACATATAAAAATTCTCAGTAAATTAAAAAAAGTTGTTTTGTCTCTTTAAATCATAGAAAAAATAATATTTTTTAAAACTTAAAAACTTGTTGATAAAATAAGTGTTTCTTATCTTGAATAAAAACATTTTTTTTTTTAAGTATGACCAGTCTCAACCTTCAAATAACTCATTGACATCAAGTGCTAGTAATCCAAATGGAAATAATCTAAGTGGTTCAACGTCAAGCATTGGACTCGCACAGAGTACTTTATTGACTTCAAAAACGACTACACCTACAAGTAAGAATTTAATTTGTATAATTTTGGTCTTTTTTATTTGCTTGAAGGATTCCTTAGGTTCAGTAATTTAAGAAACTCTTATAAAAAATTTCAAGAATTCCATTTATTATACTTCAATTTTTATTATAAATTTAAAATAATTTACATTGTTTTAAATTATTTTAGCAAATAAAAGTGGTGTACTATCAGGAATGCCTCCTGGTGTTGCTCCACTTGTTGGTGCTCAGTATATATTAAGCCAACAGGGTATTCCCGGATACTATCACCAATCTCATCCTGTAATGTATAGCGAGGAACATTTACAAATGGTACAATCAAGGTTACCTCATCATATGGTAAAATATATAACAATTAAGAAACAAACTAAAAATGATATAATATTATATAACTAATTTCAGACTAACTTTTATTCGCCCGATCCAATGTATCCTAGTGTATCATCAAGTCTGACGGGAAGAGAAACTGCTGGAACCGGTATTTCAAATGTTGCAGGTTATTCATCACTAACCGATTCAAGATATGCACGTACAGATAATGCTTCACCAGTTTCATCTACTCTATCTCAGCAGGTAATATATTTATACACTGAATGCCCAAAACAATATTATTTTATTAGGATACAAATGTAGAGTTGAAAATACAGCTGGACACAATTTACCGCCACCGTTACAGTGTATGCACCTTAATTCTAAAATTCTGTTTGACAAGTACTCATCATATAATAGCTCTGTGCTAATATAGTGTTCATTTTTTTTAAATATTTTTATATACAAATAAATCTAATTAAAAAATCCAGGATGGTGTATGGGTTACAACATTTATTTAATTAGTGCATTTAATGATGTTTGAATAATTTTATATTACATAAAATCAATTTCAAAAAAAGGTGGACAAGTAGGTACCGCTCTACTGAACATTAGTTGTCGAGCATGTCTTGTAATGGGTGTGTTATATTTGAATTCAATGATAAATCATTGTTTACAAAAAATTCTGAACATGTCATACTTGTATAAATAATCAAATTTAATAGTTACACAATTTTTTAATAAAAATCTAACATATCTCAAAGCTATAAGTAACGTCACTTTCCGGTGAACTCTTTATTTTTTATAGAGATAGAAAATCTTGTTGGGAACCTTCTATTTAAATTTCTAATGTTAGCTATGAAAAGAAAATCTTTTATGAATTTCTAACTGTAAAATAATTGAAAAAATTGAAAAAAAATGATCATGGCAATAAGTAGCTCAAAACGAATCAAATACAGTAGAACCTCGATTATCCGTGACTCGGTTATCTGTATTCGCGATTAACCGTGCTCACTCTTCCGAAAATTTAAAAATAAGTATGGACTGTAGATATTAGAGGTCTCAATGGAACAAGTGTTTTTTTGCACCCGTGTATCCGTGACACGGATATATATTTTGAATAAATATGTATTTCACATGACACGTGAATTCGAAATTTGCACGAGGACTAACAATCACCGAAATTGTCATCCACGATCGCAGTTACCTGCAACGCCTGATTGTCGTAATTTCCATCGCCGCATAATATAGTTTTAAATCTCTCCAAAGTACCAGGTCTGTCACGGTCGTGGCCCATATGCGTTGCTACATCAATCACAAATTGAACTAAATTCAACCCACTTCATTGACAGGGATTCATTTGCCTTAATTTTATTATTTTTTTTAATTAATTATTTTAATTTTGTTTTTTCGATATATCGATATTTTGCCATCCCTAATGGTAATATTGCTTTCGTTTACTTTATAATCACGATAATAACAGCAGCAGTCAATAATAAAAATAAAAATATCATAATATTTAATCAAACAATTTCGAAAAGGACCCATCACTGAGATATCACAATTATATTCTTAAAAATTATAACGCTGTCAAAAAGACGCATGTGACGAACGACACAACATACACTAGCGCGACTAACGAATAAAATTGTACCTATGTATTTCTAATTATAATTAAATAAAAAATTGTATTATTATATAAAGTCTCGATTAACCGTGATTTTCATTTATCCGTTTGACCTCCTCCCCACCATTACCCCGGATAATCAAGGTTCCACTGTAGTTTGAAAATGTTAGCATGTATGGAAAATGCTAATATAAATATTTAGTGAACATTTCATGAGTCTTATGAGAGACAATATTTAATAAATTATCTAGCAATTTATTTGTTACGTTGATTAAATTTATAAGCCATCAAAATTATCTAAGCAATTATTGTCGCTAACAGTATGTGGAATGAGTTTGTGCATTTGATGTAAATTATATGAACTATAAAATGCTTTATAACATTGCATTTGTTTCATTCCTATTATTATTTATTATTAATGAAATAAAATTGTTTGACATAATACATTTTGAATTTATCTTTAGACGGGAACTTTGGCTCATCAGCAAACTTTGTTAAATCCACCTATTACTCCCAGTTATACATATTATTATGGGCAATCGGTCATACCTGCTAATCCGTTCCAGTATGGTACAATGTACCCGGTAAGTTAATTAATCTATATTCAAAATACATATTTTTTAAGATCACAGAACTATTTTTGCTTCCTTAAATCATAAATAATAAAATTATAATGATTAACAATGCTGTTAATGTACTTAATTTGTTAAAATTATGCTATAAACAAAAATGTATTTAATTAATAACTTGGTTGTTATTTTTAAATTCTTTGATTTAAATTGGTTACTATATGGATATTTGTTTCAATATTATATTTGTATAATAATTCACTTAAAATATTTTAACTCAATTTATTTAGCATCTGAAGTTATAAATTAGGAATTACTTAATACTTATAAGATTTAGTAACATAATATGTAAATATGGAGTTATGTTAGTATGCTAGTTGTAACTGATTTGAAGACTAAACATAATATCTAAGTTGGTTAGTTAATACTGAGGCTGTTATATTTATTCAATTGTACTTCAATAATCCTTGAAAATATTAATATTGTGTTATGATAAAAAAAAAATTAACTATAAATCAAAAATCAAAATACTAAAAATATTTTTAAAAAAAAACTATAATTTACATTCTTTGAATTGTAAAATTTAGTTTTTTATAATCCTCAAATTGCATGGTGGTAATTTGGTATTTCAAAAAATAGTGTATTATATAATTTATATGAAGTAACTATTGATTATTTTTACATTGATCTTAATATCTGAAAATCTACAGGAAACAAAAATAATTCCTTCATTTATGAATTTATTTTTACTATTTTTTTCTGATAATTATTTAATATTTTAAATACATTTTTATTACTTTTTAAATATTAATGTAATATATTTTAAAATACCTTGTAACAATTGCTTAAACATTTGGTTATTTGTGCCTTTATTTCTAACCTTTAAAACTAAAAAAAAATATTTTATACAAACAACTTCATTTCTTTTTTATAATTAAAAAATCTTTAACTGGTCCTAAAGGTCTCATAAAATGTGAAGTATTCCAACTCAATTTTATGTGTATTATCAATATATCATATTTTTACCTCTGTAAGGCATTCGGAATGAATCTGAACAATTTGAAATTTCTCGAGTTATTCGTCTTAGGTTTACAAAAACTGATTGTGTCACTCATTGGTCACATATTTCTTCATTATAAAAAATTATTATTTCAATTAATATTTACAATTTAAAATGTTGTAATTTTTTTATACTTTGCAGAAATTATTTTTATTATTTTTTAGTTAATTATTCTTGTGACAGAATTAATAGAGTTGAAACATATTAATGTATCTTTTATGTTTAATATAAGAAGGAACCTCGACAGCCTGCTTCTTTACAGGCGGCTGGTGAGCATCATATACCATCTGACTTAATACCATTTGACAGTCTGACAATAACTCATTGTCAAAGAGTTTCCTTCTCATATTGAACTATTGAGTATTAATATACTATAAATTATATATATATATATATATATATATATATATATATTATTAATTATCATATACTATTCACTTACCAAATAAGAAACGATTAACTTAATATATTTATTAACACATTTTAAGGTTCAATTCTAAGAAACAGATTTAAGATGTAAATAAGGGTGTGTATTTGAAATCACCACTTTAATTTTATTGCAACTTCGGTTCTTAAGCATATTTCTGTATGATTTTTTCTTTTTTTCTTTTTGTTAGATCTATTGCTACACAACGGACGAACAAAATACTTGATGAATGTTTAATCATCCAAATCACCTTATCCAGTTTCAACTTATTTTGACATCCTTTTCCTTAGTATTAGTTGTAAAAAATTGAATCAAAAATTTCTCAGGATTTGGGGGAGCAAACATTTTGTTTATTCCTTTTTCGTAAAAACTAAAAACAGTAATAAGTGTATATATACATAAACAATATTGCATATAATTTTTTATATACATATTATATAGTATATTTATATTTATGCATCAATATATAATTTTTTTTCTTTTTGGGTTATTAATTCAAAAAAAAAAAAAAAAAAGATAATATCAGTATAAAACTCTTATGAATGTTTATTTTAATATATAAAATAAATAAATAATAAAATGAAACACTGAAAAAACACACCGACGCGGTTCGTTATCAGATGGCGCCAGCAGCAAGTGCAACCAGTCATGGCACAGGAGCTACAAACACAATGTCCGGGTACAATAAGACTGCAGCTGCACCTGCTGGTTATAGCAATGTTTATGAAACTCTGGGATCGTCTTCAGTCACTGGTTCAAGCAATGACTATGGAAGTTCAAGCAAAGTGGGAGTGTCCGGTCAACAGACATCTCAAGCTCAGGGCAAGACAAATTCGTCTGATCTCGCAGCTATGTATTCCAGCAAATCGACATTAAATAAGGTTAGTGTGATTATATAATAATTATAACATATATTATGATCAAATTAATTACATGAAAGACTAATCAAAGCTAATAATTTTTTTTTATTTAGCCTTATGATAAACAACAACAGTCATTTCAGTCTCCGCCACCGTTTTCTGTAACTTTAAATAATGGTGGAGTTGGCGGTCATCATAGTGCGGGTAGTTATGCTCCAGTATTCATTTCTCCTCTGCCCCCTGGAAACCCACAGCCTCATCATATCGCACCTTTGCACCATCAGGTTTGAATTAAAAATATTTCTGTTCTTTCATAGTTTGTTTTAGTATAAAACTTAATTTCAATTTATATTTGTTGATATTAGATTGATATGAGAGTTCAGAACAGGCAAGGGGTAAGCAAAAAAATATGTTATATAATATATTATAACACATTATGGTATTTATTATTTATTGTTGATTTGATTTTGTATGATTTCAGCAAGAACTCAGCAATGGAACAGGCAATATGAGCCGTAATCAATCCGTAAATCCTACAGCCAGCAAGGTGAATGTTAAACAGAACTATAGCCAAGGAGCTACTCCCTATTGGAACTCCAACTGACTTAATGTCATGTCTGCATTTACACTTTGACGACCTGTCTTTAGTCGTTAATAAGCATTACCCATTGGGAGAATGGTGATCATACAGACGTATCATTTTCTCCTTTTAAGCCCTTCAACCCTTTGTTTATTCAATAGTTTCAGACATCATTTTTTTTTTCTGAGTAAGGTTTTATTTTGATCATAAATATCAAGTGTAATAATTTATTATTTTGAGTTAAATATTTTTTTTTTTATGTTTATTTTATACAAAACGAAAAATGTATTATACGCTCCCCCTCCCCACCTAAAATAATTTTTTTTTACAATTTTTTTTTATGTTTAATTAAACAAAAATGTAATAATATTATATGGGAAAAATGATTATGTTTTTAATATGATTATTTACATCTATATATCTTTTCTTAATTGTAACCCATGGGTGGATAAATAATCATCTGTCTATATGTAGTTAGTACCTTCATTAAAATATATGTATTAAAAATGAACCTTTTAGTATATTTTTCAATTAGATATTGATTCTGCTGATTTGCAAATGAACATACATTTGAAAAATCTAGTATAATATGTATTGTTCCGTACTAAAACAATATTTAAAAGGTGACCAATGGCCAGACCGCCGTGTTCTTTATGTTTATAAAATAAAAAATAATATTTAAAATAAGTAGCAAATAATTTTAATCATAAAAATGTATGATTTTGAATATATAACAAACTTAATTTATAATTTAAAGTTAATATAATTTGATTTAAGCTACCTCCCTCAAATTGTCACTGTGGGGGTAATCAGTTACAATTTTTTTTTTTTTTTTTAATTGGACTGACCTATTTCTATAAAAAAATAGTTAGTCCAATGTACCTATTGCTATGTTTTTATAATTAATATGGAACTTATTTCTATTATTAAACTAACTTCCCGAGATTTGTGTCCTGTGGTGTTACAAACTTTTATTTTGAAAATTTAGCTGTACCTAGTGAAAAGTTTTTATGAGTAGTTTCTCAGTTATTAAGATCTTTATACTAAAAATTATAGTCTTTAAAAATAGCTGTACAACAATTTATTATATAAAATAATTATTGAATCTAGTATTTATTAACTATTATACTTGGACTATGTTTTTACAAATTATTCATGTTGATAGATTAATATTAATCACTTAAATTTTCATCTTGCCATAACAGCCCTGTATTTTCCAAACCCAGTTTCATGAACCTATTATCCATTGTATAGGATAGAAAGTTAAATTAATTTTCTCAACAACAACTCATTAAAATTTTTGTGTTGATATGTAAACAATTTTCCACTAAATATTAAATAATTTACAGTAAAAAAGTGGGGTTCTCATTTCAAAATAGAAGTTTGTATCTTTTTAGAACACTCCTTCAGTTGTAAAATAAACCTAATGGATTTAAAATTATAGTCTTTATTATTAATTAAAATTAAAATTTTTAATTTTTTAATAACTTTATTATTGAAGAAAAAAGGGATGAGCATGCTTGTTAAATTACCTTGCATAAGTATGAATAACAAAAAAACTTACAAGATGCCTATACAACTAATAATTATTCATGGTTATAGATAATACAGCATACATTTTTCTTAAAAATGAATTATTCTTATCAATTATTATGTATTACTTTAATACCTATTACTATATTATTGTATTACATGGGTTGAAATGTAGCAACTAATGTAACCGCAGAGCAATCGTGTCATATAGCTTGACGTGACTACTGGGCGTTATTAGAAGCAGCGTTTGTTTATTTATTTTAGAGTTTTAGATCTTATATTTCTAATGGATCTAACAGTGAGTCTTGGAACTTGATAACAATCAACTGAAAATCTATTTCTATATTATTATTTGAATTGATAAAATGATTTCGGCTGTGTTAGCAAATTGATATTAAATATAGTTCTAAACTATAATTAAAGTTTATATTTGTATATAAATACTTTAACAGTATCCTCTTCACTCTTGGTACCTACCCACCATCACGGTTTAGCTGTAAGACATGCCTGAGATCAAACTATCCAAGGATTGCTATTTGTTTAACTCAATATTATTAACTATAAAAATTCCACAAAATAGTTATATTGTATATTATGTATTTTTATTTACATAACGCAAAAATATCTAGATAATAATAAATAATTATTATAATAACCTATACATTATTATCTCATTATGTTATTCTGTATTCACTATATTTAATCCAATTTAGCAGTGACGATTTGAACAGACTACCAGAGCTAGTACCTATCCCACAGACAGGCTATATTATATTGCATTGGATTAGGACGGTGAATCCAAGTTGTTCCAAAAACCTAAGTACTGGGAGCTCATCGCAGGTACTATACTAGTTGGGTCCCGAATTATTTTAAGTACCTGCTATTATACTAGTTGGGTCCCTATTCCCTAAAACTAAAGATCCGAACTATGATCTATGCCCTATGGTATGGTATTTTAGACCTACGATATGGTTAAAAATGATTACTTACAGTTTCGTTGATATTAAATATATAAATTATTAGAATTTTTAAATTATGATATACCTACCTTATACAAAATATACAGGTACAATACGTCAATACAAGGATTTAATGTCTTATATAATTTTTCCAACACACAAGTAATTTTTTTAAACAATAATATATAATATTAGGTACCGACTCAATACTCATATTAATTATATTATTATAAAATGTATTTTAGATTCTGAGCGGAGTTAAAGAATGTATTGATTTTACAATGATGTGTTTTTTTTTCTATTTGTCAGTAACATTTTGGATAGTAAATACTCTCCGATTTTCGAGAACACCATCTTTTCTCATACAAAAGTGAATTTAATTGGTACTTTTGGGTTGTAAAAATTGAAAATTCCAAGTAATTTTAGAAAAGATCGATTTTTTCTTTGATTTACCTCAAAAACTAACCTTTGACATTTTCAACAAATATTTATATTAGCATTTACAATGAATGTTAACAATTTCGGAGTATTTTGACTCTTTCAGCTATTCATAGCCTTGAGAAATTTTTATTAAATTATTCTCGATAAAAACTTTTTTACTTGGTAATAAAGCTTGAACATTTAATACAAAGTTCCTTATAAGTTTCATTAATGTAATTTCAAAATAGTCAGAAATACACAGTATTTTCATCGATAAATTAACGAATTTTCATCAATCAATTTTTGATATTTTGTTGTAATTCAAAAACATTTAATCTTAGATACTTGAAGTTTCCACCAAATATTAAAACTTAATAACATCTAACATTTAATTTAGCAGAACACCTAAGCAGAATTTAGCAGCTCCTTGCTGTAGGTTAATCAATTTTTTATTTCAATTCATAATTGTTTGATGAAAAGTAAAATATTCTAACTTATCTTCATTCGATGAATTTCGCAATAAATTTTTAACAACTTTTAAAAGTACCGTCTGTCAATACTCAATAAATAATAACTTCAGTATTTTTATGTATCATTGTATTCGATATTATAAAGCATATTTTATTTACTTTTAATTGTTTTTCTTGGTAAGGTATAGGTATAAGTACCTACTAAAATTATTGCTCAACCGTCATGGCGCCTAGGGCGTTGTCGGTAAATTTGTATATAGGTATATGAGTAGATTTTAGACACCTAATATTATTACAATATTTATACATTTAAAATAATATATTGGTTGTCTAAACTCAATAATTATATGCTGGGTATGGTACTATGGTTATGTCTAGCGTTTTATCATTCTCAACTTTCAATAGGTAGTGAATTTCTTTCGCAGTCCGCACAGAGTCGTACCCGTGCAGTCATAAAATATGTACTTACGGGATTTAATTGGAAAATTATGATAATGAACAAAAATAGTTTTTGACAAATGCATTTTTTATTGCCCCGACCCTTCATCACCCATAGGCACCTACAAACTACTAAACAGTTACAAATCTACAGTAGCTAGGTAGGTCAGTAGTAGGTCTATTGTTCATGATATTTTGTTTAATACCCGTTATACATAGATGTCATAAATTATTTTAATTTTCCATCATTATTACCTATGTTTAAATTTTAAATTGTTAACGTTGTTTTGCTCCCGCTGGTGAATTTTGTTTAAGCCAATATTATTACTTGTTCAAAAATGTCCGATAAGTGTAAATAATGAAGTGAATTAAATTGGAATGCATATTTTATTTATGGACTGTGGAAGTATATATTTCAACAATGATTATAAATTGAAACACGAAGGGCAAGTACACAGCGTGGTACATAACTGGCAATTCAGTATGGATATAGATACCTACCACGACCGTGGTGCTGCATACTTTCAGATTACATATACAGTTCGGAAAACTGTGGACCGGGCAATTGGAGAATGTAGATTACAAAATTCCATTTTGTGTGTATTAATTAAAAAGCGTTCCGTCCAATATATGCACTCGTAAAATTGCTGATGCGTTTCGTTGACTGTCGACGACACTTAAGAATCTTTTTCCGAGTGTTCGACTAAATTTGTCCTCAGCTATATAAATATAATAATAATAATATATATTTATGTATATTACTGTACGTTTTACATATTATACCTATTGCCAATTGGCTAGACGAGCGGTGAGCGGTCAGTACAAGTTTTCAACGATAATATAGTTTGCAGTGGAAATTATTAATTAGGTAGATATAGTACTTATACCTTCTATAGTGGGATATAATAGCTAGAAACTTGTGAGCTAGCAACGGCAGACTGTAAGTTATAACTGCAGTTGGACCGTCATTGTCCGTTAGAGTGGGAATTGAGAATAACCACAATATAGGTTATTGTGCATACCTACCTACCTAAGCATTTCTCCAAAAGTTCCGAGAACTGGATCCGTTATGTAAAGGATGTCTGGACCTCTGAACAATGATAGATTGCTGCATTCGCGAATCAAGTAGGTTCATTGACATAGTATATTATAATGTTGATTGAAAAAGTAATATTTTAGTACTTATGATTTATCATATTTTTGCAGACATCGACTCGGCAGCGTGTGATCAAAGAAACTATTGTATATATGTTGAGAATCTCAAATAATTTTTCCAAATGTACCTACCTAATTATAATAATTTGAATGGCCGTCTTGGTCACTTTTTTCCCGGACCCTTTTGATAGCCTAGTCTGAATCTGGTTGAGTTTTAAATAGTACCTATCTAGGTAATAAATCAACAATTAATAATTTAACAATCTATCTATTAAAAGGACGTCACACCCGCATGCATTGTCTCCGTATTACAAATGTACAACATAGCAAAAACTGTTTTGCTCAAGACAATTTTACTCGCTGAGTGTTTGCACAAACTGTTTTGCTCGGGAAAACTTTACTGCCGTCTGTAATTCTATAATAGAATTACCAAAATTCCACAATGCATAGAAAAGAACTTTATCTGTGTTGTAGTGTTTTTATTATTTGGATAACATAAATATATTTAACGTTATCTGTTTGAGAACATTAGTTTTTTTTTTTTTATTGAACTTAAGCCCGGCGACTATGATCATTAGCTGTTGTATGAACTGTGGTTGGTAAGGTTGGTACGGTAAGGTGTTGTCATGGTAGGTACCTAAGCCGTAAGTAAGCAACCATGTGTATGTGTGGCAAGGTTTATACAACTACACGAACCTGGGTGGTCACCCATCCGGGAGCTAATAGCAGTGGGCGTTACTTACTCTCAGCCGCATTCCGCGACTGCAGGTAGCAGCCAACGCGCCAAACCACCAGTTAATTATTATTACAGGGCTCGGAAGTTGTAGCACTAAAAATATTACTTTTTAGCTCTTAAATATGCACTTAAAATATTACTTTTTAGCTCTTAAATATGCACTTAAAAACTCCGAAATATGCGCTATAAATAGCACTAAAAATCAGAAAATATGCATTTAACTTGAAAAAATTAAAATTTATTAGAGAAGAATTAGAAAAAAATTAAATATAATTTTACAATTTTATAAAGTTGTTCGGCTCATAGACGTCAGGGACTGTCTAGACAAGTTGAATTATAAACTGTTATCAAAAATATTAAATTAGGCACTTAAATATGTTTGTTGAAGTGTACTTATAAGGTCTATTTATTTCGCAACCAAGTTAATCATTATTTTCTACACAATGTGATAATTACCTATATATTATGTATTTATTTTATTTTTTTTTTAAATTTAATTTCATATATATAAGTATACTGGGCCCCACTGAGATGACTCGTATGATATTTATATTGTATATATTAAGTATGTTATGAAAATATACCCAAAAGTAGCGCTAAAAACCCTAAATTAGCAAATCAGCAATAAAAACTGTAAATATGCAAAAAATAGCAAAATAAAATTTCGTGTATGACATCAGAGCAGTATGATACATATTTGTATCTTACTTTGGATGTTCTAGAATGAACCAAGAAAAATATGCGTTTGCTATAATTTCCGAGCCCTAATTATTAAACACGATTGGTTAGTGCTATCAAAAAATTCAAATACTCTAACACAGATAAAGTTCTTCCCTATGCGTTGTGGAATTTTGGTAATTTTACTATAAATGCAGATGGCAGTAAAGTTTTCCCGAGCCAAACAGTTTGCGCAAACGCATGCTGGTGCACAGTTACGTCCTCTTAAAGACTTGGAACGAGTAATTTACAAAAACTAATACTAAGTACAGGTGGTTTGACGGCTTATATAGTCTAAGGTGCGCCAGATAAGGGACAACCACGTTCTCACTAAAATTCTGATGCACCTCAGTAAAATAGACAATAGTAAGGTGTTGGGTACCTAATTATAGTAGTTGTATAGCTACATTATATTATATAATATATTATTATATTGCTTATAGGTACCTACATGAGTAGCAGCAGGAAGAGACCACCGTCTTTCTATATTTATTATCATATAGTATCTATATGACTATATACCTATAGATACTAGTATACTACAAGTACATAACTACATATTAAGTAATAAGTATATACATTAAATGTCGTTAATTATCACTACTCCTTGTTGATTGACTACGGTTTGTGGAGTCTTTGTATCCCAATCCTAGGGTTACGAAATATAGTTTTTACTTTTTACCGACGTTTATAGAAAAACAAAAACTAAAAAATTTATATATTTTATATTTAAAAAAAACTGGTGGACAATAGTGGGTACCGTTCTGCTGCTGTACAGTAGTTGTCGATTATGTCGTAATAAATGTGTTATATTTGAATTAATTTTAACAAAACATCAAAAACCGATTAATGCGGGAATTCGTTGATTTGCCACTGAATATCAAAAATCGTAAACAATTTTCCAATGCTGATAAAGAATCATGTTCAGTTCCAGGAAACATTTTTTGTAGTTGTGAAAGGTAGAAAAATCTGTGTGTGATCTTCTATTAAAATTTTTAATGTTAGTCATGAAAATAAAAACTTTTATGAATTTCTAACTGAAAAATAATTTACATGCAATGGATTGATTCCATGTATGGAAAATGCTAATATTTAGTGAACATTTTCGAGTTTCTGCGGTTATTCATTTTTAAATTCAAACAAAATATCAATAGTCAATTGATGGAAATTCGTTAATTTACTGGTGAACAACCACTATCGTAAAAGATGCTGATGTTGAAAATCGCGGCATTTTTACTACCCCAAATGTTGATGACAGACAGAAAAAAAAATTAATACACACAATAGGTACAATACGAATATACGGGATACATTCGTTCGCTACGCTCAAAATCGCTCGTTATTTTATAAAATGTTCGATTTTTATAGCTAAGCCTTAAAAATGTAATATAAGGTTCTTAAATTAATATATAGTTTTTAATGAACCGAAAAAAATCTAATAAAAGTTTTAACACAATATTTTCATAGACATAATAATATGGAGTTCAAATGTTTACAAAATTCGATATTTAAACCAAGAAGAACCATTTTAGTTATTTAGTTATAATTGAAAAACAATATTCGCGGGGAATTGAAACTTTTACGCATATATTAACATAATAACCTAACCTATTAATATAATAACATTTAAATTAATTTTATTATGTCTGTTTATATTTATTATTTTATACCATGGTACTTAGTACCTACTTACGAACAGTGCTCGAATTGGAAATATAATAGAAGGGGTACTAAAGGACTTTTAAAAATTTAGCGTTCCACTCAATGATTTAAACAAAACTAACCAGTGGGGGGCTTCGCCCCCCACACCCCCATGTAGTATTTTCAACACAAATCAAACAATCATTAAAATTAAACAAAGGTTACACTACAACAATAAATAAATATTATTAAATTACAAACAAATCTTTTATTTTATTTTAAGATATTTTATACATTATTTAAATTTTTAATATATTCCATAGCTCTACATATGAATGGTTCTCTTCAATATTTTGAACTATACATAGGTACTGTTTACAGTGTTACCGACATGTATCCGATAACATGAATTTTTAATTTTAATCTCGATATAATATACATTATTTATACACATTATTAGCAGTGTTCGGACTTATCTAGATATTTTTTTCTCATCTTTTATCTTATCTAGATAAATAGTTACAAGGTATCTAAACAGTCATCTTAGATATTTTTTTTACTAATCTAAATGAATTCATCTAGATAGATTTCCTATTGATAAAAATCGCGAAATTAAACAAACGCATTTTTAATTTTTAATTTTTATTAATTTTAACGGTTTATTTGTTATTTCATTAACAAATAATAATAATTTTTACATAATTATAATAAAAAATACATGAAACATTTAATCTGGTTGTGCTATATCATGCTATAATTATTATAGTTATTTAATTATGGTATAGTATAATATAGCTAGGTATTAGCTATAATGCTGTAGACTGTATGGCAACAGTAAATAGAATAATAAAATAAAAACTATATTGTTTGGTCAGATTATTTTAAATCCATTAAAAAAAAATTTTATCTTTTTTATATGTAGATAAAAAAGTATTTATCTTTAACTTTATCTAGATAAATAAGAGTTAAGTTATCTTTTATCTCTATCTAGATACATTTGAGTTGCATTATCTTTATCTTTATCTAGATACAAAAATACTTATCTAATCCGAACACTGATTATTAGTATATCAGTATATGTAAGCCTGTATTATAATCACGGACTAAGATTTATAGTCTGTGGTCCGTGATTATAATAATAAATTATCTTATATATTTTGATTTTTATCATTAATGAAATTTACAATTTATCGCATATTTTGTTCAAATTGATAATACATAATAAATATCTATAAATAAACGTTTTATAAGTTTGTCAATAATAATTTACACGGGAGACGTACCGTCCCCCCGTTCAAATTAAAAATATAAGAAGGGGTACGCTAAAAAAAATTAAAATTTGAAGGGGAGCTCCGTCCCCCTGCGTCCCCCCCCAATTCGAGCACTGCTTACGAACCTATGAGAATCTATTTTCTGTAGTATTAGTTTATATTATATTCACACTATTCTACCTACCTGAATGACTCAAAAGTTAATAACGGTAAAAATATATTATGATGTTTGTTCTAATTTCTGTTTATTATACTGTATTGTTTGTACATTTAATAGGACCTAGAAGTGACTAGGACAATTGGTTGAAAACATTTCATCAAAAGATATACCTATAGTTGATAAAAAACAATTCGTTAATAACACATTTTGTCTGAGTAACTTTTCATCAATTATCCAAATTATTTTACGTTGACCGATATGTTGGTACTTAATTTTGTATACTTACGTTTTTTATTTATTGCACAAAAACTAAATTATCTATATCAATGGTGTAGCTATAGAAATTTAATTTTAAAGTTGTAGAACTGTAGAAGTCAATTATTATGTTATTATAAAAGGATTATGTATTTTAAACTATAGGATAATCGTTTTTTGTAATGTAAGTGCGTGTTAAGGAGTGGCGCAAATAGGAAAAATTGTTCAGGGGATTTTAAGGCCCCAAGACTTTTTTTCAAACTATAAAATATGGGCAAGACCCCGTTCGCCCAAAAATGACCCTTCGCTTTTTGCCCACGTCTCTTTTTGCCCAAATATTTTAAAACTACTTTCCCTTTTCGCCCAAGAATATTTAATAGCACTTTCCGACCAAATTTTTATAATACACACTTTGGGAAACACTTACTTTAAATTATTTATATCTCACTATCTTAGTATCCAACATAATAATAAATTTGTCATATTTAAATTTATTTATTTGTGTTAATTAGTTTTATAAAGCTATTTACACCCAGAGGGTACCACGAGGAGGCGACTTCTCTTACTCTCCAAAAATGTATTGTGTTTTTGTACATTAATATAATTTTTATATAATATAAGTAATATCATATTATTATTTTTTGAGGGGGCTTCGAGTGATTTTTTTTGGGGGGGGGATAAGCCCCCTCCTATTTGCGTCGCTGATGTTAAGCCATTTATTTTTTTTATAAATATCAAGCTTTTTTTTACATCATTATAATATGTACTATACAAAACAACAGTCAAGTCACAATGTATAATATATTATGGTGGTGACGATGTGCCACTATAGTTTCATAACCATATATAATAATATGTACACCAATCGGAAAATAAGGGAACTATAAAACTGTTAGTATAACTATGATCTATTGGATGCAAACACTAAACTCGAATTTTTTAAAAACAAACCAAAAATAAGTAATATTTGACAAACTGCATTTTTCATTAATATTATGGATTTCACCAATTAAACTTTTTAACCCCTTTTTAAGAACTGTCATTTTTGACAGATAGGTAGTCTGCAGTTTTGACGATCTGTCCGGAATCCGGATGCTTTCTTTGCAGTTTGCATAATATATATTGTACTCGGTAGTGTCAGAACCATGTTAAGGAATATGCCACTGTGGTAGATTTTAAAATGTCGGCCTTTAATATTTGTATATGTCTATCACAAAACAATTAACTTTTTCCTCAGCTTTTTTCCAAAACGGCAAAACTTAGTTTTTGCAATTTCCACTCATGCAATAAATGTGTGGATAAAAGAATATTGAAAGTTACCTATCTTTGGCACGAAATTTAACGTTTTTAAGTCTCTCGAGCTTGGCTACTCTGACGTTGCATCGGTGGTAATATTTTTTTGTATTAAGAGAGTACGCCAATATGATTACTATAAAAGAAAATAGGGTCTTATTAGAGCTATAGGTAATGTATAAACTATAAATAAAATATTGTAAAATGCCAATACCTAATATGAAATTTAATAATCCTTAAGTTACCTATGAATTATAATAGGTAGGTTCTGGGAAACACATAAAATAGGTAAGGATGTGTATCAGGATAACGTATAATGAAGAAAATAATTTATATGTTAAACTTAAAATACCTTTTCGGATATGGTATGAACAACTATGAATGAGAATAGAAATGCATCGGCCCGAGGGTTACAGGAACTTTTGGCTTTTCCAAGATAATAAGGTACTTGTGCGATATCGGCATTTTATCTGCACCAGTGGCGGTCAAATTATTTTGTCAGGGAGGGGTGGGGTATGGCCGATTTTTTAACGTACCACTACTTATTGATTATTGAAAATATTATGATTTATGGTCGTCAACTCGGTTAGAAAAAACGGTCACGGGTGGGGTGGGGGGGATCTATCTCGGGGGTTTGACCGCCACTGATTTGCAATTGCGGCGGACGGTGTAATAAATTCAAATACTATTCAGTATAGTCGTCATTACGAATTCTTCGTGTAAACGATTGCGAATTAGAAAACTATGAAACTCTTGTCATCAAAAAAAAACGTCGTCCGGGGAAACTGCAGTCCCGTCGCCAACCCTCTCAAGGCACTGATTGCACGCGGCGATCTGCATTTCACATTTTCGAGTAACATTTATTATCTCTCCATACACGAGGGCAGCAGTAGGAATTTATTATTCCGTTCGAGCGTTATTTGCAGAGTTCTTTTTCCGCGACATTTCGAATCAATATAATAATATCGCAAACGACGGAATCGATCTTCTGTAAATAATAAGCAATAAATACACGCATGACTCGTCACGATATCCGACGTATTATACAACAGGCACGGCGCATAATAATATTATGTCGTATAATCGCACATGACATATTACACTAGCTTGTATGACGTAATGATTAACAGCGTTTTGTAATTAACAACCGATCGACGGGGGGGGGGGGGGGAAGGTCGAGTTTTAATTTACTTTTTTTTTCTATTTTTTTTTTTTTTAACTCCGTCTAATTGACTTTCTGGTCAGATTACCATTTTTAGCCCTGCACTATATACCTATACACCCTTCCAACGAGTTTATCCAATTCGTTTTATATCCGTGCCCAGACTTTCAATTATACTATTATAATAGCAGCTATACATATACCTACTGTTATACATCGTGCCGTGCAAATGTTCGTCCTCGTTGCGTCCTACTGCAGTTGACCTGCCGCCTTCGCTGGACCACGACTGCAGGGCACACCACCTTTTTCAAATGTTTTATCTAAAATAATATAACTGCGGTCGTATAGTGTGGTAGGTACCAATGAAAACGGCGTTTTTGTGTAGATAGCATATATTATATTATATATATATATATATATAATATATATATGTATACTCTTCGGCCGGTGGCCGTCAGTAATTGTCTGTAGTAAATGATGTCGTTTAGTCGATGGTCCATACCTATTATACCTATTGAAACCTGATTGTCGTCATCCATCACGCTGCCGGGGAATTCGTTTATTCGATTTTAATTGGATTAGAGCACAATTTTAGCGATTTAAACGCGAAAACACCGTGCCAAGGTATATAATTTTGTGTTTATAAAATCTATTATAGCCATATACCGTACACTATACCCCGTGTGACGCCCTTATGACCTATAATATACGTACCTATAGGTATGCACTGCACCCCCAAAACCAAAATTGTATGTCAACTCGATGATGGAACTGAAATCGATACGGCGAATATTAAATAACATTATATAATAATAATATGTATTATGTATATAGTATATTATTGAAAGGGGTAGGACGATTTTTTTGGCTGTGGTACGAACACCTATAATGTATATTATTGAGTATTTGTAAATTTCGTTTTAAACCATCGTAATGCGTGACGTTATTTGATATAAATTACAATTCCTTAAGTGGAAGTATTAGACGCTTTATATTTTTATAATAATATTTCCACAGTGAAATTTTAAAAACGAACCAATTTACAAAATATATAATATGTGTTACTTAAAATGTAACTGTAGAATAATTATTACAGTGGTATAAGTACTGCTAATAGGTAGGTTACTAAAAAAAAATTATCCAAAAATACACACTAAATTTATTGTAAGAACTATTATGGACACATTGACTTATAATTTTAAAAGTTATAATCTACAAGTCTAGTATAGTTCGTATGTAGCTTCGATTGAACATATAAGCTGAAATAACATTACATGGGCTTATAATTAGGTAATTAATTGCATTAATGCGTCTAATAATTGTAATATTTGTAGGCTTCCTATAGGTACATACTTGATAAATGACAATATTCATTGATGTTTTCATAAATGTGTAAATATTATCATTATGTATTTAGTATTTATTTTCATAGCAAATGTAAATGATACCATTGAATCTGTATAGGTACAAATTATATTCTAATTGACGTGGAGTGAAAGTGAATTTTCAGCTTACGACTATATTCAATTATAAAGCTTATTATAACACATCCTATAATGTATCATTGCCTATAATTTAAAAATATTAAATCGAAAATGTTCTTAAATCTTCGTAGGTAAAATTGTTAGCCAATGATAAAATGATCAGTTAACATTTTGTACCAATATTCGGTAGGTACATAGTGATAATATTCCTACTCACGGCGACGAACGATCGTTCATATACGTTTTGAATTCCACCAAACATATATTGCAAAAATACCAGTTATTTTTCGTGTAGATAAATAATAATAATAATACTACAAGGGCATAAATTTATTGTTTTCTTGAAGTTTTCTCGTAATTTAAAGTGAGCCGGAATTTGGAACGCGGTGAATTATTCTCATGGGTGAACGTCGTTTCGTTATTATTATTATTTTTTTTAAATCAAATTAAATTCGAGTGGTTTATTGAGTTTTAACATTTTCTTGGGTTTTGGAGAACCGAATTTCCACAAAAGTTTAATATCAGGGAATGAAATTTCGACTATAATTTGTCAATTTAAAACTGACAATATTAAATTGTTAAAATACAATTTCTCATCTCACCACAGCCAGTGGATGTGACTTAACCCGCTGGAACAGTGTTTGAATGAACGGTTGAACGTCAGAGACAATATTAATATGTATAGTTTAACCAGATTTATTTATTGTTTGAATATTTCTTTAGTAACAATAAACATTTCATCGTATGTTTATATTTTTTTTTTATTAGGTAGTAAGTAAAAATGCATATAATATAGCAATAGAATATTATCAGAGTAAAAAATAGTATGTAGGTAGGAATAATATAAACTTGGTAAAATAAATTGCTTAGGACATGCATAAAATGTCTCGTTTATTATATCTGCACGAATCAGTTGAACAAATTAATTCTGAACATTATTTTTTAAACAAATGATTAAATATTTAAATCTAAAAGATTGACTTTTGGTTTTTCATTGTCATAATATAAAATTTGTTCATCATCTTTGTAATTTGTTAATTATTTTTGATACCTAGTCAATTAGAGTCTATATCTCTGTATTTATGCACTTCATAAATAATCAAGTATAAAATATATTATACACATGCATAATATTATAAAAGAGGAGTAAATGTCTCTTATGTGATTAAAAATGGTCATGAAGAAAATGCATATATATTATACTTTAAATTTTTTAGAAAACATTGTTTAAGACTATGAAACTAAAAATAAGCCATTTGAAGAAAAACCCTTAAGATGATGTCAGCACACTTTTTGTTTTCTCTCAAATTTACGTTTAGTAAGACCTGTGTTATTAATTTTAATATTAAAGCGAATTCCCCTATTATAAAACTTGAAGTTATAATATCATTACCTGTGTCCCTACGTTTGCTATTTTACAATATTTCATGATGTTATAATTTGTATGTGTAATTTATGCGAGTGAAAGTTAATAGATGCAATTTAAAAATGTTTATAAATTGTATAAAAATTTAAATACTGTAGAAAAGCCAACCTATAGGGACACAGGTAATGTTCTCAGCTTTAAGTTTGATAGTAGAGGCGAATTCACTGTAATTTCTAATATTCATTATTCAAAGTACAATACAGGGTTGGTTCTGCTAAACATACATTTGCTGAGTTACGTGGGGGTTAGAGAGAGAGAAATAAAGGTGATCTGACATCCTCCCTAATCACTTTACCCACTTATGATAAACAATTAGATTTGTACATATATATGTGTAATACTGTGATATAGTTGTAATATTGAAATTGCGGAATAAAAACTCCACAATTACTCACAACCACATGAAAATATTTGAACCAATATTTTTTAAACGCTGATTAGTACCTATCTATAATTTATTATTAATTACCAATAGGTATATTATATATAGTATATACTTATCATTCAAAAAATTAATATACCTATATAATAATAATTTTCAAAAAATTAACAATAATATTTTATATTATGATATTAATACTCATATTATTTAGGTATAATTCTGAAAACACGAGACCCCTGTTTAAATCTTTTGTTTGAAACCCTCCCCGGGTTAGATCTCTTGTATACCTTTTTTACGATAAAATGTAGCCTATTTTCTTCCCCGTGGTCTAATCTATATAT
This sequence comes from Macrosiphum euphorbiae, assembly GCA_949089665.1. Taxonomy (NCBI): domain Eukaryota; kingdom Metazoa; phylum Arthropoda; class Insecta; order Hemiptera; family Aphididae; genus Macrosiphum; species Macrosiphum euphorbiae. Next base: position 7,714,753 of record CARXXK010000003.1, on the reverse strand, counting down.
GTACCAAATTTTATCGCAATCGGATGAATGTTTTAGGAGTGCATAAAGGATATGTGCAGCAATTTGTTGTCTTTTATATAATATATAGATAAATATTACGTTTTGTATAATATTTTGACGATAATGTATAAGATATAAGAACTTCAAATGTTACTATTATAAGTTATAATATAAGTGTATAGTGTGTACCTTTGGTAATATATAATATGCCAAGTTTGTAAGAGGCAAAATAAAATATACACCATTTTTTTAATTCGATAAGTCATAATATTAGGAAACTCTCTAATAATTAACTGTGAGTGGTGAGTATAGGTACTTGGTATTCATTTTTATATCATATATTTTTAACTAATCAACCAATTAACTATTATTTTATTATTATTATATGACGTATCGATCATTCAAAATATTTTTATATGCTATATTTGTAATTGTAAGACGCTAATACCTACATTCATGATATAACTATTGTTTGATAATTACTTTTATTTTTATTTCAAAATTTTTGCAAAAATATAAAGTAAAGCTTGTAAAAACCTAATAATATTACATGGACTTTATCGTCAAAATATTATAGGAAACATAATATTTTAAATATTCAATCCTTATACAGGCTATAAAGATTAAAGCTATATGAATAAGTAGGTATCTACGTTGTAAGGAGAAATGAGTTTGATGTAGAGACAGGTGGTGTTTTGGGTGGTTCGAAACTTTTTAAATTCGGTGAGACCACTTTTAAAAAAAAAATAACATCGCGGCGTCGGCGCACCTATTCAGAGGCTTATTGAATTATATTTACCTTAGTGAGCAAATGAATAAAGGAGGGTTAAACTACCTGACTAATTGCAAACCACCCAAGCACACCTTTATAATAATAATAATTTTGTTATTTTATGTATATAATATTGTGAAGGAATGCGAGAAGACGATGACGAATATTGCGTTGCGAGCGCTCGTCTCCCGTCAATTATGATGTATACAATAATAAGCGACAGTGGACAAAATGCGAATCATGTTATATTATATGTATAATCATTAAACATTTGTACCTACAACAACTACGGTACTGTATAGAACGAATACAATATAACACATAATAGCTGGTGTGCGTGTTCGTTGTAAAAATTAAAAAAAAAAAAAATGTACCATTATTTATCATGCTCGGCGGCGGGGCCACTGTGCGTAGGTATTATATACCTAGCTACACCAATATATTATAATACGATGACGCTTGAAATTTATAACTCGACACCTACAGCTGCGGTGATTGCGAGGGGCGGTCGACTGAGGGGAGGTCCGAGCACCGGAAACGGTGGAAAAAAATAAGTAAATAATATTATTATACTATAGGGTTTAAATCCTCTATTAAAAACTCGGCGGTTGGATTAATGGCGGCCGAAATAATTGCCGAACCTTCGCCGGGGCCCATCACGGCGTGGTATTCCAGGAATCTTTACCCGGGACAGTATACACTATGTATATACATAACAATATCATATACTGCACGGTGTATATACGCACTACCTATATATATATGTTATTATTATATATTACATAAATAGTCGTATATCAGATATGGTAAGATGCGGCGGCAGAAATATTTTGCTCGAGCTGAGTACACCTACTACGTTTCATCGAACCCACGCCATGGCCGTGCATCAGAGCCGAGGGTGTTAGCCGTAATAGGGTGTATACATATACAGGGTGTCCCGTGAGGATTTACTCATTAGCCGTAGAGGGGGACTCGCCGCCCGGACAAAAACCAGTTTATTGACGTTTTACTAATAAACTAAAAAAATTATTAAAAATCATGAGATTAATGAAAATAAAATGTTAAAAGCTCAAAATGTTCACAAAAATATTATACTCTATAGAATGGCTATCTTCAATTTTTTCAAAAATAAAAAAATAATTTTTTTAACTTTTTTACTAAAAAATTTAATTTAATTAAAAAATAAAATATTTGTAGTGCTTACCTCTGCGAGTCTTAATAAAAAAACATAATTACGATATCTCCATTATTTCAGGAGATATCGCAATGAGTAAATCCTCACGGGACACCCTGTATATTGTGTATCCCACTTTTGTAGAATCGCGGCAGCCAGTTTTCGCCACTCTCACGATATATTATATTATATAATATTATACATGTAGGTACGTCGTATATTATATCATTATTACATAATAGTAGTACGAGTTTACAAGTGTGTTCGGTGCGTCGACAAAAGCATTTTGGCTACGGGTCGGGAGGAGTATTAGGTATAGTGTAAAACGAAAAGGTCGGAAAAGGATAACAACGTTTTCCTTAAGTAGTAGGTAGATGGTGCCTTACTTAAATACACACACACACAGGCAACAGGAGCCCGCACACTTATGACAGCTGGAAAATTGCCACGTAATGCCGACGCTGCCCTGTAAACGCGCATACGATTTGTCGGTGTTGATAATGACGCAAATCGTTATTGCTCCGAGATAAAGTCTTACCTATAATATTAAACAACGAAAATTTAAAAATTTGTTCACAGATGTTATCGAGTAAATAAACTTTTGGTCACGGTGCATGGCAGTCGAATTCATATTATTAAAATATAATGAGCGAATGTTGGTAGGTATATACATTTTTTAACATAATTTTACTTAGGCCATCTGTTACAGAAAAGTTGAATAGATAAAATAAATAATATGAAAATAAGAGCGAAGAGGCCTCCCAGCGGAAGTAGGTACACTTCATCATGAAATATAGTAATCATAGAATTTATAGGTAGGTATACTAAATTGTATACATAATACCTAATTATCTAAAAAAATGTAGATAAGTAGATCACTGTAGCAATCCTGTATATGACGAGGAGAGAGTAAGAGATGTAAGAGTTATTTATCATTTATGGATTCAAGTATTCGATCAGTTTAGAAATGAGAAGAACAAGTGGAAGATTAATATTATATATTTAAATTAATTACAAATGTAGAAAAGTTGTTGTATGCATTGGCTGAGGAGCATCAATTGTTTTATATTGTGGCGTCGTTACCGAAATTCATTTAATTTCACACTTAATGAGTTAAAAACGAAGTCGTTAATGCTCAATATTTTTTTTTTAAAGAACACATCCATGTTCACATTCTTAAAAAAAATGTACACGTCCGTATAATAGATAGGTACAATATATATAATGATAATGAAATCTTATATAATAATAACACAGTGGCGGTTATAAGGGGGTGGGAGGGCGAAAGGTGGACCGCCGCCGCTTAGGATTTGGGTTTTCTTTTTTTTTTAATTTAGTATATAGCTGACCCAACAAAACCTATCGACAAATTTTTGAATTTTATGATTTAATAGCAAAATATTTTTTCGTTCTAACCATCGATAGTATATTAATATAAATGCCATGGGGTGGGGGGAGGGTTGGTTATATTTCCCCTCCTGAACAGCATGTATAACCGCCACTCTAATAACATGTTATACAATAACAATTATTTATTATGATAAAAAAAGTTAAAAAATAAAATGCTCATACTTATATTGGTATTAAATATAATATAATATACTAGTGGGGCACTACATTTATTGAAATAAAAGCTTATAAAGTTAAAACAATATATTAAAAATATTTCTATTGGATAGATATGTATAGGTACCTATGTATATGTTATAAATTATAATTTGGAATTTAAAAATCAAAATTATCAATTTTTTGTAGTTATCAATCCATATATAACTATATCATTTAATTACTATAAGGAATTTTCAATATAAATTGTATAATATAAGTTATGCATAAAATAAAATAAACAACAGATTTAGTTCCTAGCCCACGTTGACCTCATAGCCCATAGATATGTATCATAATTCATAATATAATCTGTGGCATAGCTCGTTATCCACGTACTTATGAAATTGTATAATCATAAATATTTAATAATAATATGAATTTGTTGATACCACATTACCACCGCACAGATAGGATTTCGATATAATAACATGGTAATAATATTAAAAATACATTAAAAAAAATGTATTTAATCTGAACGACCTAAAAATCGTTCGAGTCTTTAAAAATATGAATTTCATTCACGTTCACGTTTTATTTGTTATAATTAAAACAAAAGGTTTCTTTCAAATACTGCATTACCACGGGATCAACCACAGTGGTGTGTGCAGTACTTGCTGGTTTACTGCTGGACATGGAAGACGTGTTGGGACTTTTTGTTGATGTTGCATGCATGGGCGTGTTTAGTTAGAAGCATAGATATTAAAGAATGGATAGGCCATGGCTACATTAATAAAATAGAGGGTCGTGTGCCGGAATGGGGAAGAGAGAAAGACTGTTTTTTATGATTGTATCTCATTCTGGCAGAGGTCTTATTATATACAATAGTTATATAATATATATTTATTTGTGTTAAGACCTCTATAACCTCAAAATAGTTTCATGTTCATTCCCGTATGATAAGCACAAATGGCCTATCCATTCTTTAATATCTATGGTTAGAAGTTACAACTGGTAGGATGTCGACGACGTTGTTTGAGTTCCTAAAATACAGTACCTATATAGCTAGGTTACCGTCGCTTAGTGTACAAATAGCAAGAGACTATCGTGGTTTAGTACATGTCGTATGATATTGTGGGACGGATTTCACCGTATTTGACTCTAGAATATGTGGGAGCAATAGCTTTTGGTGTGAGTGGGTGACTTATATGAGAAGCACTCTACTGAAGCTATATAATTGTTAGGACTCGATCGAACTCGACGACCGCCATGTGGATGGTGGCGCCTAAGGGGGTCAAGGTGGTAATATAACCAGGTATATTTAGGGCAGGGTGTCATTAGGATAGCAAACATCACATGTCATATGTTCATACTTTCATAGCATATGAATATCATCGAGTGCGAAGTTGCGGTTATATAAACTATAATATAGGTGACAGGCACGTGGTAGTATAGCACAATGTGTTTACATTCTATAGTCATTCTAATGACTAATAGTAGTACAATATAGGTATAGCTATAATAACAATATGGGCTAAAACCTTAAGCCACACAACCGCACAATCGTTGATGGGAAAGTAGGAAAAAATATTTTAAGTGTAAAATAGGCACAAAGTTCTCACACTGAAATTCGTGGTTGGCAAGTTTACTTTTTTTTGAAACACGTCAAGTTAATTTAGAAAAAAGGGCCTTGATCTCCTTTATATGTGTATGAATTTATTACTATACATTTATAAATTATATGAAACGTCGCATAGTATGAACCACTATCAACCATTGTGATTTTAGCATTTAACCCTCTATTACTGTTTAGTGACATCTATGTAATTCGTCATTTTCCAAGCAGTTTACTGTAAACGCCGATGTCGGTAATTTCAAAACGGAATTTTATTGATCGCAGTGGTATATTGATATTGTAATATTATTTTATTATTACGACGCGAAGGATAATAACAAACAATAATCGCACACGTCGGGGAGAAATAATGAAAAATCGTGACTTGCAGTTTTTTTTATGCGATCGACCGATATAAATATATGGAAATGTGATATCGGAATAAGTACAAACGTCCAACAGCACGTCATGTATTTTCGCGATGATATTACAATATATAGAAGTTGAGTATGGTGTAACAGACGTAAATAGTGAGCAGAAAAGAAACTACGTACATCGAATAGGCACCTCAACAATAAAAAATAATCGAAACCGTATGTTGAGTGCCTACACTTTATTCCGTCGATGCAAAATATGATGCGATAGGTACATTATAATATTATTGTTGTACAAACTGTTCTATATTATTGCTGTTATTGTTGTTAGTATTGTTATACCATTGTATTATTAGAAACGTTTTAATAGACGGAAAACCCGTGTTACGAAATAATTAATATCAACGGAAAACAATTTCCGTTGTTTTGGTCCGCAAAATATTATTCGGGATAAGATTAATTACGGCGTGATATTGTACCTATAGTAAATAATTAACAGTTTCTGGGAGTGGATGCAGTGTTGTTATAATAAAATTATTGTAATCATTATTACTATACATATTCGCAGTAAACTATAGGACTCTGCTCGGTACAATGCACGGCATAATAATATTGTAGTACACTGAATTATACGAGCCAACATTTACCCTCAGAATGGTCCAGCTATTTCGTCCCCCGCGATCTTTATTTGTTGATTCACTATAGTCAGCACAGTCTTGATTTGCGAGACCTCTCTGTCGGAGCCTTTTGAAACAACAACAATGCAACGGGAACAGATTGAAATGAAACACAATTATTGTATCCGACTGCATAGTCCTATGATAACGACCGTGCCAGTGGCGCAACCAGAATTTTTTTAATGGGGGAGGGGGTTCATGCTTGATAAACGTTTTTCATACCATTTGGGCAGTATTGTAGGTATGGCCCAAGGGGGGTGGGGGTCTGGAACCGGGGACCCCTCGCACCCTGGTTGACCGGACCACCTGGGTCGATAATACATATTGAATGGTATCGTACCTACGTGATAAGTCCATACCGCGACGTTCTTTCAATTCAATATTATATTAAATCAGAATGTTTGGTCTTCCGTCGCTCCACATGACCGTAACTGCAGTCGGGCACTCGCCTAGCCACCAGAGGGTCTCTCGCGCCAACGATGACAGAGAGCGTTACACCCACAAACCCTTCGCCCTGGGGTGGTCGGAGAACGTGCGAGGGTGACATACCGCTGGGCGGCACCGTCAGTACTCTTTCTCGTAACTTCCCCTACTTTGGATCGACGTCATCCTGTTCAACACTTCTTTATTACTGTTGATATTACATAATATTATAATATTCAAATGTGAAATGATGATTTCTGATATTTCGATTTGTATTAAGTGACATGGCCTATACCAAGTACCTGCATTAAGTTTCACGGTATTGCTATTAAATTAACTTATTTTACTCATTATGGTAGGTTGGTTTAATGTTGCCTAAAACATTGGATTTATCATATTTATTAATATTTAATTACTATTCGCAGGTGAATTAGAACGAAATATCTAATAACTAATATCTTTTTTTTCTTTCATTCAACTGGTCAGGACCCCCTCCCCCCTTTTAATTTTTTCTTTAGATATATCAATAGTTAATCTGGAATAATTAAAAATTATTTTTTCAGAGTTTATCATTTATACAATAAAATGGAGAATATCAATAGTGCTCTATTTCAATAAACGTGGTGTAGATTTTAGGAGTCTCGTATTGTTGGGATAAATAAGCTATTGTGGGTCTCTTGAAGAGAGTATTTTAGTTGATTTAGTATTTAGTTGATTTTAAACAATTTTTAATTTTCTGTAAATAATTCTCATACCAAAAACAACTAAAATTATAGAACGATCCACGAGTTTTTACAAATTTAGGCAAATGGATTAAACAGTGTACATTATAAGATATGAAATGTTCACCGTACCACATAGGATATTCGTGAACAAATTTTTTTTGTAGAAGTCTGCACTTTTATTAAATGTAGAACAAGTTTCATTACATAATAAAATCCTAATGGCAAAAACTAGTAGTAAATACTGTGAATATAATGTATAATATACTGTATAATGTGAATATTGATTTTTTTTAAGTTTGCCTTTTAAAACAATAGGACCAGAGTATAATAAAAAAATCTTAATTCTGTAGCTTTCCAGAATTCAATATCGCTAAGTGGTTGGGGTAGACGACAAAATTCAGAAGGTACATAATCCCTTAATTTTAATAATGCATTATTCACTTCTTGAATATTATTATCGACCATTCCAATGTCTTTTTTACCTTTTACCCACAATTCAACTAATCTTCTGGTTACACCCAAACATACATTATGCAATATGCATATAGTCAAGATAAACAGTAGGTATCTACTGTATCAATTGGCAATAATTCCAAATGGACTAGGTCCTTTGTGATAATCTTCATTAATTAAGTCTATTTCGAAAAGAATAGTCAGTTCTTAATGTTGAATCTACTCCAGGATATACCACCCTATGGCTTACATATGTACCTTCTTCTAGACATGATGTGCACCCAAAATACCCATTATGCGATTCACATTCAAAAGGAAACTTTTGGGTGGAGCATCGCAAGCAATATTACTTATTTCTAATGTTATAAGTGTTCCATTGACATTCAAACCAGAATTCATAATACTTAAAGCCGCGTACACACTTGTAACATTTTCTGTTACGCCGTAACACCGTTCCACCAATTGTCGGTAAATTTGGCCGCATCAAAGGATGTTACGTGCAAATGTTACAAGTGTGTACGCGGCTTTAGAAGTCTAGAACAAATGGATTCATAAATTCTTCAATGGAATTAGTCTTTTTATCTCCATGATATATTCCTACAGCCACAACATTATTAATAAGCTCTTTAAAGTTTAAAACAGAAATCAATATTGGCCACAATTGGGATTTAGAACTTCTGGAAATAGGGATCCCATCAATATTAATGAATATCTTTAAAACATGATAAGGTAAATAAATATTAGCATTGTTCGAACACGGACGCGTTTTCGCGCCATCCTAGTTTCGGCATATGTCCCCAAAGCTGCGCCTCGGATGCCGAAGCTCACGAGGTGGCTTACCCCCTCCTCGGCCGTCCAGCTCCGGGCCGTTCGCCACCGTAGGCTGTGCCGCCTCCTAGTTCGTGTGTCTTTTCCAGGCGGTCGAGCCCGACGCATCGTTGCGTTCGCTCGCCGCGTTTCGCTGGGTTTTGGCGACCAAACCACATGTAGTCGTCGCGTTATTAAACCTCGTGGTCTGTGCCGTTATATCTTTTCGTGCCGCCACTGGCTCGTCGCCGTTCATTTCGTGCCGCCGCTTATATCTGCGTGCCGCCACTGGCTTGTTGCCGATTATTGCGTGCCGCCACTGGATTTGTGCCGTTCATTTCGTGCCGCCGCTTATATCTTTGCGTGCCGCCACTGGCTCGTCGCCGTTCATTTCGTGCCGCCGCTTATATCTGCGTGCCGCCACTGGCTTGTTGCCGATTATTGCGTGCCGCCACTGGCTTTGTGCCGTTCATTTCGTGCCGCCGCTTATATCTTTGCGTGCCGCCACTGGCTTGTTGCCGATCATTGCGTGCCGCAGCTGGCTTGTTGCTGTCCATTCAGTTCATTGTGTTGCCCATCCATCAACTGGACCTATCACCGACGACGGACCGACGTTGTAATTGTTTTAAGTACCTATATTTTTATGTTTTGGGGCGCCCTGTCTGTTAGTATCTTATATATTCCTGTTTTATGTACCTACCTAAGTTGTTGTTTTCTATAATAATTATTAAGCGCCTAGCGCATTTGAAGACCTTGGAGCAACAACGAGACATGTCCTTTTTTTGAAATTGTTCAAGAGACAAAAAAAACATTGTAAATTCCAAAAAAAAAAATTTAGAATTTTTTAAAAAATAGTATATTTTAGTTATAGGGTACATGCAACATATGCACTAGTAGATAGTGCTTAACTTTTGATAGTAAGTTAAGGAAGCAATAAAAACTTGTTTGGACATATCTTGTTGTTGCACCGTAATGCAAATTTGCTTGGACATGCCTCGTTGTTGCACAGTATTTAAATTTTTTTTGGACATATCTTGTTGTTGCACCAAAATTAAATTTTTATTTAATATGTATTTTTCTGGACATATCTTGTTGTTGCACCAACACAACAACAAGACATATTATAACTCCATATATAACAGTCGGACATGTCTCATTGTTACACCAATCGATGCAGATTTTTTTTTTATATTTTACGACGGGAAAAAGTGATTTTGACCAAAACATGGACATGTCTCGTTGTTGCCCCAAAGTCTTCTGAATGTAGTCTTCAAATGTACTCGCATTTGTAATTTATCATTTTTTATACTTGGGTAACCTTGTCACGTCTCAACACACCGCAAGTCGTTGCCGCAAACCGCGATAGAAAAGTAGGTGCGGCGCGGCGAACAAACATTGGTAGCAGAGCGTGGTTATCCGACCTCACAGGGGGGTTCGGAGCGGTTTGTTTTGGTCGTGTTGGTTGTGTTTGCCCTGGTATTTTGGGTACCGAGTACAGTGCTTGGGTGTTCACCGGAGGTCGACAATTATTGTATGGGTTTATTAGTTGCCCGGTCTTCCCCGTTTGTGAATATTATTATTATAGATAAGTTGAATTTATTTAATGTGTACTGAGCGCCAATTGTATAGCCGTTATATCTATAACACAATTAGTTAACCGCGTAGGTCTCAGTGTTGCTATCAGCTATACACAAGCTATATATATAGTCATATAGATTACAGTTAGCCGTTAGGTAATTACGCATTATCTGGATATCATTGAGATATTCAGTGTCGTTAGTTAGTAAGTAGGTACACTCACCGATCGTTATTTCTGATATCGTCCATATATCTAGATTATATAACAAATGAGTCGTGTCGGTCGCGCCGTTGATATCATCGATATATCAATAATTGTACTAACGTAATCGCGCCGGCCGTTGAATTGATTTCGTTCATATATCAATATTATTATTTATTATTCACGCCGGTCGCTGTGAGATATTCCACGTAACGTTTTTATTATTGTCCTTTCACGCCGGTTGTTTTTACCGTGTCGTTGGAACTGAGTTCGTTGGAACATTATTTGGTTGTAGTCCTCCAGGGAAGCGTAGGGTTTTGTTCGCTACCATGGTCGAAGATGACGAAAGATTTCGACGCCTTACACGATTATTGAAATTGTACACTATAAAGCGCGCGGCCATGATATCGATGATCCGAAGTATACACGACATGGGAGTTCGTGTACGTACCGACAATAGTTTAGCATTCCAGTATTCTGTTCATGTTGCTGACATAGACTGGGTGTGGGATGACTTTAAGTCTTTTGATTTGGCCGTTTTAAATTGTTTGTTTGAGCTTAATAGGGCTGACGAGTATTCAGGTGCTTTAAAAATCACTATGCGTGACCTTGTCGATGCATCCAAAACTGTTTTGGCGCAAATTCGTCCTACGGTTGCGGAGCGGAATATTATTAGTAAAGTACATCCGACGACTTGTGAGTCAGTTTCGCGTACGTCAATGTCTGTCCTTGGCCAATGTACAATATTTCCGAGTGGTCGTTTTTCGGAAGTGTTGGCGTCCCGTCCGTCGGCGTCTGATGCATTTTCAGCCGTGCTCCGTTCAACAGTTATACAATCAGTGACTCGTGTTCATATTTCCGATTGTAGTTTATTGACTCATTGTATGCCGTTGGTCAAGTTAGTGTCGGTGTTCGGACCTTTGGTAGTATCGCCAAATTTTATAAGGCCGTGTATTTATGATTTGTTTAGGGACGGGCTCCCTCCCGGTACTATTCGCGCAGCGCGCGTTGCCAGTGGAGCCAATAAGAGGTCATTGACCTGTATTCAAGCGCCGGCCGTGTTAAAGCGCGTATACGTGCCGCCGTCGCAACCGGTGTCGCGTACACAACCGCCGGTGTTCCCACCCCACCCCGTGGTGTGCCGTCCACCCACAATGTTTAAACGTATTATCACGGAACGCTGTCCTTCGTTTTCGGTAGATCTACTAGCGCGCCGCCGTCCTCGATACGTGTGGTCGCCGTCGTCTTTGCGTCCGTGGGTAGGCGTCAAAATCATCGTGTTTTGGGTAATTGGCCCCCACGAATCGTTCAAAAAATATGTTTTTAGTCGCGGGAATCATATCCGCACATTGTTAACAACCGACTGTGTTTGGCAGTACGGTAAGTCGTCGAAGAACGTAAATAAGACGTCGCGCGGCTTAATGCCGATTGTTTCATATCATCGATTCGTTTTATACTTATGTGGTACACCTGGAACGAAGGGAAATCTGTCGGAATGGGACGACTCGTTTCCGTCGCTATCCCGGTGTGACCCACCCAAATGGTTGAACGCGTATTTCGCGCGTCTTGTGTATATGACCAATAAATTGTTTACGCGCACTAATAAGTGTGACCACATGTTGCGTACTGTGGCTTATATGCGCTGTACGACTGCCGTTTGTTGTCGGTGTAACTGTGACCCGTCAGTTCTTGTTGCCGTTCACGGAGCTTTGGTGGTGCCGTATGTACCTACGAGGAATTTGTTTTCGTATGTAGTGTTTGACGGAGGCGGTCGATCGCGACGCTCTGTCAGGTCTAATCCCAGACGTACCGTGTCTGTAGTGTCGGTCAACTGTGTCTCACGGCACTTATTTGGTCGCCGATTGCATTTGTTGTTGCGCCCCGCCAATACGTGCGTGAGTACTTCGCCTCGTTCCGCGTCGATGGGTCCAGGGGTAGGCATGCTGCCTATGTACGAATTGCGGCAAATAATTGTCCGCCGAAATGTAATGAGTGGCGTATGTCCACGGTGGCTTTATCACCCACTAATAACTTAAGTTGTTGAATTTTGTCGCGTCCTTTTGTGTCACATTTAAGCTCCATGACACGACGCACCTAACTCACCAACCCAACCCACCTGTTAATTTAATTTGGCGTGTTGCACTTTTTTAAACTTTGTATACATCGCGACTGGCTGGGTGTTGGGACCTGGGGGAGTCCTCATAAGTATATATATATATGATTTTGTTTTGTATTATTATGTATTTCTTTGTTCTCATGTAATTATTTAGTACCTGAACCATACTATGTTTATTGGTTTATTTTTCAATTATTTGTATTATGTACTATGCCTGGGTCATTAATTATAATTTATACTTGTGTAATGATTTTTTTATAAATATTGTGTTTGTCTATGTCAAAAAAAAATAATGTACACCCACAGGTAATGCGCTTGTGACCTGCCGATGTCGGACATCCAGCTGCTTCGGACCTTCATCCCTTACTACGTCGTGCGTCCGTTTCTACGTCACTGCATGTGAGGCAAAGCCTCACGGGGGGAGTATGTTCGAATACGGACGCGTTTTCGCGCCATCCTAGTTTCGGCATATGTCCCCAAAGCTGCGCCTCGGATGCCGAAGCTCACGAGGTGGCTTACCCCCTCCTCGGCCGTCCAGCTCCGGGCCGTTCGCCACCGTAGGCTGTGCCGCCTCCTAGTTCGTGTGTCTTTTCCAGGCGGTCGAGCCCGACGCATCGTTGCGTTCGCTCGCCGCGTTTCGCTGGGTTTTGGCGACCAAACCACATGTAGTCGTCGCGTTATTAAACCTCGTGGTCTGTGCCGTTATATCTTTTCGTGCCGCCACTGGCTCGTCGCCGTTCATTTCGTGCCGCCGCTTATATCTGCGTGCCGCCACTGGCTTGTTGCCGATTATTGCGTGCCGCCACTGGATTTGTGCCGTTCATTTCGTGCCGCCGCTTATATCTTTGCGTGCCGCCACTGGCTCGTCGCCGTTCATTTCGTGCCGCCGCTTATATCTGCGTGCCGCCACTGGCTTGTTGCCGATTATTGCGTGCCGCCACTGGCTTTGTGCCGTTCATTTCGTGCCGCCGCTTATATCTTTGCGTGCCGCCACTGGCTTGTTGCCGATCATTGCGTGCCGCAGCTGGCTTGTTGCTGTCCATTCAGTTCATTGTGTTGCCCATCCATCAACTGGACCTATCACCGACGACGGACCGACGTTGTAATTGTTTTAAGTACCTATATTTTTATGTTTTGGGGCGCCCTGTCTGTTAGTATCTTATATATTCCTGTTTTATGTACCTACCTAAGTTGTTGTTTTCTATAATAATTATTAAGCGCCTAGCGCATTTGAAGACCTTGGAGCAACAACGAGACATGTCCTTTTTTTGAAATTGTTCAAGAGACAAAAAAAACATTGTAAATTCCAAAAAAAAAAATTTAGAATTTTTTAAAAAATAGTATATTTTAGTTATAGGGTACATGCAACATATGCACTAGTAGATAGTGCTTAACTTTTGATAGTAAGTTAAGGAAGCAATAAAAACTTGTTTGGACATATCTTGTTGTTGCACCGTAATGCAAATTTGCTTGGACATGCCTCGTTGTTGCACAGTATTTAAATTTTTTTTGGACATATCTTGTTGTTGCACCAAAATTAAATTTTTATTTAATATGTATTTTTCTGGACATATCTTGTTGTTGCACCAACACAACAACAAGACATATTATAACTCCATATATAACAGTCGGACATGTCTCATTGTTACACCAATCGATGCAGATTTTTTTTTTATATTTTACGACGGGAAAAAGTGATTTTGACCAAAACATGGACATGTCTCGTTGTTGCCCCAAAGTCTTCTGAATGTAGTCTTCAAATGTACTCGCATTTGTAATTTATCATTTTTTATACTTGGGTAACCTTGTCACGTCTCAACACACCGCAAGTCGTTGCCGCAAACCGCGATAGAAAAGTAGGTGCGGCGCGGCGAACAAACATTGGTAGCAGAGCGTGGTTATCCGACCTCACAGGGGGGTTCGGAGCGGTTTGTTTTGGTCGTGTTGGTTGTGTTTGCCCTGGTATTTTGGGTACCGAGTACAGTGCTTGGGTGTTCACCGGAGGTCGACAATTATTGTATGGGTTTATTAGTTGCCCGGTCTTCCCCGTTTGTGAATATTATTATTATAGATAAGTTGAATTTATTTAATGTGTACTGAGCGCCAATTGTATAGCCGTTATATCTATAACACAATTAGTTAACCGCGTAGGTCTCAGTGTTGCTATCAGCTATACACAAGCTATATATATAGTCATATAGATTACAGTTAGCCGTTAGGTAATTACGCATTATCTGGATATCATTGAGATATTCAGTGTCGTTAGTTAGTAAGTAGGTACACTCACCGATCGTTATTTCTGATATCGTCCATATATCTAGATTATATAACAAATGAGTCGTGTCGGTCGCGCCGTTGATATCATCGATATATCAATAATTGTACTAACGTAATCGCGCCGGCCGTTGAATTGATTTCGTTCATATATCAATATTATTATTTATTATTCACGCCGGTCGCTGTGAGATATTCCACGTAACGTTTTTATTATTGTCCTTTCACGCCGGTTGTTTTTACCGTGTCGTTGGAACTGAGTTCGTTGGAACATTATTTGGTTGTAGTCCTCCAGGGAAGCGTAGGGTTTTGTTCGCTACCATGGTCGAAGATGACGAAAGATTTCGACGCCTTACACGATTATTGAAATTGTACACTATAAAGCGCGCGGCCATGATATCGATGATCCGAAGTATACACGACATGGGAGTTCGTGTACGTACCGACAATAGTTTAGCATTCCAGTATTCTGTTCATGTTGCTGACATAGACTGGGTGTGGGATGACTTTAAGTCTTTTGATTTGGCCGTTTTAAATTGTTTGTTTGAGCTTAATAGGGCTGACGAGTATTCAGGTGCTTTAAAAATCACTATGCGTGACCTTGTCGATGCATCCAAAACTGTTTTGGCGCAAATTCGTCCTACGGTTGCGGAGCGGAATATTATTAGTAAAGTACATCCGACGACTTGTGAGTCAGTTTCGCGTACGTCAATGTCTGTCCTTGGCCAATGTACAATATTTCCGAGTGGTCGTTTTTCGGAAGTGTTGGCGTCCCGTCCGTCGGCGTCTGATGCATTTTCAGCCGTGCTCCGTTCAACAGTTATACAATCAGTGACTCGTGTTCATATTTCCGATTGTAGTTTATTGACTCATTGTATGCCGTTGGTCAAGTTAGTGTCGGTGTTCGGACCTTTGGTAGTATCGCCAAATTTTATAAGGCCGTGTATTTATGATTTGTTTAGGGACGGGCTCCCTCCCGGTACTATTCGCGCAGCGCGCGTTGCCAGTGGAGCCAATAAGAGGTCATTGACCTGTATTCAAGCGCCGGCCGTGTTAAAGCGCGTATACGTGCCGCCGTCGCAACCGGTGTCGCGTACACAACCGCCGGTGTTCCCACCCCACCCCGTGGTGTGCCGTCCACCCACAATGTTTAAACGTATTATCACGGAACGCTGTCCTTCGTTTTCGGTAGATCTACTAGCGCGCCGCCGTCCTCGATACGTGTGGTCGCCGTCGTCTTTGCGTCCGTGGGTAGGCGTCAAAATCATCGTGTTTTGGGTAATTGGCCCCCACGAATCGTTCAAAAAATATGTTTTTAGTCGCGGGAATCATATCCGCACATTGTTAACAACCGACTGTGTTTGGCAGTACGGTAAGTCGTCGAAGAACGTAAATAAGACGTCGCGCGGCTTAATGCCGATTGTTTCATATCATCGATTCGTTTTATACTTATGTGGTACACCTGGAACGAAGGGAAATCTGTCGGAATGGGACGACTCGTTTCCGTCGCTATCCCGGTGTGACCCACCCAAATGGTTGAACGCGTATTTCGCGCGTCTTGTGTATATGACCAATAAATTGTTTACGCGCACTAATAAGTGTGACCACATGTTGCGTACTGTGGCTTATATGCGCTGTACGACTGCCGTTTGTTGTCGGTGTAACTGTGACCCGTCAGTTCTTGTTGCCGTTCACGGAGCTTTGGTGGTGCCGTATGTACCTACGAGGAATTTGTTTTCGTATGTAGTGTTTGACGGAGGCGGTCGATCGCGACGCTCTGTCAGGTCTAATCCCAGACGTACCGTGTCTGTAGTGTCGGTCAACTGTGTCTCACGGCACTTATTTGGTCGCCGATTGCATTTGTTGTTGCGCCCCGCCAATACGTGCGTGAGTACTTCGCCTCGTTCCGCGTCGATGGGTCCAGGGGTAGGCATGCTGCCTATGTACGAATTGCGGCAAATAATTGTCCGCCGAAATGTAATGAGTGGCGTATGTCCACGGTGGCTTTATCACCCACCAATAACTTAAGTTGTTGAATTTTGTCGCGTCCTTTTGTGTCACATTTAAGCTCCATGACACGACGCACCTAACTCACCAACCCAACCCACCTGTTAATTTAATTTGGCGTGTTGCACTTTTTTAAACTTTGTATACATCGCGACTGGCTGGGTGTTGGGACCTGGGGGAGTCCTCATAAGTATATATATATATGATTTTGTTTTGTATTATTATGTATTTCTTTGTTCTCATGTAATTATTTAGTACCTGAACCATACTATGTTTATTGGTTTATTTTTCAATTATTTGTATTATGTACTATGCCTGGGTCATTAATTATAATTTATACTTGTGTAATGATTTTTTTATAAATATTGTGTTTGTCTATGTCAAAAAAAAATAATGTACACCCACAGGTAATGCGCTTGTGACCTGCCGATGTCGGACATCCAGCTGCTTCGGACCTTCATCCCTTACTACGTCGTGCGTCCGTTTCTACGTCACTGCATGTGAGGCAAAGCCTCACGGGGGGAGTATGTTCGAATACGGACGCGTTTTCGCGCCATCCTAGTTTCGGCATATGTCCCCAAAGCTGCGCCTCGGATGCCGAAGCTCACGAGGTGGCTTACCCCCTCCTCGGCCGTCCAGCTCCGGGCCGTTCGCCACCGTAGGCTGTGCCGCCTCCTAGTTCGTGTGTCTTTTCCAGGCGGTCGAGCCCGACGCATCGTTGCGTTCGCTCGCCGCGTTTCGCTGGGTTTTGGCGACCAAACCACATGTAGTCGTCGCGTTATTAAACCTCGTGGTCTGTGCCGTTATATCTTTTCGTGCCGCCACTGGCTCGTCGCCGTTCATTTCGTGCCGCCGCTTATATCTGCGTGCCGCCACTGGCTTGTTGCCGATTATTGCGTGCCGCCACTGGATTTGTGCCGTTCATTTCGTGCCGCCGCTTATATCTTTGCGTGCCGCCACTGGCTCGTCGCCGTTCATTTCGTGCCGCCGCTTATATCTGCGTGCCGCCACTGGCTTGTTGCCGATTATTGCGTGCCGCCACTGGCTTTGTGCCGTTCATTTCGTGCCGCCGCTTATATCTTTGCGTGCCGCCACTGGCTTGTTGCCGATCATTGCGTGCCGCAGCTGGCTTGTTGCTGTCCATTCAGTTCATTGTGTTGCCCATCCATCAACTGGACCTATCACCGACGACGGACCGACGTTGTAATTGTTTTAAGTACCTATATTTTTATGTTTTGGGGCGCCCTGTCTGTTAGTATCTTATATATTCCTGTTTTATGTACCTACCTAAGTTGTTGTTTTCTATAATAATTATTAAGCGCCTAGCGCATTTGTACTCGCATTTGTAATTTATCATTTTTTATACTTGGGTAACCTTGTCACGTCTCAACACACCGCAAGTCGTTGCCGCAAACCGCGATAGAAAAGTAGGTGCGGCGCGGCGAACAAACAAGCATTATTTTTGTTAAGAATAGGTAGCAACATATTTTCTATTCCCAAATGAATGTATGAACCATTTGCTATATTTACAATATTATGGGTTTTGGAAATTTTTATCAAAGTCTTTATATCATTAGGAACTTTTAAATCTTCACTTTTCGTTACCTGATTTAAGGAGAGAATTATAGCAGTTATAAGAAACATTATATTTAACGACCCAAGACCTTGATTTATCAGAAATGCTAACAGATTCAGGAGTTTGATCTTCAACAATTGAATGTAGGGGAAAAATTGCCATTTGTAGTTAAAGGACATTGAGAGATCGATGAATCACTCAATACTAAAATGTTGCCTGGTGTTGTCATTGTTGTACTATACTTGTACTAATAATTGCACTGCTTTTACAAAAATAGAAGAATCCTTCATTTGTGTATCAAATTTTTATGATGCATTGGATACGGCCTACAAACAAATTATTATTAGTTAACAAAATATTAAGACTCAAGATTAAATATAACTTACTACTAGGTGAGCTTTAATTTGTCTCTTAAATTGACAATTAGATATAGGTAGATCCAATATTTTTAATCCTTTTACATTGTTTTGGATAGCTTAATAAGAATAAAATAATTATTAGCATTAATACAACAATAAATTAGTCAAAAACACTGAATTACATTATTAGGTACTCACTTTAATATCCAAACCATAAAAGTCTCAGTTAAAACATTTTATATACTTCTATAAACCTATTTTAAAAAGTAATAAACTCAAACAATTTCTATCCACTTACAAAAAAAAATTACTTTTCTCTGCCGAATCTTGTTTTTGCATTCCTAAACCAAGATTGAAAGTCATTTTCAAACTTAGAATCGGAACTTTGTTGGTGATCATTTTTAAAAACATTTAAACATTTTGTACCTGCTAACATAACAATAAACATATATATTATAATATATTTTTTATAGATAGGTTACTCCGAGTCCATATAGATAGATCGATCGATAACCGATTTATCGTCGGGATCGATGAGTGCAACTTGTCCATATAATTACAATGATAAATACGGGCAATTAATAAATCGGTTTGTGTAAACTCACATCGGCGTCTTTGACATAGCTCAGAAACTTCGCGTTCTAGTCGCGGGAACCATGCCGTCGGCTGTATTGCTGCTGTGGCGGGACGGCAAAATGTTGCGATATTCGAAGGTCGAACCGGTCAGATGGCAAAATGGGAATGTGGAATGAGAAAAACTCGCGATGACCGCTACTGATCGATGTGGTTCGTCCGGCGCGCGTGCACTAAAAAGCAGACTTCGGGACGAGCGTCGTACTTAATTGTGAAGTGTCGGTGGCGAGTTGCGACCTGCGGGCTGCGACCGAGCCACCGAATGCTCTATGGCTTACTAGTTACTATGGTTAGCGGGGGCGGGGGCGGGGCGTAATATGACTTCTTTATCTATGGTGCGTAATGCATGACGAGGAATTCCGTGGACGATTGGTACGGAAAACTTGAAACGCCGAAAACGATTTGTTGTGAATAATTATTGTAAAAATGATGACGTGTTGATTAACGTACGAAAAAGAATAGTCCAAGATCGATCCATACCAAGGCAGAGGCGGGGTTACAAAATTGCGAAAACAAGTTACGTACCCACTACCATGACAAAATATTTTGTCACGAGTAGTGAATACGACCGTTTGTTTTGGGGGTGGAGTGGAGCCGCGGGGGGGGGACAACTTTAGCGACGCGAAACGCGCCCGTGTCAACCTGCCTCAGTGCCTCATCTCGTGACGGCCGACGGGCGCTCTTGCAACGCACGTCATCAACTCTCACAGAAAAGCCTAATACTTTGTATTATTCAATATTCAGTGCTTTCCTTTGAGTTTTGTAGTTCTGAATTGGGCGCTTTTCACATACCGGTGAGTACAATTTTTATATCTATTACTATATAATAACTACTGGCCGAGTAAAAATGTTAACACTAACCGGGTATCGAGTACCTATAGGGGCTATAATAGGCCGAATAGAAATGTAAATACAAAATGGGTATTATACTAGGTAGTATTAAAGTATCAACTAACAATTACTGATTAAGAAATTATTAATAATATTAATTAAGTCTATAAACAGTTTAAACACTCAGTACTGGTTCTGGCCACTGGGTAGTTCTGCAATTATAATAAATTGATAACAAAAATAAAACTAAAAAGAGGTTAGTCTGAGCTTATTATACTTAGCCAAACACTAATACAAATCAAGTACGCTATTAGCGAGACTATTAGTATTTAGTGTAATACTAATACCAGTTGTTTAGATATTATAGGCAATAGCTATGTACAATTTCAGCTCAATAGACAACAATATTGAATAATTAATGGAATTCCTACTTTCTAGTCAATGTAAGCCAATATTTTTTTTAAACAATTTTTGTGATTTAAATTTATTTTAAACAATTAATGACAAGAAATTCAAATAATTTAGATTGTTTTTACTAACTTAATCAAAATATTTTAGTATTCATTCTTTTAAATTTTAATTCCTTAAAATAATAGATACAAAATATTAATATATTACCTTTTAATTTTTATAATACCTATTACCTAACCATTGACCAACTATAATTTTATAATCATTATAATTTCTTAACTTACTTCAGATTTTAACATTTCTTTGTACAATTGTTTATGTTTTGATTCTAAGTGTCTCCTCATGGAGGTTAGATTAGGTAGTCAGTCTGGTGGTCAGTTCATTAGTCTGTAGACCCTATAGATAAATCTTTATATATCTAGCTGGGTATGCAAAACGTTTTGGTTTAAAACCTGAACATTTTGCTGCAAATGTTTGTTACAACTACCGAAGGCATGAAGTAGATCAAGAATAAGCTTGCAGGCGAATATTGCAATGAGTAAGTATTGATTGAGTATCATATAATATATATTAATATATGTGTATGTTGTATGTATATATATATTAAACTGTCAACAGATTATTAAAAACCCCTGATGAAGTTTTAAAGGCTGGCAAATATATGGTAGCCTGTCAATTATCTCTAGAGCTACTCATAAGGAAATGTTTGCTGGAGATAAGTGATGCCAAAGAACATGAACCAATTACTATATTATTATATTTATAACAGTAATCATAGTCCAAACAGACAACAACATCACAATCTTTAGTATTTTAAACTATGATATAGTGTTATTTATTGTGTACTAAAAATATTACAAGCATTTTGGACATTATTTTCATTATTCATAAGCTACAATGTTCTTATACCATCGTGTAAATCCAACAGACCTTTTATAAAATATATAAAAGGTTTATTGGATAAAAATATGACGATGCAGTTGGCGTTAACCAAAAATGAATCAGCTTATGGAAAAGCTGTTATAATTAAAATAGAAGAAGGAAAGGAGATAATTATAAATGCACCAAAGGGCTTACAAAGTTACGATAAATTTAATTTAATGTATAAAAATCATTATAAAAAATATATTAAGACTAATTTCTGTTTTTTGAGCATAACCTAACTTTTCCTGAGATTTCAACATTCCTACATTCTACAATGTGAATTCTAAGTTTATCTCAATAATTAAAATTAATTGTTTGGACAGATTACGTTCATGATATTATATATCATTAATGCAACATGAACAAATTATAAGTACTCCTTTAATAAAATGAAATTATAGAAGTGATTAAGAAGTGACTAAATTATACATCATATTTTATAATTATTGATGTCTACTTGATAAAAAATATTGCAAATGATTAAAATGCAAATATAATGTATAATTACAGGCTCCAATTTATTATGCCAAATCGATTAAAAGAAAACTTATTATGATTCATGTTTTTGTAAATACCAACTTTAATTTAAAAAAAAATACCATATTAATTCTTAAGTTTTTTTTATCAGCTGTGTGGTTATTACTTTATTAGCTAGCTTTACAATATTTACATCGGAAATAGGTTAAATTTACATTAGATTTCTTTAGATTAAATTAAATTAAAGTAAATATACTAATACCTATATTAACTATTATATTATAATTATTATTTGTACATTATTTTCTCAGATAGTATTATTAAATCAGATGACCGAGTTCAGTTTTGTTGATAATATTCATTAATTTTCTGGATGTCTCGAGAGTTGTGGGTGAAAGTATCTCATATTGGGTATTCAGCAAGGGCGCCCGACCATTGGGTAATTTTAAGGGGTGGGGGTGACAAAATTTAACTAGATTCCAAAACCTATTTGTAGCATATTTTTTAGATGGTAGGTTGGTATTTCTTGAAAGTCAGTGGCGTGAGCGGGATTATTAAATGGAGGGGGGAGTAAAATTTTATTTTTATTTTGTCCAATCTAATAATTTAAGACTTTGAGGTGAGGTGCTTGAAAATATTTGTACAACTTCGACTACTCAACTTTTTTAGTAGGAAAAATACTCAGATCTTAAACTTTGATGGAGGTTTTTGGAAACAAATTGGATCTAGTTGGTACTTTTGAAATTACTTTTAAAATTCTCAGTATCTACTTTTACAAATAATCTGGAAAAACAAAAATAAATAAATGAAAATTTGTTAAAATTGTGTGGTAACCTTGGTTTTTGGATCGTTCTTGCTTGTATTGTATTTGACTAATTTTAGTTTTTTCTAAGAAAAAAGAATGTCAATAAAACATTATTCGTTCAGTAAAACAGCTTAAAAATGTAATACGTAAGTTTTTTTTTATAGTTATTTAAAAATATTAACAATACCTAGGTTAAAGACACGATTAGTTTTTATAAATATTTGAATTAAATGTTGACAAAACCACAATTATTTTGTAGTTAAAAATGTATAAGATATTAAATTTGTATTGCTATATGGCTTGAAAATTGAAGAAAGAAGACCTTTCATACAAGTAGTTCATACTTTTAGCAAAAAATTACTGATCATTTTAAGAAAACTGGCAAGGCTGGGCATTAACGAGTTAATAAGTTAAAGTTAAGTTACTTTTAACTAAGTTAATTAACGAGTTACTTTTTCCCCATGTTATTCAGTAACTTAACGAGTTAATTCATTTTATTGGCACGTTAATTTTTTCCCAAACCACATATTTAAAATTAATTAAATAAAAAAAAACCCTAAATTATTAATATATTTTAGTAAATAATAATATTATAATAATAGTAAGTTATTATTTATTATATTGCATATTCACAGAAAATATTATATAACTATATTATAGACGGAAATGTTATATAGGGGTAACTCATTAATAAAAAACCCATACACGACATATTATAACCTAACCTATACGCTACCTACAAAAAAAAAAAATAATTAATATAATATTATTACTTATTAGTTATTATATTTGTATTTGTTCCTAGAATTACAGCGATAACTTGGTCCGTGGGTGTAAATAATACCCGTAGTAGCGTGGTAGTTCATTGTATTTACGTAATTCTAAATTCTTAATATTAATTGCATAATATTTGATATTATACTATATTTTAATAAATAATAATGAATTTGATTATTATAATATTTAGTATAGTTGTGGACCATTTACGTTAACAAATACATACCTAACAATAATTTAATTATTTTATTGGATTTCATCATTGAGTAAAGTATAATAATATATACAAATATAAGTGTATTACTAACATTTAATTAAAAATTGTAAGACATTTATTGATTTATTGAGTTATTATGTTATTTGTTGACTTTAAAAAAGGTAGGTAGGTATAATTATAAATTTTATTTGGAAAAAAAAATAAAGTTAACTTTTAACTTTAAACTTAACTTACATTTTTCTATATTAACTTAACTTAACGAGTTAAAAAAAAATAGTTAACTTGCCCAGCCTTGAAAATTGGTATGCAAATACCTTGCTAACTAGTTGAAGACTTGACAAATATTTTTTAAAAAAGTAATAATACTACGAGAGGGGGGTTTCAGTCTGTAGCCCCCCAGCATACGCTACTGTAATGAAAATGATAAGTATTAAGTAAAAGTCCATGGTATCAAGTGTGGAATCAAACATTAAAGTTTTATTACCACAGAATAGACGATTACCTAATACTAAGAATTATTATCATATAAATTATTTATAATGGCTTTTTGGTGAGCAAGTGGCACCACCAACAAGTGGCACAAGCTTAATGCTTATATCTCTGTAATTGTTATTCAATTTCAAATATTAATTTAGTTGAAGCTATGTCGATGGCAGATAATGTATCTAATTTTTACAAAATATCAGAAATAATTCGGATGAATAATTTAAAAAAGGTTGTTAAGTGGGTACCACTATGCTGTACAGTAGTTGTCGAGCATGTCGTTGTAATGGATGTGTTATATTTTAATTCAACGATTAATAATTGTATACGAATAAAGATTCTGGGAGAAGACATTATGGCAGCCCTAGCATACGTCTTGTATAAATAATCGAATTTAATATTTAAAAAAATATTAATAAAAATCGAAAATATCTCAGGGCTATAAATAGTTACTCTATTTCTGGTAAACATTCTCTTTTTGGTAGAGGTAGAAAAACTTGTTGGAAAACTAAGATTTCTAATGTTAGCTATGAAAAGAAAAACTTTTATGAATTTCTAACAGTAAAAAAAAATTTATGAAATTTAAAAAAACATCATGGCTATAATAGCTCAAAAAGAGTTAAAATAGCTTAAAAATTGTACCATGTATGGAAAATATGGAAATATATTTTAGTTATGAGCAATAGGAAATAAAGGTAATTAAACCCCACTCCCCCTTTTGGGCAATTCCTGGCTACGCCATTTCGTGGAACTGCATTGGTCCTTTTACTAAAGTTGAATTTTGAATGAATTTCTGGAAGTAGATATAATAAGGGCATACATAGGTATTCAATATTGTGTCTCTAAAAAGGACGACCTGCGTCACCTCCGGGTAGCCTGCAGTGCTGGCAGATTATGTGCTCCAGTGACTTGCAAAAAAAAAACTAATTTAGAACTTTTGTTATTAATTTGTAAAGTATTTCACGACGTTTAATGAGTTTCATATGAAAGTGGTACGCGCGGATCTGTTTCAGAGGATTGGATAGACCGGTCGTGGCTCCGTTCCACAGATCACGTATTATATTGATTTGGCGTTTCGTGGACTCAAAGTTTACCATGTAAAAGTATTGGGTGAACTTGGCGAAAATAGTTATATTATATCAAGTTTATTATTAATGTATTAAAATTTTGTTTTTGTGTCTGTGCGTAAACAATATCTATAGACTATAGTCCTTACTCCTTTACCTATAGACGTCTTATACCTATACAATCGATTTTTAATCATGTACATCTATTTAATATTCAAATGTGTTTCGAAGGAATTTTGAATGTCTAGACGAAAAACTTCATAATATTTGCCTAATATTACAGACACACGTTTTAAGTGGTGTAACATAGGGATATTGGCGCAGATCACTATATGTAGTAGGTATGTTTATAATAGAGGCCACAGAGGAAGGACTAACTAATTTTTTTTTATTTGACAGTGGCCAAACTCTGATTTTTCAAAATCAATTCACAACGGAAACAACTTAACGTTGAACACACATATTTTGTTTGCTATATGTAAGTGCCATCTGTGCCAGGTGGTAGATGACGAGAAAGCAACAGGTATTTTACTCGATACGGACTGTCGGACCATGACAGGGGTTCTCGTCCGTCCACGACGACGGCGCGAGGTGTACTACAACAAGCGGCCAACCCGAGCAGGCAGTTCTCTGGATGGAGAGAGAAGAGGATGCTTTGATGCTCGACGGCGATTACTATGTCATGCAGCAGCCTGCACGGGATCGGGATCGAGTAGAGGACGAGTTTAGAAATCAGCCTTTGCCGTAGGACCACCACCTCTGCGAAACCGGCCCGAGTGTTCGTTCTGGGGTCCGGCAGGCAGTCGGCCTGGCGGTTCGGACTAGAAAGCTTCCGGCTGCCAATCGAGGAGATCTCCATGAGGAGGAGTAGGAGCTTTTGGACGTGACGGTGAAACTGATTGGAGGTAAGAAGTTTGCTGAAATTGTAATTTTACGGAAAATGATTAACAATTTTGACGATTTTTCGACATATTGTTATATGGTATCAGTGCTCGAATTAGAAATATAAAAGAAGGGGCGCTAAACCACTTATAAAAAATTAGTGTTCCACTCAAAGATTTAAATCAACCTAACCCCCCAAGTAGTATTAACAACACCAATCAAACAATCATTATAACTATACACAATGTATACTACAACAATAAATAAATATTATTAAATTAGGTACAAACAGATCTTTTTTATTTTATTTTGAAAATACAAAATTTAATTGTTAACATTTTTAATATATTCCATAGTTCTACATATGAATGATTATTATCTTCATTATTTTGTCGCTTAGGACAGTTAACTTCATCGTTGGAGTACGACTACGAGAGTAGTTTTACCTTTTTAGGGATACGATTGCGTGCAGTTCCGGAATAACGAAAAACATGGTTTTGACTATTCAAAAGCGTACGATCGCACTTGAAATTGAATGCGACGTTGCCAAATTGTTTGTAAAAAATTCCAGTTATTTCGTAATTAATTTTTATGTTTAAATACAGATATACAAATTCATCCATTCAGGAAGGTTTTTATACATTTACTTAAATACTTATTATTATAAAAAAAATATCGTTAAATATACGCAGTCTACGTCATAAAAGTAAACAATTATCGTTATAAAAAAAAAAGTATTCTTTAAAAATGGTTAAATATTCGAATAGATAAATAAATTAAAAAGTAAATAATTGAAAAAAGTTGACAAATTACATTTAATATTTTTAAGTTAAATTTTAAAGCTCCGATACCGATTTCCAACTAAGGCTAAAAACTTAAGTACATTTTCTGTCGTTATAGTTTTATTTCGCACCTGTATATTTGGCAACGTTGCTAAGAAGTTAAAATAATTTAGCGCGTGCAATCGTACGCTTAAAAAGGTACCGCTGATAATTATCGTATTGCACCCCACTTCATCAGCACATGGTTTGCCCTTTTGTATCCATGATACAACTTAAGGCTCAGGTACAAACATGTGCACTGGTGGCCCCACACAATTAATCAGCATAAGAGAAGAAATACTTTTTGGGTTCAAAACATTTATTTTAGTAGACACAATATTTAACTGAACTATATTATTTTGTTCAAATCATGGACGAAGATATAATGGACTAGAAACGACATGGTCGGCGGGGGTCGGGGGACGGCCACCAAAAGGTTCCACTATAGATTTACAAGTTTTTCAATAATAATTTACATGGGGGAGGTACCGTCCCCCAGTGCAAATTAAAAATATAAGAAGGGGTACGCTAAAAAAATTTAAATTAGAAGGGGAGCTCCGTCCCCCCCAATTCGAGCACTGTATGGTATATTATATAATAAGTCGTAACACTCTTAGTTCATAAATACTATATGCTTATAACTTAAATTATAATGTAATATGTTGTTATTCTGTTTGGTAATTGGTAGTATAGGTAATATTTGATTTTGAGTTTGGACACGGGTTAGGTTGATCTAAGGGCCGGCTTTTGCTGTGATCAGGGCCGGCGTTAGCTAATATTTGTGAGGGGTCGTGGTTAACGAAAGTGACGACTGAAATTCATGCATAATTATAAAACACTAAAAAAAAATTTTTGCGACACTCAAAATGTCAAGTTTTTGTTTCGACAATTCCATACTATGTTGGAGCAAAAACTTAGTATAAAATCTTGATAAATGCATGTTTTTATACATATTTTTCAATATTCACTATTAATTATGATATTGTTCCAGAGTAAAAATTTGTCAAACCGTTTATAAATAAAACAATAAAACTAATAATGTTTTTGTATCATATGATAAAGAATAAACAAAATCCTAGAGACATTTTTCAATTATTTAAATCACTATTTACCAACAATATTGCCTTTTTAGTTTTTACTTAGAGTTTTTGATCGAAGCTGATTTTTTAGTATCTCTATCTATTTTGATTTTAAATGAGCATCAATGCATCATAAAACAATAACTATTTTTTATAACAAATAAGTATTATAATATATTACATTTTACAAAATATCATTTAACATTGTCAGAATGTGCATTCCAAATACAAAAATTATAAAAAAATTATATATATATAATAATTATATATTACACCGAAATTCTTCTTTCTTTTAACGATGCCATATTTGTATCATATTTGTCATTTCAATATTATCTAAAATGTCTTTCTCAGAATCAAGTATAATCAAATCATTTAATCGGGAACTGGTCATAGTAGTTCTTAAATGGTTTTTGATTAATTTTAGCTTGCTGAAACATCGTTCATTTGAAGCTGTGGTAACTGGTGATGTTAATGCCAAACGACAAAGTTCATTAGCCATAGGAATTAATTGGTTTATTTTAATTTTTTTTTTTTTGTATTTTTATATTTTATACATATTTTTGTTGTATTTGACAATGTGTTAATGTGCCGACTGAAATATTAGGTTAAATGAGTGAGGGGTCGTGACGACCCCTTAAACCCCCCCTCGCTCCGGCCCTGGCTGTGATGGGTAAATGTTTTGTGGTCGTTGGTTTTCGCGCTTCTCTTGAAACTCTTCTTACCCCGTTCAGTTTCACCGTCACTCCGTTTGTTCCTCCTTAACTTCAACTTCAACGTCACCATCTCCGGGTCCGACACCTGCAACTCTGGCACGTGCACATCTCGACCGGCAGCCTACAGCTGCAGGTTTTCTAGTCCCGTTCGCCCGCCCCGACCATAGCAGAACTAACACCGTCCTCGGTCACGGACGTGGGCAGCATTTCCATGATATATTATTATATTTTCGGTGGTCCTCCGGCGGCGGTTGATCTCCAAACTCGCCCTCGCTGATACCGATCCTCTTCAGAGGCTGCTGCAAGTGCCGCCGCTGCACTCTATATTTTTTTTTATCCATTTCCGCCGTCGAGCTTGGATCCTCCTCCTCCTCTGACGCCGGCCGACCGGCCGCGTATTACGTTGTAGTACACCAATACCCTAAAGCCGTCGTCGTGGCCCATTGAGAACGTGGCCTGGTCACCGCAGAGGAGGCCGACCGCGGAATCGGCCCCGGGCGTCCAGGTCCGACAGTCCGCCGCTAGTCCTGTCTTTGTCCTCGTTGCAGTATGTCTCGTTATATTATACGGGTGCCATTCCAGTTAGGACATTCCCAGATCATTATATATAACTCAACCAGCGTTTCTCTCTAATTTCGTCCGGTATGGGTTTGATCAGCCCCCATGGTCAGTGTAAATAATTAATTTTAAAAACTTAAATATAAATAAACAAATATCGTCTCCAAGGTCCATATTATTTCGGTTTTAGCATTTAAAACGGAAAAGTTGTTTATTCAATTATAGCCAGATGTCTATATCGTTGTTTATGTATACGTGTGTATGTGTAGTTGTGTATTGTTATACCTACCTAATAAGTTATAAGTTTTAACTAATATCAGCAGATAATTAATATGATAATGAACAACGGATGTAGATTATGGACATAAGCTCAACTAAGGAGGCTGGAGCAGTGGAGTGAGATGCACTCTCAAAAGTTATGTAAAGCCTCCCTCCCTCTCAAATAAATTATTCTTTGAACTCACATTATATTAAACTTGTTGTATACTCCTATACTTATTGATAGTGATAACACTACATTATATTCATTATTATTATATATGTGATAAGAACCACATACATTTAATAAAAATAAAAATATTTCATTTACTTAAATTTTTTTTGTCATTACCTATGGTAATTATAGTTACAATATATAAAAAAGTGGGTAAGTGGATGTCGGCATGTCGCTCTGCTGTACAGTAGGTTACAAGGGTATCATCCCATTTCGCCGAATCCTATTTCGCCGAATCCTACTTTACCGACAAAAAAAAACAGTTGTATACGGATTAATATAAAATCCCATTTGGCCGAATGCTATTTTTTCGAATCCCATTTTGCCGAAAAATTTAAAATAAAATTAAAATAAAATTGTATTTGTTAGGTCATAAAGACTAAAAAATTAATACAAGGTTCCTAATAAATTGTGACAAAAAGTGGTTAAATAAGTTTTTAAATAAGAATAAGAAAATAAGAATTAAAAAACCAGCAGCAAAATTTTGAACTTGATATTATTACTCAAAAAAAATGTAACCAAGCTCCGAAAATGAGGAAAAAGTACAAAACTTTAGAAGACCGATTAAAAACGGGAAAAGAGCGGTAAATACTAAATAATTAACTATATAATTATTATAATATTATATTAATACCTCAAATGTATGTTTAATTCAGATTTGGAAATGGACAAATATCTATTATGGAATATCTAGATGCGATTATTTACCACTTCCATCTTGAATAAAATTATAAATATAAATATAATTTTTTTTATACATTTTTGACAATTAATGTTTTTATATATTTTTACTAATTTCTACTATACATTTTTGACAATTAATGTTTTTATATATTTTTATACTATAACGTAATTATTATTTCATTTATTTTTATTATATCACGATTTTATTTGACTATACATTTTTGACAAATGTTTTTATATATTTTTACTAAATATTAATTATTTTTACTATAATGTAATTATTTCATTTATTTTTATTATTTCACCATTTTATTTGACTATATATAATATATTTTAAAATAATATTATAACGAAACAAAATTCTATTTTACTATGCTTCGGCGAGATGGGTTTCGGCGAGATGGGTTTCGGCGAGATAGGTTTCGGCAAGATGGGTTTTCGGCGAGACGGGATGAAACGGCACGGTCACAATGGACCGGCGTCCGAAATAATAACGCTTGGGTTTTTCGTTATTACATCTTATCCTGTATTTTTACACAAATATATTTTGTACAATGTGAGGGCAGCGAGGATCACGGGTGTGACGGTTGGTCTATTGGAGACGGACCGTCGCGGTGAGACCTCGGAACGGCCAGCAATTGCTAGGCCCTAATTACAAATATAAAGGGAATGTTTGGGGGGAAACGGACGATAACAGTCGCCGTATGGACGGGGTTAGTATACCACGGCGCGTGACTCGTAAGAAGCGGCTACTGTGATATACTAGACCCGGGTTTCGACACAACTTGATCAAGTGGCCGTAGGAGGGGACGTATGGGTGGTGTTTTAGTCTCCGACTGTTGGAGTCGACGGCGACAGTGGATACCGGCGCAACGCGGCAACTGCTTGGCTCCTGGTACTCCGTGCGGCGGGTACTTGCCGGTCGGGAAGGCGTGTGCGGCTGGTTCTCCGAGTACGACGCCGTGGGCGTATTGAAATGCCGTCTACCTCGACGTGGCTCTCCTGCCGGTTGCGTGTGGCGGTCGACGATTGGCTGCGGTTTTGAATGATTCGGGCTTGGATCGACTTGTGGCCGGCGTTCGTCGTTCACGATGTCCCGCTGGTTGTCGGCGACTTATGGCGGCTTCGTGGATCGTCAGGTCTTCGGGTCTTCAATTCTTCTGGTGTTGAAATGTTGAAGGTTGGTGTGTTGAGAGAAGACTGATTATCGGTGCGGTGAAAAAGTCCGGTATATATACCCGGCCCCGTACCGACTAGTAAACTCCCGTGTTGCCGCCGCTGTCGTTGTGTTTAGGTTCTGTGCGGGAAGTGGTGTCGTCCGCACAGTTTTGGGGCTCTAGGTATGGGGATGGTTTTGTTCGATGGGTCTTGTTCTCACCTTTGGATCCCTTGTATTCCAGAGTGTGGAACAACCCCGGACCCTCGTACTGAGGGCGCAAAGTCATTCCGCCGGGCTGTGCTACCGTTCTGGGCCCTGATTGGTGGACCGTTTTATATGTATGACGGTGTACTGTTACAGGGATTCGGCGAAATGGGTTTCGGCGAAATGGGCCCAAATCGGTTACAAGTGGGTAAGTGTATAATGGTTTGTATTAAATTTGAATTCAATGATATCATATAATTGCGTATACGAAAAACGATTTTGAGTGGAGACGGTTTGTCAGTGGATATTTTATATTGTTATTATATTTTATTATAGGCTATAATTTGCATTATAAATTACAACAAAATAACTAAAATCGTTAAATGACCTTTTTAAAGTACCATCTTGATCCAATTTGCTAAAAGATAAGATACTATATTATGTTGAAATCGAAGCATTCCTTCTGGTAGAAATTTTTTATACAGAATAAAAAAAAAAAATAAACACCATTGTAAAACTTTTATAAAAAATTATAAATTAGAATATAGAAAAATTAAGATTACACAAACTAAACCTCACAAACTTATGGTGTAATATACATAATGTTACAAAATCAATAACTTATATAATATAAAAACATTTAAAAGTCAAAAAAATAGGCGGGGTCCTCTTTACCCTGACGCGCCGATCCGGTCAATAGGTTGGTTTCTACCGTAGTTGGTAGGTACTACGCATAATATTCAGGACTTCATGCTGTGAATTGTGATGAAATGTAGGATAGACCGCAGTTCAACGGTTCATAGCCGAGGAGAACCTACGATGAAATTAACCATCGAACTAGTTAAGACTTCTACGATGTAGGCATGTAGGCGTAGGCAAACTCAAGGGGTATATAGGGTCTCCTAAGTTTTAGAAATAATACGATGCACGTACCTATTGTAATTTATGTATGTAATTACATAAATTAAGCCTTGGCTAACAGGGTCCAGTAATGTGAAGCGAAAACCCAACAGTTGACTTCTGCTTCAGGTTAGTTCAAACAAGAAAGAAAACAACGTGGGTGTAGCTTAAGGTTGTACTTATAATTTTAAAATGTGTATGATTTTAGTTTTATTATTGCAATGTTCTAAATATAAATACAATTGTGACTGTGAAACATCGGAAAAATATATCTCGTGGCTAACGCCAGTATACATATAGAAAATAGAAAAATCACGTAAAAACTGTTCATTGAGTATATAGGTATTTAGGTAAATTACTCTTTAGGATATAAAATAGAAATATATAAAATAATATAATATTTTACACTGTGACATTTTACATTACTGTAATTAGTAATATATTATTATTTTCATTAATCGCAATCATGCAAAAAAACCAAACCGTGCGAAATAGTAATGACAGAGACTAGAAAACTGGATGATGTTGTGCACGTCTTATTGTTGATGAAACGGACGTGATTTAAATTTTCAACTATTATTATGACTTTCATCCCCCCCCCCACCTCAATCAAAGGCACAAGTAAAATACATTGGCGAATGTACCGCAGTGCAAAAATGTTGTATCTAATAATTATTTGTGTTGTATAAGAGTTGTATTGAAAAGCGGCAATTTTATTTTTGTATATTTTCACAAGAAATAAAAAAAAAAATTGTTTTCACACGATGCGGACTTATACTACTTGGAGTTTCCTGCAGATGTCACGACTTTGTATTTACCTAATTAATTCAAAGTCGCTGGAGTTTTGTTGTTTAAAGATAAGCTAATATTTAGGGTGTTTTGTTATACAGAAAAAACTTTACTTTAAAAAAGGGCACTTGGTGCTTTTGAATTGTAATAATTATTGATCGCCTCCCCAATTAATTATACTTGTACCCTGTAATTAGGCGCGTACGCTCGGTGGCCGTTTTGGATTTGAATAGAATTTCGTTTGTTCGATTTAATTACAGCACTCTTATTTAACCTGTTGCCCTGAAAGGCTGCGTGCCTGAAATCGAAACAGAATGTTATTGTAATAATCGTAGTATTGTCCGAATGAATTAATGTATATTATAATAATAACGTTCGGTGGTGACTATTTTGTAATCGTGGATTATTATTATTTATTGGCAATATGCCAATATCGTGTTGTATTGCCACGACTCACGAGATATGCCGATATTATATAGACGTATAGGATACATTTGACTTATATCAATTTCCGAAGTATATCTATGTTGGATTCAAAATATGTTCACAATACGTTTTATCCGTGCGTTATACAATTATATACGCCACCACTGTACCATAATCATATTATTAATTCATTTGTTTGCAGCAAGCAGCGTTGAAAAAAGTACCAGGAGTGAACAAATATATTGATTCCATGTAATATACACATAAAAAAGCAATAAATTCGTTTAATAATTTCCTAGAACCTCGTAAAAGCAGAGATCAAAGCACGAATAGGAACTACGCAGAAGGTCCTTGTCGGTATATACTTATATGCGTTTCCTTCCCGAGAGAATAATATATAGAATTCACTTTTTATTCCTTCGAAATCTGTATTAAAATATATTTGATTACTTTAAAATGTGCTTGAACTTTTTATCTTAACCTATTTACGTGTTACCCTTGGACCAATCAAATATGTTACACAGCAACCTTATATTGGGTTAAATTATTGCTTTACGACATTCACATTTCTAATATAGTTTTTATTTTTATTTTACGTCGAATCACAAACTCGAGTGAGAGTTATATTGCCGTGTTGATCATTATTTAAATACATATACACATAATTGCCTATATACAATATATTACATGTTTAAAATTGTTAATTTAAGACATACTACTTACTTACTTATTTTTAAAATAAAATGTTGTATTGAAATCCTCATGTTGCAGATCACGTCTCCGAATTGATTCCCATGCTAACTTCAATAGCCAGCGTCAATATCCAATTTATACACACACAACATATAACTATACATATATTTTAAAAGTATATTGATCCGAATTATTATAGTTTCCACTTTCCACTTTCCTTTATGTACAATGTTTTGCTGATTGTTTGATATTCAACCGTTTGCTATATTGTGGTATCTATGTGCACAACACAAAATAGTGAGATCACTCTTTTAAAAGAGTAAAATACCTAGGTACATAATATTAATTATTAAGTTTTGACGTTCACGATTGGATTTATTTTTACAACTTCATGTTAAATTATTATTGTTCCTCATAATGTCCTTGACTGTTAAACAGAGATAAGATATATAGGGTGTAACCAGGAAGACTTGACAAAAATAAAATTAAAATAATGATGCTGCTTAAAGTATGATAAAAAGTGTGAAAATTATATAATTAATTAATAATTTAAGAAATATATTCATGTAAGGAAATTACCATAATTATATTTTGAAAATAGTTATTAGGTTCGTTCTTAATTTATTAATTTACTCAAACAAATATTGATATTTTAAAAAATTCTAAAAAATACACTACTTGACTTAGATAAATGTTTTTACCATCAACATGTTTCTTATAATCATCTTATAATTGATTATTTTAAATTTTTCCAAAAAAATTTAATCAATTTAAATTTGTTTATTTTCAGTATTAAATATAAAAATAATTTTTTCAGATTATACGTGCAGCACAAGTGACTCTATAAACTACACATATATAAAACAAATTAAAATATTGATTAGAATAAAAGTTATCTCACCTGTCAGGTCTTCATGTTACACGCCCAGCTGCAGTAGGTATATGCAAAAGTACAAATATTTTTCAATTAACATTTTATTTTATTAGAGTAAAGTTATACAGCATACCATACCTATTTTATATCATGGCCGATCTATAATGATCGATATGAGGTATACCTATATGGCTTTCGGTGTACTTATATAGGTAGTCAATCCTAATTTAATAGACAATAGGTAGTTCGGTAAAGCACGATTGAGCATATATCTTTTTAGCAACACGATTGAGCATAGAATATTTTATAATTTTATTATTTTATTAGACATTTTGTAATTCATTATTTTCACTTATTATTATACCATTTATTATGATACCAGACGCTAGCCGTGATCTGAGCCCAGCTTTATCGAAATAAATTGTTATCGATTAATAAATTAGTTCCGGAGCAATAAAGTTTCGACTTTTTAAACATTTAAAATTGGTGGAAAATATAAGATAATAAATTAAGATACAATTCCAAAATCATTATAGGTATAATATCAGTGTTCAATCTATAGTATCTTTACTCTATAGTATTCTTGACTCATAAACCATGCAGTATTATTTTTAATTCGTACCATATTTTGATTTTATTATTTTCATAACTATTATTATTATTATTATTAATATCAAACAGATTTATGAAATGTGACTATATTATAAAGATTAACTATAAAAGTATAAAATCATATTAATTTTTTGATATGTTATCTTTTGAATTATTATAATTATTTAAATAAATATTTTTGTATAATATAATTTAAAATGGATACGTTGCTGAGTTTTTTATGCTCAATCGTGTAGGTTTTCTTTTGTATTATAATTTCCTTTGATACGCCGACGATTTGGCTCAATCGTGTCGCAAAAAAGGTGTTTTATGCTCAATCGTGTCTCAGCCAGGTAGTTAATGTAAAAGGAGATTCGTAGTTATTTATTAGTTGAAACTGTTAATGGGTTAGTTAGGTATTTATACCCGTAAAAAAAAACTGGAAACCAATTAATAGACAAAATAGACACGGGACCAATATTCAGATATTTCGGAACCAACTGAAATACCACCGTTAGTACCTAGGTAATAGTATATTACGAATTTCTATTATATTGTTTAGGACTTTAGGTACGTTAGTATTGAGAATTTGAGGGTGACCCAAACTATTTCACGTGTTAATAACTCGATTTAGGTAAGCTCATTGCTCATGTAGCGCAATAGGATTAAACTATTTTGTATACTATGTGTAATATTTGAAGTGGTGTCACTACGGCGAGACACTCTCGCATCCCTTCGTACAAGCATAACATATATCTTTTATGTTTAACATAAATTTCATTTATTGCATTGTTTATATGTACACGTGGGTTATATATATATATGTGTGTTACTGTATATTATATTATATTATATACGGATTGAAAATATATTCTTTTATACTAAAAAAAAGTATGTGTAAACCTTAAGTGAACTGTGATGTTTTCATATTGTACAATAAATTGATACCTCGCAAGTCGCTATGCCTATATGGTAAGTGTTTTTTTATGTTTAAATGTTTTCGTACGCAGTAGGTGCGCGTTTTTTTGGTATAATATATGTTCTGTTCATTGTTCAATTAAAATGAAACGCATGCTTTATATTGTAAACATATTATTGTGCATTCCAACTAACATCAGTGATTTGTAATATATTTTAATAAGTTGATATTTAAAGAATTGCTGAGAGTGGTTATTCCGAAGATAATATGCAAAACAATAGATACTATTTTCTATTAGATTTATGATAGGTAAATTACTATATAGATATAGTGGAATTTGAATAATTAAGTTACTAAGTTGGTTGAATATTATGCCGCTCAAATACTCAATATTGATCGATGTTATATTAGTTATTAATTACTTATTGTACTATTCGTTGTCAGCCGTTCCGACGTAATCTCGTTTGCGGAATTATTAATAATACGAACAGTAACAATAATATTTATTGATGTATTTCATTACTTTAACTATTTTGTCTGTCGAAAGTACAACATTTTAAGTTTTTTTATTTCACTATTATAGTATTATGAGAATAATATATAATAAAAATATCTATACAGATACTTTTTCCGATGGGCAAGTGGTGTAATTTGAGTTTTATAATAGGTTTGCCAGTTAAACGGGTCAAATTTTTTTTCATTCTATTTTTTTTTCATTAATATCTTCTATTAGCAACTGCTATAGCTGGTATACATATACTGGTGAAAATTCCATTAAAAGTCTCTTGGATAGTATTTTTTTTTGGAATCACTACAAATGTACCGTGTATACGTTATAGCTTTATTCGAAACGTTTACCATAAATCATAATATTATGTTTTAGCATTTTATATATTTCGAGATATCTAAACTCGGAGGTTATGTTTGTAAAATAATAATTAATAATACCTACTATAGACGTAAGACATGTGATGTACTCATAGGCGCCAGGTTTTTGGTATCATACTAACATAGGCATAAATACATAATTTTGGGGGAGGGGGCTTAGCCACTGGTCAATACAAATTTCCCCGTAAAATTTAAAAAATGGAATTGTCTTTTCAGGTGGGGCTAGTTGCAATTTAACCCCTTAAAATTTTAATTTTGGCTCTCCAAATTTCGCCTATAGGTGTCATGATTCTACTACTTCACCAAAAACGTTTGCATTTTCTTATGGATTTTTTTGGTTTATACAAATATTTAATTATAATATATACCATGTTGTACACTGAAATATGCGATCATCATTGATTATAAAATATATTAATTATACAACAAAATAAATGTATACCAAATTGGGAACTTATTTATAAATAATAATAATAAGTAAAACAAAAAATAAAATAAATTTAATTTGACTGTTCAGAAAATAAATATGCTTTGACGTACCTACCTATTATTATAATTGAATTTATAAATGAGTTAGCTCTTAGCTATCAATGTCTATATCTTCATTACGACGGACAAACAATAAAGCAAATATCGTTAAGACGATTTTGTTTCATTGTAGACCTTAAAAATGTTTTTAATCTTCGAAGTGCTGAAAAAGATCACAGCTAGAATTGTATTTCAATAGTCGTTTTCTAAAATTGTCAAAACTTGGATATAAATACACTCTATACATTTTCAATATTCTAATGGGTGCCCGGCACCCCATAATAATTTTAATGGGTGCTTGAGCCCCCGGGCACCCATGTACCTGGCGCCTATGGATGTACTATATTTGTGTTATACAAGGACAGATTTGGATATAAATTCGGCTCGGGAAATCTGTACGTATGCCGGCCTTTTATGAAAACAATTATACACTCTTGTTTAATTTAGTTATACAAATGTATTCATAACTAATAATTAATGAATTAACTAGTTCTATGGTTAATTTTTTTGAACTACTTGTTACTTAATTTATGATCTCATCTATTTCAATATTGAAAAACATAATATCTTTTTCGATGGACGCATTAACATGAACTCCTCAAGTTACTAGCAATCGCGAAAGCTCATAGGATTCGTGTTATCACTTAGGTATCACTAACCACATATTCTTTGTACAAAACTATTTTACCAGGTGACCTTTTTTTTGGACCCTACGTATTTTAACGAGTCAAGGATGATGGGGCAACTATAGTTCTGATTTTATCACTCGTGCTTGAAAAAGTGGTTATGTCACCATCATTTACCTTATACGTCATATTAGCTTATAGGTAAACAGTCATTCAACCCTAGAAGGTGTCTACCCTCCCTTAGCCACTAGGTCTTACACTCCTGGAGCCATTGTGATCCGGATCACAAACAGAGAGGACTCTAGTACGCCACTAGGACTTCGAGTTGTGCAACCGGAGATGCCTAGGAAGTTATTTCTTGTTATACTTTTACTGGCAAGGTTACATACAATACTTCACGCATGAAAAAATAGCAGAAAATCTGGAACTAAAGAAAGGTATATTATTAACTTAAAAACCAAAGATTTTCACGGATTTTTTTGTAACTATTATTCCTAACTCGTTAATATACCTACGTAGGTTTTAAAGCAAAAAAAGACCCCTAAATAACTATTTATAAAATCAAAAAATGACATCTTTAAAGTACCATCTTGATCCAATTTGCTATAAAAGATAAGGTACTATATGTTGAAATCGAAGCACTCCTTCTGGTAGAAATTTGATATACAGGATATTTATCTATCTATACTATTATATAAAATGGTAAGGGTTTTCTTGGACCGCGCTAACCGAGAAAACTACTGAACCGATTTGGCTGAAATTTTTTACTGTTATACTTGACAGTCTGATGGAGGTCATAGTACCACTTTTGTTTAGAAAAATCCACCAGAAAAGTAGGAAATATGGATGTCAAAAATACAACAGTGGCGAAATCTGTCCATAAAAAAATAAACTAATTAATAAAAAATGAAAAATAAAGTTTATTGTTGCAGATTAAAATAATAATAGTGTATTATAATATATTGGTTGCTATGTTATCTATACTACTATAGAAAATTGTAAGGGGTTTTCTGCGACCACGCTAACCGGGAAAACTACAGAAACGATTTGCTGATTCCTTTTTGTTGTATTCGTAATTGTCAGGACAAGGTTCTTATGAAAGAATATTTTAGGAAAATTCACCAGAAAAGTAGGAAGTAGGGATGTCAAAAATACAACAGCGGCGCCATCTGTCCAGAAAAATAAACTAAATAATAAAAAATGTAGTTAATTGTTGCAGATTAAAATAATAATAGTGTATTATATATCGGTTGCTATTGGTTAATCGGGCATGTTTGTTGATTTGTATTATTATTTTTCGTAGATATATAATGTTATATAATGTTTGTGTGTAGATTAGACCTCTGGGAAGAAGATAGATAAATTTAACAAGGGTTAAATTTGATTTTTTTTATTCATCGGATTTTAGTATGGTTAGGTTAGGTTAGGATTTTCAATTTTGTATTGATTAATTATATCAATTCACCGTAGGTGGAATGAAGTAACTTTGATACTCTAGAGCTAAATCATACACTTACGTACAAACAGCATGGGATCAGCGATCTACCGCAGGTAGATTGCCTACCTGATAATATACAGCTGAGAATCAGAATTTTTATTCTGGACACAACGGAAAAGTTAAGATAAGTTTTCAACACCATACATCGAATATTAAATAACGAATTGAACAAAGTTTGAGTCATATATATAGAGAGTTGGTTCATTTAACGGCAACGATATGCACGTGATCGGTTTTTTTGTAATAAAAATATATTTATCATTAATACCGCTAGAAACATTTCAATACGCTTTCATTAAAAGTTTTTTTATATTGACTTGCCGATCACATTAAGCTATCAAATTTGAATACAAAATTATACATATCATCGTTCAGATACAAAATAAACAACCAATCACGGGCGAAGCTGTGACGGGTCGGCTATATGTAAATATAAAACTTATTTAAAAATAAAACAAAATTTATTAAACCACTGAAATATTTCACACATTTTGAAATAATTCATGAAATATTTCACGAAATATTACATTTTTTTTAAATTTCATGACATTTTCAAACGCTGTAAATTAAATAATAATAGATAAAATTTAGACAGCAGTCTCATATTATAATAAGTAGATACATAGTTTTTAGACAGCAGTTTCATTATAATGATACATCATTTTTAGACAGCAGTCTCATATAATAATACAAATTTACAAAATACAGTGGTAATACAAATTTACAAAATACAGTGGTAATACAAATTTACAAAATACAGTGGTAATACAAATTTACAAAATACAGTGGTAATACAAATTTACAAAATACAGTGGTAATACAAATTTACAAAATACAGTGATAATTATTATAAACATAAGGGCCCGTTGTCCAGAATAAACATAAACAATTGGTCGACTCATAGGATAATTTAACTACACATTAACCGTATTATAGGGTCCGTAATAGTATAATACATCTATTACAAAATTGACCAAGTTAATCAAGGGACAAGTGGACTCTGCATACGCGCGAATGCATATTGACAAAGAAGATTTCACTAATAAAGTAATACTGATTGCAGCCGGGACAGAAATATGAGGTTTTGACACTACAAAGTACAGAGCTGATTTATAAAAACAAAATAATTTAGTTAATTTTGGCGTACGCCAAGTACTCGCTCGGAAAACGGCGTACACCAACGGGCGCAAACGCGGGAGCGAAAAATACCGGAAGGACGGGCGAACCAGCTCATAATAATATTACAAACGTAAAGGGCGGGGGCAGACGGTGGTGGTAGGGGAGAAGTCGAAAACTTGGTGGACATTATTCTACGTCTGCAAAGGGTTGGCAGAAGCAAACCCTGCTTGCCACGTTCACCAACGACCTCCAAACGAACCGTTTGGTCCTCTTCCAGGCGGACCTCCTCCGCGGACCAACAGACCGTGATGTGGCCGGATATTCCGGGACTTCAGAATATGTAGGAATCGGTAGGACAGGAATCAACGAGGTTTCCCCGAGTCTGTCCGTATTCGGTGCCACGCTAAAAGGCCCAGCAGGCTTCGACGAGGGTCCTCCAATCATAGGCACGTCGGCCAGGCATACGGATGAGTCAATACTCAATTCCGGTGACGACCGGGTACTCTCCTCTGCAGCGTTTCCGTGGTGAAGTAGCGGTGACTCGACAGTGACCTTAAGGTCCACCACTACTGGCAAATCTTGAACGTAAACTACTGAAGTTTCTTCGAGTGCGTCCGTATTCGACTTCAAGTGAAAAGGTGCAGCGGGCTTCGACGATGGTCGTCCAATCATAGGCACGTCCTCCAGGCATACGGATGATTTCTCTGTGAGTTCCGGTGACGACCGGGTACTCTCCTCTGCAGCGTTTCCGTGGTGAAGTAGCGGTGACTCGACAGTGACCTTACGGTCCACCACTACTGGCAAATCATAAACGTCAGCTACTGCAGTTTCCTCGAGTGCGTCCGTATTCGACTTCAAGTGAAAAGGTGCAGAGGGCTCCGACAATGGTCCTCCTCCAATCATAAGCACATTTTTCTCCAGATATACCGGTGAGTCAATGCTCAATTCCGGCGACGACCGGGTGCTCTCCTCTGCAGCGTTTCCGCGGTGAAGTAGCGGTGACTTGACCGCAGCTGTGACCTTTTGGTTCACTGC
The DNA here is from genome assembly GCA_949089665.1 of Macrosiphum euphorbiae. Classification (NCBI taxonomy): domain Eukaryota; kingdom Metazoa; phylum Arthropoda; class Insecta; order Hemiptera; family Aphididae; genus Macrosiphum; species Macrosiphum euphorbiae. Next base: position 7,671,969 of record CARXXK010000003.1, on the reverse strand, counting down.
CAAATCCAGAACGTCCACTATAGATCGACAATCGTTATTGGCATACATTTGTTGCAATTGTTTTGGAACTGTGGCGTCCATATTTGTATTTTACGACGTGATAAACGGCAGAAAAACAGAAAAATATGAACAGAGATAAACGTACGATGACGGGTTTCAAAAAACTATTTGTTTACTACAATAAATATACAGCTATGGTATAGTAGTGTTCTTTTATGGCCAGCATAGTTACCAGCATAGTTACCGCCTGAAGCCAGCTAATAGATAAGTTTTTTTTTTTTAATTATTTAATTATAAGATTTTATTATATTTCATATATTTATTTACTTATTTATATCGGGCATGTTTGTTGATTTGAGTTATTATTTTTTATGTTCCAAATTTGTGACTACACTATTTAATATTTTACCAATTTTTATTCACAGAGTTGTTCCAAATACCTTCCCGAGTGTCGCCGTGTAGCCCAATTTTTAATTTTCTTATCGGAGGGGAAGGAGAAGAGAATCTATATATTATATACCTAAAATCCAAATACCACTGACTCACTGATCGCCGTATCTCAAAAACTACTCAATGTACGAACTTGAAATTTAGAAAAGTGGTTCTTCTAATACTTTCACCGTGCAATAAGAAAGGATTTGGTAAAATTCGCATTTTAAAGAGGTGCTCAAACAGGGACATTGAGGTTCACATTGAAAATTTTATTTTTAATTATTAATAGTTCCGAAGATCAGGAAGATCAGGTACAAGCTTGCATCAAATAGAATTATTGAACATTGCTTACCAAGGTCATTGGTGAAAAAGTTGCCCAAGTAGTCGGATTGCCTACCAGGGTGGCTGAGTTGCACTTACTGCAGGCTGCAGCCAGTTACACCCAAACGTAGTTGAACAATAATACATTTTAAGATTTGCGATTTTTTACGGGTAATGAAGTGAACGGGTTCTGATATAAAAATATATTTACCATTAATACCGCTAGAAAACATTGAATGAAAACATTTCATTAAATGATAAAATTTTAATAAAAAATTATACATATCATCGTCCGAAGGCAAAATAAACAACCAATCATGGCGAAGCTGTGACGGGTCGGCTAGTATATATTATAAAATAAACCACATTGTAACACCACTAAGGGTACCAAAATATAAAGGTTACCAAATTCTTTTCGAATTGTATATGAAATTATAGTTTATTGTGTTATATTAAAATACGTTTGGAAACGGGAATTTAGCACGCTCGCGTCTTGTTTAATTCCTTGGTGCATTTTTTTTTTTTAAATTTAAAAGTAACTCATTTAATAATAATTAATAAGGCTTGACGACCCACGTGACAGCTGCAGTGGACACTCGTCTGCAAGGCCGGAAACCCATGGCTGAAGTGATGGAACGGACCCTGCGGTGACCGTGGTCAAACCTAAACGCCACTCGTTTTGGAGTCGGACGAGGAGATCCGTCCGGTGCATTCGCTTTTTGGAGAGGTTTTTACAACATGTAACATTTTAATTTGTATTGTATTTTTTGTTATATGATGACGAAATATAATAATAATATTATTATTATTATTATAATTGTTATAGTTTATAAGTCAAATTGACTTTGAATGTTTATATTTTTCTCTAGTAGGTTCTATTTTAGAATATGATTTAGTCATTTGGAATACTCGTCTGTTTCGCGTCAATCTTGTTCAGTGGCACGGCGCTCAGTCAGCTTGTATTGTTATCGATATTAACTAGTTACGTATATTCTTCTATAATAATATTAGCTAATAAATGTAATATTATGTTGTAGGTACATTGTATGTACATTGTACTGTTATACCAAGCCTACTATAGGGTGTAATATATATCTATATATATAAAAATAAGTGTACATTTTGAATACATTTTATAACTGAAGATCCAACAAACCGATTTTGATAATAATTTCAGGGCATATTAAGATTTATATGTAGATGGTTTCTGTGAAGTTTTTACGCTGTGCGATAAATGGTTCCGGAGTTATGGCCTCTTAAGTGCACCCTAAATAATACATAATAATAATAATAATAAAAATTAAAAATTAAGTTGTGGATTAAAATAATATTAGTGTATAATATTGTTTGCTATTGGTTATTTGGCACCTTTGTTGATTTGTATTATTATTTTTTGTCAATATATTCTAACTATATAAATGTGAAATAAAAATCTTTGTATAGGGTAAACTCTGGAACTACTTATCAGATCTTCTTGATTTTTTTTTAACGAAAGAGTATATCACGGAGAAGGTTATTACTTATTATGAAATCAAATTTTAGGAAAATCCACCGGAAAGTAGGAAATCTGGATGTCAAAAATACAACAATGACGCAACAGGTTAGGTTAGGATTTTGTATTAATTGATTATATTAATCCACCTGAGGTAGAATACGACCAACTTGATATAACTTTGATACTTTAGAGTTGAATCATAAACTTAAGTACAAACTAGGGGTCCGCGATCTACCGCAGATAGATTGACTACCTGATAATATACTGCTGCGAATCAGAATTTGTATTTCGGGCAACGGAAAAGTTAAGAATAATTTTAAACACGAATATTAAATAACGAATTGAATAAAGTTTGAGTCATATAGAGTTAGTACATTTAAGGGGCAACGACGTGCACGGGTTAAGCTTGTTAATAATAAAAATAAAATAACTTATTAGTTACACCCAATACTAGGTTCAATACGAGTGTGCCCAATATTAATAACAATCGGGCATTGTTACAGAATTAGATGGAACTCGCGAAATAGTATTCTGTGTGATCCATTAAACGTAGAACACTAATTATTTCAATAACTTTTGACGTTTTTGCAAATATTGTTTTACATAATTTTAAGTTATTAAAAAATAATATTTCTGAAAAATATAAATATTTAAAAGTTATTATGACTACCTAATAAACAAATTTTCTAAAATTTATTTTTATACATCGTAATACTCTGAATAAAATTCTACTACGGAATATAATAAAATTTAATATTTTATTATTTAATAATAAAACATAGATTTTACAAAAAAATTAAGAACGATTCTACAATTCTATTAATGAAAATTGATTTAAGTGAAAATTATAATACCTAGTCAATAGATTATATGTAAATTATTCCATAAGCGTGAAAAAAACCCCGCTCCGCTCAGAATCTAAAAATACATAGGTAGGTAATTAAAATTGAAAAATATTATAGAAAATATTTCATTCAATAGCATGTTCCGTTATAAGGATTTAAAAATCGAATTTCACAGCTTTAGTCCAACGGCACTTTTTATGATTTTTTTTGTTTTTATAATTAACTGAATTAATATTAATTAATATTCATGCTTGCCAATTTATTTCATCGTCAGGCCACTTCTTCTTCATCATAATAAATACATGTATTTGATTTATGTATGGTGAATGATTGGGGTTGAAGGTTTATATATTAATTATTTGAGTGAATTAAAGAAATTTCAAGTTGGAAATAGCTTTTCTCATATTTTGCATACCATTATACCAATCATATACATTATACCTCCATGGTGCCAAGGTTTTCATAATATATTAATTTAACTTTTATGCTCTCAAGCTGTCTGGGAGTTTGTAAATTTAATGGCAGGTCCATAATTAATAATATTATGTGGAAAAGAAATAGGAGTGCCAAAGTACACCCTGCCATACACCAAATGAAGGGCCTGGGCCAAGTGTTCGGTGGTTCGAATGTATCGTACAGAAAGAGAAAATTATTTTTACGGGTTAGATATCATACAAAATATAAGTCCACTTAGGTATAGGTAATCCCCGTGGTCGGGCACGTGAAGTTTGACGGAGATACTGTTTATGAAGTCAACGGGTATAATCTTAAATGATATTGATATACTGACTACTGGTGCGTGAAGTGTGAGCGCTAACGTCGATAAGAAGAAAAAACTTCAACGACAACGTCGATACAACAGTAGGTGTATATAGGTAGGTAGGTCTACCGGTGTGCGAAACAAATAAAAACTGTCTGTGCCAACTATAACATCAATATATTATAAATATAATGTTCACTCACAACTCACGTCATTGTTACATCTCTCGAGAGAGTAGGAAATGGAGATGGCTGAGATGAGAACGGTATATTACCGTCCGTTTAACGTCAAAGGATTTTGCCGTCGGACGGTTAAAACTTAAAACCCGATGCACACATCGCCGTGGGTTAGTCGACTTGAGGTACCGAGGTAGGTATATAATATAATAAAACGATATGTGAATAATGTGCAACTTTTATACAGGTATAACAGCCTGGAAACTCGGAACACACCGAGCAACAGCTAGAGCTGCAGCTGAACCGTTGAAACAGGCGGAGTGATGTGCAGGTGACGACGACGACAAACGCTCTGTATAATAATAAATATATATATATATACTATTTGACCCGGATGAGTTTCCGAGATTTGTGGTCTTTGGTGAGAACAAACAGACAGCAGCTCTTCAACGCGTCGGACACAGGTGAAAAAAAAAAATAAACTGAAAAATAGAAAACCGACCTCCGTGAATAGAATTGCAACGTGCGTGCTCAAAATGGACTTATCGAGAAGTTGCTGCACAGACGGATAGAAAGTATTATGTGGCTGGTTGATGCGGGGGGGTGGCATCCCCGCCAGTCATTTTATCAGAAAGTCTGTCGTTAAAATCCGTTCACGTAACAGCAGCGAACACGTGCGCCCCTCGCCGACTTGGTCGCGTATTATTTCTTTTAAAAACTTGTTCGACATTCAATTTTGATACGGCCGACGACGACGCCGCCGCCGAAGAGTGGTGCGAGAAAATTATCCTTCATCCCCGTAAATATATAATATGTATATATATATATATTTGTTACCACCCCTTATGTATACCTATACACTTCCACCGACGCTCAAGTAAACGTCTCATTTCTTCGCAACCCCCCCCCCCACCGCCGTTGCACAACTGTCGGAAGCGCCCAAGGTATTGCTCGTATACATTTATATAAAATATATAAAGTCGCAGTTTTTCCCTACACATATATATATATACATCATATACAGCTATATATTATATTGAACACGTCTCGAATCGAGGTCCGTCCGGGACCATACGTGACTTGAAAGATATAGCCGCATCGTTCTTATATTCCTTCCACCCTGATACCCGAGATATACATTCATATATTATATTGTACATAATATACCATGAATATAATTACGCCACAAGCATCTTTCATCCCCATAATAAATAGGTAGGTACCCACCACTATGCAAAAATCGTCACATCACTGAAATGTTCAACTTATTTTGTACCTAGTTAAAAATTTATAAAAATGTACTCCTAAAGCCCAATGGAAATTATGTGGAACTCGAAAAACTTAAAAATCTGCAACTCAATCTTTTTTAACAAACTGTTAAAGTTCACATTTAGATTAAATTGGATATTTAAAGAAAGACTGGAGATTTCGGTCATTTTGTTGTAATTTAAAAATATTCGTGTGGGGAATTTAAATTTGTACAAGGATTATTATATTTTACTAGGTATAAGTAATGATATATTTTTACATCATTTAAATTGTTTGATTCGAATTTTAGTGGCCGATTTAATCTGTATTACTAATAATAAAATAAATTAGTATAGTAGCAATATAAATTTATGTTTAAATATATTTAATGATATAGGCTGACTGTCTGTTCTCAGAATAGGTTTTTGTAAGCTATATGATTTCTCATGGAATTTAAATTTAATACATACATTACAGCAGTGACCTATACTCGATAATGAGGCACATTGAGTATTTGGCTTCTACCGTACAGCAGAGTGGTTTTCTACTTACCCTATTTCTTATAACAATATTCTCAAGAGACAGGGGATAATTGTCCAGATTCTAGGGGTTTCCGTTTTCCACCAAAGTTAATTATCGGTTGACGCTGACGAAAGCTACAGTCAGTCGATACCGTGACAACGTTAGGGAAAAAATATTTATTGATTTTTTAATTAATTATTTAACTGTGTTTATTGCGTTTTCTTACATAATGTCTTAAAATATTGAAGTGATACCAAGTAACTGTTGGAATATTATGCTAATTTACAAACATTTTACATTTATTCGTGCGTACATCTCAAAATGACATTACGCGGTGGAGGTGCTACTAAAAAAAGTCTCCTTTTCGTATAGTAAAACTTATAATTAACAATATGTTAAAATTGTTTTAGGTACTTTTTACGTAATTTTATTTTATGATTTAAACTAGGGCTCTTGATATTACGTCTATACGGGGTGAGGTGAGGTACGTATATCGTATAAATTATAATTAGATGGATTTATGTTCAGGGTTCTCAAAAACTATCTAAAACAATATATTAATCTTTTTTGGCTAAAATCGGTAAATAACCTTTGGCGAAAAACGGTCATGGTGATACAAATACGGTCAAGGGTCACGTTGGTGGAAAACAGTTATGCCCAATTATCTCACACCTATACATAATATAAATGTCGTATATTTCTATAAACCACGATGAAAATTAAAATAGCGAAATACTAAGTTTATATATAGGCTTCTAGATGGCTTCCATCAACACATTTATATGATGTAATAATAAGAAATTTATGATCAAGAAGATATTAAAAAAATTAACAGCGATTGTATCATTTTCTTTAAGGAAATATTATATACCTTTGACGGTTTGACCTTAAAATCAGGGTCGTATTTGGACAATTTCCGCCCCGGGGCAACATATTTCCGCTGCCCCTCCCCCCCTCCCCCACCAAAAAAAAGATACTATTTCTTAAAAAGTAAAGTGTAACTATTTTGTTGTATACAATTTTGGTACAAAGAAAATTGAACCAACTACATAAACATAATAATATATTAATATGCTACTGTCACTTATATAATATTGGCGAATTAAATGTATATACAATATACACTATAATATTAAATACATATTATGTGCGTAATTTATTATTGTAAAATTTATTATGAATAATATTATATTATGAACATTAAACAAAATTCCTTCTATTATGGTTATTTATTTATATAGGAAAACCAATGTCAATTAAAGAAAATAGTTTTAAGTAAATAATGTATCATTTATTATTAAGTATTGTATTTGGTATTAATAATTATAATCTAAATAATAGGTATATAAATAACAATATATAAAAATATATAAAAAAAATGTATAACTTTCTCCTGGACTGAAGGTTTGAGAATAAAATTAAGGTGGGTAAGTGGATGTCGCTCTGCTGTACTGTAGGTCACAAGTGGGGCACTGTATAATGGATGGTATTAAATTTGAATGCAATGATATAATATCATTGTATAAGAAAAACGATTCTGAGCGAAGACGGTATGTCAGTCTAGGTTTAAGTCGTTTAAGACAAATTATATACATATCTATGGTATTAAAAAAAAATTGACCTATAATAAATTCCAAATTAATCATATCACATTATCACAATATCCATTAGGTACTTATAACATGTTATACATCTACATCAATAACAAACCCTGATACTATCATAGATATATAATAGTACACTTTAGAAGTTTCAAGTAGGTACCCACGAATAATATTACCTATATAATCACAATAAAATAACTAGGTTTTTAATATGTAATTTCGTCCAAATTTGAACATAAAATGACTATAAAAATAAACTGTGATTGTATATTTTTTAGATTTTTCGGTAAGAGAATTAACTACTTACGTGGAATATTGTTTTAAATTTTCAATCCTTAGCTATAAAAACTGAACATTTAATAATTTATTAATTACGATGATTAATAATTTTCGAGATTTTGAAAAATTCTGTCAAAATTCGATGTTTAAATGCTTATAAAAAAAAAACTGGGCCCATGTATTTTTAATATTTTTCAACTGATATTGTAACAATATATCAGGAGACTTGTATTAAATTGTTACACTTTTTGGCCCAACAGATAAAACTTAATTGATAATCATAGAAAAAAAGACTAAAAAAATTGAAAAATGAAAATATCCGTAAACAGCTCAAAAAGAGTCAAAATATTTTCAAAATTGTATGGTGTATAGGAAATGCTAATATAAAAATTCAGTGAAATTTTCATGTATCTATAGTTATTCGTTTATGAATAACAACAAAATAAGGAAATCGCTACATGAGAAATCGAGTGAACATCCAATGTTGTAAAAATTTGAATTTCAAACGCTCATAAAAATTTAATTTTACTGTCCGGTAGAGATTTTTTATTGATAAAGGTAGACAAACTTATGAGTAATCTTGTATTACATTTTCAAATCTTAGATTTAAAAAGAAAAATTTTTGCAAATTCTTAACTCAAAATAATTTGCTAATTTTCGTGATTTTCGTGACTTTTGCATTCAACATTTCCTAACGATGAGTCGACGCCGTAAAAAAACAGTATACTGCTTGTAACAGTTCAAAAAAATGACAGGCTTCTTCACAACAATTTGCTGCACAACTACCAACCAAATTTAGAGAGTGTGCAGCACACGGAGAATACTCAGCTAGTGGATTAACCTCCTTGATTCTTGCCGTTCTTAAGTTCAAAAACCCAATCTATTTATAAATAGTATGTTAATAATATAATTTATATTATTTTCCGACAAACTGATGTTAACAATATTATACCTTTTCGAGCTATAATAATGTTTTTAATAGAAGGTTAAAATAATAATTAAAATTATGTAAATTTATTTATTTTTTCTCAACAGTTAATATACAATAATAATTTATCAACATAAATTTGCCGCCCCCTAAATGGACTAAACAATTTGCCGCCCCGGGCAACAAGGTACACTTGCCCCCCCTCAAATACGGCCCTGCTTAAAATATTTCTATCCTTGTGGCTGTTTCTTATCGTTTGCATAATGTCTAAACCACCATGCTAGTTTATGTGGTGGGAAAATCCATAAAAGTCTTTATAAAACAAAATAATAAAAAATAAAATATTTAAAATCCATGACAAATACATTTCAAATAATATTAAGCCTTTCAAATATGAACAGTATATAGTAAGTATAAAAGAAATACATTTTTTTAAATAATATTCTACCAAAAAAAAAAAAAAAATAGGCTTTTGCCCAGACGTGTATCATGTAAGTCTTTACTTTTATTTTTGAGACTTATGTTAAGTTCCGTTTAGTGATTTCAATATAAAACTGTTTTGCTTTTTTTAAATTTTATATTCATTATAGTGTTAAATTTAAATTACAATAGGGTACAAATATTTATTGATTATAAAAGCGACTGTTTTTGATTGGGCTACACCATAGCCACATCCACATGCGGTGGTGATTTATTTTATATATATATATGTAGGAAGTTAAGTCTAATAATATTGAACAGACAATTCAATTAATATACTCCTATAATCCTGCATCCCAAAAAAAATTTAATAAATTAATCATACGAAAGTATAATTATAAAGAATTAAAGATTAAAAATAAGTATATATAATATGTTATTACTTATGAAAGTGCATTTTTATTGTGAAATCTAAAATGATTCAAATAGTTTGATTAAAAAGTTTTTCTAAAATCAAACATTTAAACTCGAAGACGATGACGAAGTAAAGATAAAAAATAAAACTCTGCTTTCAGTCGTCGTGTAAAACATTCTTGGGGAAATAAAATAAAAAATAAAAGTGTTCATATACATTCGGTGAATAATATAGATAATGATTACAAGTCTTATCTTCATGTGAAATTTAACTGCTGACGTTCATTAAGAAATGTGTACATATTTTTTTTTTATTGATCCAAGTTACAACTGTTCAAGTATCTAAGTTTCTGCTGTGCAGCAAAGGCCATTAGTATATTATTATATTATATTTACAGTTTGTTGACTTACATGCTATTTAAAATTGTTTGTATTTTCTTTACACTAAATTTTATAATTTTATATTTTAAATAAGGTTAAAAAAAATAGCTTGGTTTAGACAATTTATTAGGCCTAGGTTTGGTTGGTTGTAAGGCTTAAGTGGGACATCCTGTGTTCCATCTGATCTGGATGAGTTGATGAGAGATCTGAATGTGTTTAACGGAGAGATAAGTTCCACAGCTGGTTAGCATATTACTTATAGATTTCCATATTGGCATATTATAAGGGAGTACTTTCTGACCCTCAGGAATCCGTGAGTGATTTTTATGTGACCTAAATGCATAGTTTGTTTCGTAGGTACAGATTCTTCCTTCCTATTGAGGATATATGATTTTGACATCGATATATTATTACTATATCAATGTGAAGATATTTGTTGTATAGTCAAAGTATAGAAATGTATTTGTAGTGAAAAACAATTTTGAAAATTCATCACTTGTACCTAATATATCTAATGAATAAAGTCCTGAAAAAAAAAAAAATGTCTATTTTCATCTAAGAATCTAGAGATCGTGTTCATATTTTTATTACCTATATAATATTATGAAATATTTAGAAAAAATGCATGAAAATATTTAACGTCATTTTCATGGTTTGTGTATTATAAGTAGGTACATATCTAAATTCTAATAATAAGTATTTTAATAATCCAATAATAGGTTTTAGACATTCCATGTATATTGTAAATTACATAAATATATAATATAATAAAAATACTTAATAGTTAAATAGAATGTTGATATTATGTATTTATTCAAATAATATTAATAGAACTTACACAATTTACTTTATTAGTATTAATATTTTTTCGATATACATTACATAATATTATGTTCAACTCAAAACTAGAGTATTCCCAATAAGAAAATAAAATGCCTATTATAATACAAAATTACGAATAGGTTTGTATAGGAAATATATGTTAGAAATAATTTAATAAATATTTTAGTTTTATTACAAACATAGTATACAATATACATTCATATCACAATATTATAAGATATTAAAAATTGTATTAGATTTGTACACGAGGGCCTTGTCATTGTTGTGTTGCAATTTACTCTAGTCTACTGGCCGTATTATATTTACTACATAAAAACGATATATTATTGACATTTCCATTATTTATGAAACTTACGTTATAGTATCTTTCAAAATGACAAAATAAAATTCCTTGTTAAGAAATGTTGCAATTGCAGCTAGCTGTAGCTGCTGAACGTTAAGGGGAATGTAAATAATTTACTTCATGTTTGTTAATCTATACTTTAATTTAATTACAGTGAATCGCACAACAAAATGTTAACAGCAATAGTGTTTCTCCTGTTTTATTAATTTTATTTCTTCTGCTGTTTTACATTCCATTTCTAAATATAGAATAATACAACCGATACATTTTTAGGTGCGCTGAACATGCTCAATAATAAGCATAGCTGCAACTCGATTTGGGTTAAATGGTTTAAAACCGTTTACCGATTTTTTCCGAAAACCGTTAAGGGGGTTCACACTTACACCGTGTCGTATAGTGTCGTGTTTTTAATGATCATGATGCCTTCGTGCTGTGCGTATTTCTTATCTGTATACTAAAATGCAACCCAATTATATGAATATACTATTTTTTTTTACAAGTTATAAAACTTTTCATATTAATTAAAATAGTGGAGGGGGGGTATGGCTCCTATCAGCACCTTACCGCGGGCGCCCATGGAGATGGATTTTAAGAATAGTTTATATGATATAATATTATTTATATATATATATATATATATTGTTATTTATTATTTAAGTAATTTCTTAGTTCAGTACCTATAGGTTGACAATAATAATAATAATATATAATATATAACTATAGTAAATTGTACTACAAGGTAATACCGACGCATAACGGACCAAGATAAATTTCGTAGTATAAATAGTATAAATGTATATACCTAGTCAAAAAGGTATAGGAGGTGCAATGAGTTGACAGAAACGAATGGAGTCACAAGTCAGACATTCCGACTTAGAATCACGGATTCTCTTATTGGATTGTATACTCATTTATCATATTATTTTCATATATACAAAATAAATATTTATAATCTTAACAGTAGGTACTAATAAGTAATATGGCTATATATGTATAATCTTAAATATGCAATTATTATTCAGTGTTTTAATAAATGCATAATTTAAGCATCACGATGTGTTGGGCGTGCTAGAAAAATCCACCTGCAGTAATAGCTAAGTATTATTCGCATTTCACTAGGACCAGAGACGAAAAAGAAGGACTAGAGACTTATATAATATTGTTATGGTGAATTTTTTTTTAAATGGACATTTTTTTAAATATTAATTGTTTATTACAAAATATATTGTAATCTTGTTGAAAAACTTTATTTTATTTATTTTTTTTTTTTATTATTAATCATGTTATTATGACAAATTATAGGCTGGTGATTGGTGAAAAGAAAAGCAGACAATCATTGTGTTCTGTAAACTGTAATAATTAAATAATGTTCCTATTATTCTTTAATAATGGATGTTGACATATTATAGGAAGAGTAAAAATAATAGTACCTAGCAAATAAAATGGCACTGGGGCGTGAACATTCTGAACACGATAGAATAATATAATATATTACCCACGGGCGGCGAACTATCATGATAGTCCATCATATTCATATTATTTCTATAGGAATAAGCTAGTAAAAGTATTATCCATGCTCATAAAAGTAGGATGTATAGACTGGTAAATACAATATATATATAATAATTATATATATCTATATATATGTATAATGTATATTGTATCCTGTGATGTATAGGTTAATAAATATGCAACACATTACACCATTCACACCATACTAATATAATAGGCATAACGATTATTATGATTATTATGTACTGTAGGGGGGTCCTTATTTTAAATTTGTGATTTTTTTTAGACTCCCCCCTCCCCTTAAAAGGTCCAACTACAAAAAGAAGTTTCATGCAAATTCTTTAATTTTAACAACAACAAAAATGGAAAATTTTTAATATTATACGTTTTTTTGATATTCTTAAACATAACTCTATAAAAAAAATGTTACAAAAAGTTTGTTAAGACACAAATGATAGAAAACTAAATTTACTACAATTTGTTTCATATATATAAGCTTGCAAATATTTTACTTTTTCAAATATATTAATCTAAAGGTAAAAAAAAATAATCTTAAAAATTGAGATATTTCCGGCAACTTAACATACAAATAATTAACAAACAATTCTAATAACAATTTACAATAAATAATAACATAATGACTTAATACTTATTACTTATATAGTTATATCTTTAACATATTTTAAATTTATGTAAGTGTTTTTTTTATGGTCAGGATATTTCTTACAATAGTCACTAACAATTTGTAGAAGGTATCTATTGTTTTTGAGATTCACCTTTGGTTATTTTATTGTTATAATCCTCTATGCGTTTTACTCCTTTATTTCGACGACATCATTTATGACTGGGATAATTTTTTAAACTAACAGAGCTTTATAATACTCATCATTATTGTCCCAATATAGGGGTAATATATAAGGGTCTTCATTCAAAAAAGCGGTATTGATTGCAAATCGTTTAAATAGTTTTTTAGTATTGACACATATAAAATCATGGATTTCCTTTTCTAAAAACTCGTTAACATTTTTTGGAATATATAATTAAACGTTGTGCATTTGAACTTAATTCTGATGAACAATCGTCGTTGTTTAGAGCATGAATCATTTTTTTAGCCTCTAGGGGAAAAAAGAAAATTCACATAATTCTGTAGATAAATACCATAAATGACCGCAAAACTTTTTAACTGCTATCTAAGATATATCTTTATCTATAGAGGTATAATGTAAAAGGTTTTTTTTATAAAAGTCAAGTCTTCTAAAGGTGCTTTGATTGAAGATGGTGAATTAAACCATACTTGTATGTATAATCGTACAGTAAAAACTCCTTAAGGCACTTTCTTCATTGGGTGTTAATCTAAACGGTTCACGAAATAAATATGTAGTGCCCAATTAGATAGGTTAGACATAAATACCACGGTACCATAATACTGCCACCACCCTTAAGTCCATTAGCCGTTTGATATTTAGGTCCATACTTGGTTTTGCTTTGCTCCTGCTTACTTCCAAAAATGACTTTCTTTTTTTCGCCTAAAAATAATTGCATTTTTTTCACCCATGGTTTCACGTTCAACATTTTGAGAAGCATTGTCTCAAAATTAGTTTAGGTACTATATTTACTATAATATCTATTGTGATTATGTTCTCCGACTGCTGAAATAAATGCATTATTTTTATCTGTTCATAATTTTTCATGAAACGTTTTTGTTACAATTCTCCAGCGGATAGAGACGTAGAGTTGTCTTTTTTGTCAGGCTATCCGAAATTGTACTTAAAATTTTAATAAAGAACCATAGTATGTCCACATCTTTTATTATAGTAATCCTCTTTAGTATAATAATCACAATTTATCACAATGAAACAATGCAATAGCGTACTATTAGGCACGGAAGGGAACGATTTACTAATATTAATATAGCTTGAACGTATTATTTGTTATTTCATATATATAGCAGTTAATACTGCTTACGTCTTATGTAAACAAATTTAAAAATAATAATATAGTTATACATATATAATAATTACACTGTCCGTTAAAAGATATAGACTTCTGTAAACACTCCGATATCGGATTTGTACACAGAAAATATTGTCACAATCCTCACACACATTATAACATTATAATATTATGAAAGATAAATCATTTTCAAACACTTTTTGAATGTAGGAACGGATTATAACTCTGAAAGCTTTATCTTCTTTAGCTTGATATCTATGATATTCTTTATTGTTGTCTTTACTCTTTGAGAAACATAATTAATAGTTATTTTTTGGGTAAGCCAGCTTACAACTGCTGTTGGTTTACCAACTTGGACTTTGAAATTTGTTGATGTAAATTTGAAGAATTTTGATTCATCAAGCATGCTCACTCCCCATTTTTTCATTTAAAAATTAATATATTCAAGTTCCGATTTTCGGACTACTGTTTTCAAATAAAACCCCTCTTTTTATTGTAAATTATTTGGTGGATAATTTTTTTTTCAAATATTACGATGTGCCTAATTCAAAAATTTGAACGAGTAGTTTTTCAGTTGTTAAAATGTTTATAATTAGGATTTAAGTCCCTAAAAATTGTTTAAAAAAATATAAAATAGATTAATATATGTAATATTGAATCTATAGTGTTTATTATACATGGACCATTTTTAAAAATTATAAATGTTGATAGATTAATAATAATTACTCAAATTTCCAAGTCACCATAGCCCACATATCTTTCAAACTCATTATCATGGACCTATAATACTTAGTCCACTAAGTTAAATAACCAAAAACTATACACATTAAACTTTTGATTTTCATGAGTCTAGATTTCCGCTAAATATGTCGTAGTAGAAAAGAAGTGTTTTCATTTTAAAAACTGAAGTTTGTATCTCCATACTCTTTAAGTTGTACACAAAATCGGAAAGATATGAAAATATGTCTCAAAGTACCCTAAGCGTCCCGTTTGATGTTGGGCAATGGATCATGATGATCGAAATAGCCAATAAGGACAATCATTTTTTAAACGGACATAATATATATGGTCACCCCACAATTTCGCAGATATTTGCAGTCTATTAATTAAAAAACAAAATGTCGTAGGAATTTTAACCTACAGTATTACAGAATTGAGTAGGTAGGTATCTAATGGCTAATACATAATTTAAAATTAGAGAAATTTGTTTACCTCTATTTATCTGTGTATAATGTATTATGTGTATATAATGGCTTCTCTACTCTACTTTAATGTTTTTGTTTAAATAACATAAAACCGTCCATATGGATGTCAGTGTGCCCCGAGAGCAGCTAGGAAGCCCCACATTAATTATAATGTGTGGGGGGGGAGGGGTGATTAAATATATGTGAACCCTAGAACGGTTAAAGAAAACACTTAAGCGTATGCATTAATGACACGAAACGAGCCATTACATAGTAACTAACATTTATTGTAGGGAATTATAATTATAAATAATTATTTATTTTTATTTTATACAAGTTTTGTAACAAGAATAGTACATTAATACACCTGACGAATAATTTCATCCATATGTAATAGCTATATAGCCGTAGTACGATTTATATAAATTGAGAATAATATGACAGTTATATCACATATACATTTTTTATTTTATTAAAGAGAAATATTTATGGTGTTTACAATATTTTTTTTTATTTTTTTTTTTATTAGATAAGAATAAGTATTTACAGTCTGTAATATTTATATAAAACAATAAGTAAATTGGATAACAAAGAAGGTAAAAAACATGAATAGCGTGAAGAGGGATGCCCACCAGTGTGGATACCCTCTAACTTGGAGTAAATTTACAATATTTAAAGGAACAATTGTGTGCAAGGCCGGATTAAGAACCTATTGGGCCCCGGGGTTGAAATTTCATATGGGCCCTTTTGACAAGGCACGCGTTAAAACAAACTGGCTACGCCCACAGGAAGATACATTTTTCTAACTATTTCACAAATGGCAATTGCATTATAAAATTATAAAATGAATAGGTAAGTATATGTAATTTATATGTCTATAAAGTATACAACCACTATTCACTAATTGTAATATAATAAAAGTAAAGACGGCAAAAGCTGATATTTTACAAATTTAGTTTTGCCGCTACATATATTTTTAAATACCTAATGACTTATCAGTTTTGGTCTTTGAATATAAATGGCACCACACACATAATAGAGACATATCATATTAAGTATGATAGAAGAAAAATTTTTTCCACTACTTGAAATATACGATTTCTAAACTATTTAAATGATATAATTGAAAAATTAACAAAATGTACATATCAGCTTCTGCCATCATTCCACAGAGTTAATACTTTATATTTCATTAATTTAAATTCAAATTTTCATACCAACTTTTAAATTTATTAACATTATACTTATTTCCAACAAATATTAACTAACAGTTATTAAATAACAGTAAAATGCGCCTTTCCTACAAATAGGTATTTACTAGTTGTTTTGTTTAAAAAAATGGTTTTTAAAATATAAAAAAACTATTCTTTAAAATCACTGAAAAATGTGTATCAGCTTAAAATTGTTTGGGCCCCTTTCATTTTGGTACTTGAAAGGGCCCCGGGGCTTCCGCCCCGGCTAGACCCCCCCTTAATCCGGCCTTGATTGTGTGTAAGTCTTGATTTACGTCGATGAAGATATGAAGGAGGTGCCCATTATCTACATGTTATAATCTCGTTTGTGGATAAAATAAACGCAAATACAATATCAATAAATTTACATCCGAGGAAAATTTTTTTTGTAGGTAAATACAGGTTTTACATAATTGCAGGAGCATTTTTAATAGTTGAATTTATCTATGATAAATTACACGGAAGTTAAAATATAATAATAATAATAATAACCGTAATATTAATTGGTCGTTACAAAATTAAACTTCCTGTCGTGTGATGTAGGTACCTATATCTAATTATTATTGTTTAGTGAATACTAAAATCTATTCGAAAATTCCCATACTGGAAATTTTGACCACCTACCCGATATGATTTAAAATAATAAAAAATGCATTATAGGTGAACAACTTTACAAGCGGTTTCTCTTATTTCTCTATACAATAATATAGGTACGTACTGCATTTAGGTACTCCCAGGTATCAGCATTTCCCTCCCATGTACCGGTCGTTGGATATTTGATGCCAATTCAATACTTCGTATGGGCTGTTTTCGGTATATTTATTGTACACGTTGCTGAGAGAAAAATGGAGATTGATTGACACGGTATTCTGTATTGAACGTTGCAATCCAACTGTTGTTTTTTCGCTACCAGAGAGTCTGTTCGGGAGAAAAAAAGGTACAAAACCCATTATAAAAATTTCATTTTACATCACCCAAAGTGCGGGGGTGGGTCGCATTTTTTTTTCTACAACGGTTGCTCAGTCAAGTCGGTTAACACCCATTTCGCTTGACAAAAAAAAAAAAAAAAAAACACCCTCGAAAATGTATTTTCCTTGTTGGGTGGGCAATTTTATATACGTGTCAAAGACTAAGTCACAGGTTTCAATGCGCGTATATAAAGAAAAAAAGTACGTGTAACGACATCGGTTGGTATTTCTTTTGATGACTAAGGAGAAGCGATCATTAAAGTTACGTCTCCGATTTCAGACGTTATATAGGTAGGTACCTACCTACACAAGGATATTTTAGTTTTTTTGTATTCAATCAGGACACAGTATATTGTTCATTAAGGAACACACACACACACAAAATACTTTTCATTTGTATCAAATATATTGTACCGTTTTGTCTGTGCTGGGTTGAAGATTTTGCAGCCCGTTATAATAAATATGCACTGTATACATTGTATTATACGTTATACCTATGTAAGACTATAAACGTATTATCGCTTCAACACACATATAAAATGAGATCTTACAAATCTGCTGTGATGCGACTGATATATAGTCTATAGTTACAAATAATAATACAAAAGTCAAAATTTCTCATTTAGGTTTTTATTACTGGATATTTTTTAGCGTAAGGCCACATACATTTTTTATGACCGATTGAAGTTTATATTTTTACTATATCGTATAGGTATATAAACATATAATAACGGTTTATCCAATAACAATTTTTGTTATTTCGATACAATAATTTAAAAAAATATAAACTGTGAAAATTTGATACATTAGTTAAATTATCAATTTCTGCCAATTTTAAGCTATTTATAGGTGTTTGAAATTTTTTTTGAAGTGTTTAAACAAATTGTATAGGATTAGTCAAAAACAGTAAAATAATTCAATTCAAGATCACTTGTAATAGTTGTTCTTATTTTAATTTAGAAATATTAAAAATACATAGATGTTCACGCTCACAAGCTGTTGACCACAATCAGTGTCGGTTATCACTATTATGCTTGTTACTATCTCAAAACGTTCCTTAGTATTTTTTGGGTACTATATTTATTGTGCAATCATTGTATCAATGTCACAAAATATACAATGATTGCTTTATTTTTATATAATTGTGTGTATGGCACTAAATATCGTTCCTACGTTCACATTATCATTTTCTATTCGGTATGGTCCGTTGTACCATTTTTTCTTTCTCTTCTTTTCGGTACTCCCGAAGCAGCAACTTGTGTGCTTACTTCTCTTTTATAGTTTTCGGTATTCGGTTATATTACTTATGCGGTCATTATTCCTCATCATCTCCACGTGGTTATTTATTATTCGGTGAATAACGGTTTTTCATATTTGGTATGTATTGTTCGGCCACCTTCTGCGGCGGGTATTAAATATTATTATATTTACAGGAGGTCATTTTTATATATAAATCGTTGTTGGTGATCACCTCGTGGTTTTGTTTGTTCGTTTGGTTCGGGTGCTCCTTTATTGTTGGCTGCAGGTTAATAGTCGATTCTTCGTGGTATGTTTAGCGGTGTTATGTGAGTGTGCCAGATCAACCTGTTATTTTTATTGTAACTTATTAAAACTATTATAATATACGGATCTGGGCACCATATGACATCTTAGTCATATTTAAGGTACGTGGTGCACCACTCAGTTATACTATTCATACCTAAACCATTATTTATTATATATATTGTAATATTGTGATACTGTTATATTGTTTTATTGCCAGTGTGGTTTTTTTTTGTTATTTAATTATACAGTCCACTTATTTACCTAATGTGTTTATTTTATTATTGGAGTTACCCTAAATTATATTAATATTATATAAGTAGGCATTGCTCCTACAATAGACATGATTGTTTTTTTATATCGATTTGAAGTTTACATTTTGATGAAATTGGATATTTAAGCAAAGTATAACGATTTTAGTTATCTTGTAGTAATTCAAAAGGATTATTCGTGGGGACTAGAAACTTATACGTATATTACTATATTTTACTATTATATCTAATGACATTATCAATATATTTAGATTTATTTTAATCTATTTCGTCCTATTTATATCATGAAACTATTCTGTCGTTATACGGTAGTCGGTATGACTAATGTGTGAATAAATAATATAAAAATTAGTATATCACATCTTATGTAATAATGAAATAAAATAACTAAAATAATAAAAAATAAACGTAATACAATATAATAAATTAAAATATATCAATATAGTCACAACTCACAACAAACTATTTTGACATGACTATACTCATTTTATACCTAATAAAGTCTTCATATTTCATCAAATTTCATTTCATCATAATGATAATATAGTAATATAGGTACCTATTTCTTGGAACGAGACCATTTTTATTCAAATCTATTATTCACTTTAATATGATTTGACACTGTGCAAAGTATGTGGTAGGTATATAGGTAGTTTTTTTTATGTATACCTAATGTATATATTATTGTTTACCAGTTTTATTTTTTATAGGTTCATCATTTTATATATTATATAATAATATTATAACGTAATAAGTATTCTCGTATGCTTAGTATGTGTATAGTGTTACGCCTGTTACTAATTCAGTTTGGATTTTAGCTGGACAACTCGTTTCGCCTATAATAGTTTGAGTAGTTGAGTACAGAATATTATATTATCTCATATAAATATATAATTAACAGTCAATAAAAGTCAATTGATTGAAACTGCCATACAGTGGCGTAATTTGGTCATTTTTGTTTGGGTGAGGGGGGTATCGAAACATTTACCCTCCCTAACCTCCCACAAACAAATTAAAAATGTTGGTCTATATCATAAAAACCTTTCAGTCCAACCATTGTGATCTGTTATCTGTACAATTTAAGTAGGTATATGTATAAATGCATGTATATACATGAAAATAAATAACTACATACTATTTAATAAAGTTTTACTTTTTCGTACAATTATTCCATGAGTTTTACTTTTTCGAGTAGATTCATGAAATAATCTGTTTAAACGTAAAATACTCAAAATTGCGAACTTCAAAAGGTTATAACTAAAACCGGATTTAAATGAATTAAAATTTTAAAATATGCACTCAAAAAGCACAAAATATCCAAAATAATTTTGAATATTACAGCTATTTATTTTATTGTTAGGTCATGAAATCAAAACATTAATGATGAGATATGATTATAATATCATATTTGACTATGATGAGAAATATACAATTTAGATGTTATTTCAAAAACAATAATATTAATGATAATATTTTCCATATTGATCTTGGTTAAATTACGGTTTGTAACAATGTGTTTGTACGCAGAAAAACGTCGTTTCACATCAACGCTTGTAATGGTAATTACATATTTGGTATTTACATATTTATTTATTTTATGTTAAATGCATATTTAAAAGTTTAAAAGTTAAAACTCGGCAACATCTCTGGGGGAATATGTTGGATAGAAGAACCCTTGAAGTCAACATTCTCAACTTGGTTTATTTTAGAAATTTCTTTTAAAATTAGCTAACTATTATTTTTATTAATAATTTAAAAAAAATTAAAAAAAAAAATATCATTGTAAAATTAATACATTCATCTCTCCACTCAGAATCTAAAAATAAAGGTATCTATTCTATATCTATCTTTATATAAACAAATGTTGTGAAAAATGTATAGTTATTCATCTATCCAGAACGGCTGGGCCGATTGGCTGGTTTCTTTTTGTTGTGTTCGCAATTTTGTCAGGATAAGGTTCTTTTGGACAACGGTCCAAAAGTCACGCTTGTTACTACGCGCTGTCGTCGTCCAGTTCAGTACCACTTATATATATCGCCAGACACCGAAGATACTATAGACGCAGTTCCTGATGGGAAGGATTTGGGAGGAGGGATAAACTGGCGAGAGACAGATGACAGTTACTAAAAATTGTTATCCTACTGAAGTGAATCTCAAGTAAAAGTTATACATAGCTGTAAAGTATTGTTGATAAATATTTAAAATTTCGCGGAAATAACGTGGCTGTAATGTCACGTGATGCGAAATCGGGCGGCTACACATAGGACCCGGGTATAAGTTCTAATCAATTAGTTTCCAAACATTTAGCACCTCCCATATAGACTTATAGAGAGAGAGGGAGAGAAAATGTTGTTAGGATACGAGATGGAGTGAAACTGAAAAGAGAGTGAATGGAAAATATAAACTGGATGTTCAGGATAAGAATAAAATTAAATTAAACTGCCAGATGAAGATGACAACAATTAAAAAAAAAAAAATGCCGATCAATATTAATTGTTATGCTATTTAATCGACTTCGTCACGTTCTACCGATGATCATCCGATGTAGCTTATATATTATGTACTGTATAGCACGTGTACTAACTATAAAAATTAATATTTGTTTGTTTGTTTAATGTAGGTAGGTAGCCAAATCTTTACGAGTTGCGTACTTTTCATCGATGTACATTGTACAATGTACCTACAATCTAGATAATATTATATATTATATTATATAATTATGGGTAATATGCTTCCAAAGCGTCTTACGGCACCTAACCTATAACATACGGCACCACCATACAGTCCATACCTTACAAACACTTAAATCAGGACCACGGCTATCGAAGTCAATACCCGCAGTCTGACAGAAGATGAATTAGTTGAAAAATGGATCCGAAAAACAGTCACCAGGAATATTTTGTTTCACCTTTCCGTTACGTTCACGAATTAACCCTCGAAAGAAATTTTAAAATTCTTACGATATCATATCTCTATTGGTGGAGTATGCAATTTACTCTAGTGGAGTATATATAATTTTCGTCGAGTGTGCATGAAACTAGACTGGGTTAAGCGATATTATACGATATATCATTACTATCGAGTTTATATATTAAATTATTATTTACAATGATTGCACTATGCAATTTAAGCAGTTGGAAGACAGTGGACGAGTGTTAGTGGTGGTGGTGACTGGTGGTACACTGAACGAAACATTTCATCTGTCATTTGGATATTGATTGTGCCTATATGTATTCGCTGTACAGCGTGTATTCGATCAGTTCGGATTTTAGTACTACAAAGCTATTAACGATGATTGCCACGGATTATACGTGGTGATGTCGTATATCAGTCGGCTCGTGTACATAGTATAATGTCCACTTATAATTTAATATAATGCTGCTAGGAGCAAGTACATTATCATTATTGCGGCATACCTATTACCGCCTATGTCTAATGACGAGGGTGCCACCACGGGGCTACATATATAATATAATTACAGTATGACCATTTAGTGTATCTAGAAACTTTGAAATCCCTCTATATTTATAGTGCGAATCACATGTTATGATATGCGATGACATGCGACAATTATGAATTCAATCTAATTCAAATAACGATAAATTTAACGTATTATCGGTAATCGCTTCACAAGTGTCGTATCGTGACTACAAAATATGTATAGAGTTTATAAAGTTTCTTGACTCACACTTTACACACACACATACATACATACATACATACATGCATGCATATTACAATATTACATACATAGTACATACATGCATACGTGCACGTACCTACTTCGAGGGGGTGATGAGTGGTTGGTGTGGCGATGATAAGGAAGTGGTTTGAAAAGTGTAGTCGGGGGGTGGGGCGAGTGCAGGGAACGCATACCAATATACGATGACGATGAGCGATATCAGGGAGAGGAGTATTACTGTTGGGTGAGAAGAAACACCCGGGAGGGTGCATCTCGGGGGCTTACAGCGCGTGTCGTGACTCTGAGCAATTTTATTAAACAACATCGTCGACACTTCGCTCGGTTTTCCGGGTGGCTGTGAAACTTTCGCTAATAACACAACGGATATAATATTATAATGTATATAATGTGTGGAGTTCGCCTATACAGTATACATTATAGGTACTTTATAGTGACTACATAGAGTCGCGTTTGTGAGGGGGAAACTGTGATAGCTATAATTAGCTATAATACGTGTGCACGTGAAATCACGACGCCGCCGCGGAAAATGTTTGACTTTAAAACTTCATTGGGTATACTTACCTCAAATGTATAATATGCGCTTCAACCCAGGACCGTCTCTACGATTCGCGGGGCCCGGGGTATAACTCGAGGGGGCCTATAAAAAACGTAAGCATACGTAAAGTATTTTTACCTGTTGGCTATTAGTAATAAGCTATTACCTATACTAGTACCTCACTTAATCATTTTACGACTTGAAAATAATAATATATAATTTGATGACCTCAGTGCAACAACAAGATATCTCCATATTTTGGTCGTAATTAGTTTTTAATTGCACATTATTAATAAAAAAAAAAAAACTGCGTCGTTTTGTGCAAGAACCAGTAAAGTCCGCATGTTAAATACAGAGATATCAAATAAATGGAGATGACTTGTTGTTGCACAAAAAATACTTAATTTATTACGAGTTTGTATATATTTATATATTATAATATATTTCATTCATATTATACTATACCACAGTTATTTAAACTTTATCATCTCGCTGCTCCTTTGTGTGTTCACAATATTTTTACGGCTCCCAAATAATTATGAAGAATTGAAACAATACGGATACAATATTATAGCCAATATGGGTGATAATAATAGCGACTTTAATACTAGAAATAAAAATTTAAATAGTCTTGTAATGTGTTTCATTATCGTTTCCATAATCGCTTCAATGATTATAAATTATAATTATATTAATTATACATGACCTACATTAATTTTGGTTTCTGGGGCTTTTACGTGGCTCCCTTCTACAACTTTTTTGACGCCCCTGGGAGCCGCGACGCACAGTTTGAATACCTCTGTACTATACAATATATCATATATAATAATGTATATCATAAATAATTAGAGTATTAGGCATCTCCAAGTTTTATTTTTTGGTTTTGAGATCATACAAACTTAATTTTGACAATTTGTCAATTGTATTAACTATTGGAGATGTCTTGTTGTTGTATTATAAATACCTAATACTATTCACTTTTATTAATATAGCGTATACTGTACAAGTATTTCGTACTTGATTTCATTTAATTACATTTAATAAATACACATTGCTGATTTATAATTATATATATTTTTTATCGTGACTAAGGCAAATTAATAAATAAATAAATGTGAATAAATGTATAGAGTATAATACGCATCTAGTATCCAGTATCTTCAAAAAATATCCTAGTGTGTTGCATTTAGATACTTTGTATTTTAGATACCTTGAATTCAAGGCATGGCCCTCTCACCCCGGCCTTAAGACGGACATGCTGTTTAACTTAAACTCCTAACGTACTTGTCTGTGCAATGTCACATAGTCAACACAACCGAAATTTTTTTGAGGGACTTTTTTTTGTCAGTAATATTGACAGTTAGAACTTAGTTTAATAGTGTACTATATTATATACCTATGTTTAATCTATGGTACTTCCACCTACAATATTACAGTATTTATATATTTCATAATATTATACTTTTTTTTTTTTTTTTTTTTTCGTTTGAACCGACAGCAGAGGAGGATCTGTGTGAACACTACTACTCCTCTGCTGCCATCGTTTATTAATGTTTAATAAAAACGTTAATACATGCACATTCTCAACTCATAACTAATTATGGTTGCTTCACCTTAAAAATAAACAATAATACAATAGGTACAATACAATGCAATACAATGCGATACAATAAATAATAGTCAGTCAGTTGGAGCGGCTGCCACTGCATTCGCTCTTCGTTCGGTCTCAGCTATCCTTTCATCATGCTCCTTGCAGCTTAAAATGTTGTCAACCATGTCATAAAAGGACTGAGTGGCACGTTTGGAGGCAGCCCGTAGCCGGTCGTTCTCACTGAACGGGACATCGGAGGGGCCGCACAACAAATCCTGGACGTCTCCCGGGGTTATATTTCGGTTACCAACAAACATCTTCACTGGCAGCCGAAGCGGATCCCAGTAAGCACAATCAAATATCGTGTGTTCCGCAGTGTCCTCAGGGTGTTGGCAGTACAGGCAAGCCGCATCAGGGGCGCGCTTCATCCTGTGTAGGTAGTACCTGAAACACCCGTGTCCCGTAAGAGCCTGCGTTACATGAAACGTGAGGTCTTTGGGGTATCTTTTCGTCCATCTTATCAGGTCCGGAAGAATCGTGCGCGTCCAGGCTCCTCTAACGCCCCGACTCCATCTGTTCGACCAGGCAGCAAGCAAGATGTCTCGCTCTGCTCTCCGGATCTCATCCTTTGTATCAGTTCTGTCCGGATCGTCAAGTTTACTTCGGACTCTTTTGCGTTCCAAAGCAAGAAGATCACCCGGAGGAGTTCCCGCCAGGAATAAGGCTGCCTCAGCCGAGACTGTGCGGTACGCCCTCGTGACTCTGAGAGCCGCAATCCTCTGGGCCCGGATCATAAGGTTTCGACAGATAGCGTACTTGCATGCTCTTTCCGCCCACGTTGGACAGGCGTACAGCAGCCTGCTGTTCACCACAGACATTAGCAGCGTTCTCTTAGACTGTGAGGGTCCTCCAAGGTTGGGCATGAGCCGTCCTATAGCCAGCGCTGCCTGGGACGCCTTCCCCGAAACAGTAGTGAAGTGTCCACTGAATGTAAGGTGTGAGTCCAGATGGAGTCCCAGGTATCGCAACTTCCTTAACAAAGGAACTGTGTGACCCCCTACAACGAACACCGGATCCCGATACGCCCACTTCTTAGTCAGCATGATGGCCTCTGTCTTGTGCCGTGCTAGTTGAAGTCCGTGAGCACCCATCCAGCCATCAATAGCGTCTAATGTGGGGTTGACCACCTCCTCCAGGGTGTCTGAGGTCTCTCCGACTGCGAGTAGGGCTAGGTCATCTGCGAAGCCGACAAGCTGAACCCCCTCCGGAACGTCCATCCTGAGAATGTCATCATAGAATACATTCCATAATGTGGGGCCGAGTACCGACCCCTGCGGAACACCCCCTGTGACCGGTCTGTCAATGCTGTTCCCATCAGATGTTCTAATGGTAATTGTACGATCCTCCATGTATGACCGTAAAATTTTTAGGAGGTATCGAGGGACTCCTCTGCGTCGAAGAGCCTCATCCACATGCTTCCATGGCGCAGAGTTGAAGGCATTCTGAACGTCGAGTGCCACTAGGACGCATAGTTCCTGACTTCTTGAGGGTCCATGATTGGCCCACTTAGCCAGGTCAAGAACCTTATTGATGGCGTCCTCGGTGGAGCAGCCCCTTCGGAAGCCAAACTGGTTGGTACTGAGTCCACCAGCCCTCTCTAAGTGATCGTTAAGCCTGAGTAGGAGGATCCTCTCAAATAATTTCCCAGTGGTGTCTAGCATGCAGAGAGGCCGAAAGCTAGATGGATTAGATACTGGCTTGTCCGGTCCTTTATGAAGAAGTAGGAGCCTGGCCCTTTTCCACCTAACAGGAAAAACTGACTCGCTTAAACACCTATTGTACATTTTAACAAATATATCGGGGGACCTATTGGCAATCAGCGAAAGCATCTCGTTAGGAATCCCATCCAGCCCGGTCGCTTTGCCCCTTGACAGTCGTGAGACTGTTAGTCTGGCCTCCTCTGTGGTGATAGGCGGGCACTCATTACCATGGTTTAAGTTGTAACCTTCGGGAGTGGTGGTTGGAAAGTTAGGGTCTACTTGGCTATCCATCGGCACACGTTGCCAATTGATAATTGGCATAGTGGGAAATAGGTGATCAGCAATCTCTTCTTCGCGTCCTATTGCAGCTAAACCTGGTGGCTGTCTGCCCAGCCGCCCCGAAACAATTTTGTATGGCACGCCCCAGGGATCGTTATCTACCGATGCGCAAAGAGCAGCCCAGCTAAGCTTCTGTGACTTGCGGATGGAAACGCGTAAAGCCTTGCGTGCCTCTCTGAAGGCAATTCTTTCCGCTGTACTGCCATCAGGACCATGTCTCTTAACCACTCTGAGATATATGCGCCTATTCCTTATGCATTTGGCCCTAAGATCGGCAATCTCGTGGTTCCACCAATGAACTGCTTTCCGTTTGTGGGCTCCGTAGACTCTTCTGGGCATACAAGAATCGCAGGCATTAACCAGATAGTTATTGAGAACCTCTGCTGCGTCATCCACCGAGGCAGGCTCCTCCAAAACCGGTGGTCCCTCATCCAACTTTCGAGAGAGCGCAGCGTGATCGAGCTTACGTGTGGCCCATCCTAGATGTACACCCCGTCCCATGGGTATGTTATCGTTAAGCGTTCGCGAGTAGGGAATGAGGTTGAAAGTGATGTAGTTGTGGTCGCTACCGGAATAGTCATCGAGGACCTCCCAGTCCACTACCTCGTAGGGGCCCGGGCCCGAGAAGGTTACATCAATGACCGAAGAAGACGCCCCTCTCTGGAAGGTAGGGTGGCTTCCGACGTTGTTGGTCCAGAGTCCAAGACTTGCGGCAAAGGATTCAAGAGCTTCTCCTTTACTATCATCTACACTAGAGCCCCAGTAAGTGGACTTAGCATTAAAGTCACCAGCAACCAGGAGAGTTTCATTCTCTCTTTCCCCCCGTCGTATAGCTTGATCAAGACCATCCAGGAATCCCTTAAAGGCCTCCAGGCGGTCCGCAGTAGAGTCGCCGTTGGGGGTCCAGTAGCAGCTGAATGCTCTAACATTCCCAAATCGGAGCCATGCAAAGCCCGGGCCAGAACCAGACTCCTCCGCCACAATGCCCGCAATGGTGGTCAGTGCTATTGAGCACCTCCCGTCTGAACTAGATGCCCAGCTGGGGTGGTTGCATGGGGATCTGTTGTGCTCACTGAGGATGAGGAGGCCAATGTCCATGTTCAGCACGGTTCGAGAAAGTAGCTGTTGGGCAGCCCAGTCGGTGTGGAGGTTGATTTGCAAGCAGTGAATCATTGCTTCGAGCGTGTTCCATCTCCGCTGGCTTCCCGCCGAGACTGCGCTTGCGAATTGTGCCCAGCAGGTATCTTGAGCGCCTCCTTCCTGGCTTTGCACATACCTGAACCTGGTTTATGTTCAAAACGTTCAATGCCTGCTCTCTCACATGCAACACATCGGTCTTTGTCCGCCAAACATTCTTTAAGTTCGTGTCCTGGTTCTCCACAGCGTCTGCAATTCAACGATAAGTCGGGCCCGGAGCAATTATCACTCCGATGACCGAATCCGTGACATTTGAAGCACTTTTCGGGTTCAGGACGCCTAGGGCGAACGCGGCACATTGTCCATCCAATAGGGACGCGGGTTACAATAGCAGCAGAAGCTCTGGTCATTCTGGCGGTAGCAATTTGCTGGCCGGACCTGGTGGACCAAAGGCCAGTGATATGAACTGCCTGTCGTTCGCAAATTGCAGCATGGTCGTCTTCGGATCCGGGTATTGCCGCCCGCAATGCCGAAAGAACCTCACCCTCGGTCGTCACTGCGTCGAGGTCAACAATTTCAACAACAGTAAACTGGCTAAGCTGTGACACTCCTCCAACCGCATCACCCAACCTGGTGGCTATGGCCGACGACAATTTCTGGGCTGCTACTACAGATCCCGCACCTTTGGCTAACTCAACCAGCAAGTGCCCATCCCTGGTTTTGCGCATGCCAGTAACCTGAGCTCCCAGCTCAACCAAGTTCACCTCGCTGTTATTCCTTACTGCACGAACGGTGTCCGCGTACGACGAGCCGGCAGCCACCTTGACTAAAACCGCCGGAGGCTTAGCCCTGAACTTCGCCCCAGTCCTCATAGGTATAGGGAGGCCCATTGCTCTTCCACTGTGCGGAGCTGCAGTTGCTTTCCTGCCAGCAACTTCCCTCCACCCTTCGCCATCCGTCTCCATCGCCGATTCAGCTCCAGTATCGGCGTGATTTACCACCGCTGACGGCCCCCGTGAACCTACCTTAGCTGCGCGACGTCTTGACGACTCCTTCTTCCGGCGCTCCTGCTCGCTCTCCCACCAATTAGGAGTCAGAACGGTGTCAGTTCCGACGTCCACCATCTCCGGTCTATCGATGTCCCTGATTGCTGTGCCCAGCTCCACTATGCTTCTCGGCTTTTTTGATACGGGGTAAAGTGGTGTTCTCAACTTCCCCTTCCTCGTCAACATCTGCGACACGGTGTCAAAGATATTTTCAAGAGATTTGACGAGACCGTTTGATCCCGATCTAACTCCTACTGCCCTGGCTTCAGTCATGGCTGATTTCAGCGTGGATCTAATGTATGCCAGGCCTGCTTCAATCCGGCCCTCGTCGCCCTCCGCAAGGAGAGGAGGTGAGGAGGGAACACCCTTCCGTTTTGCACCCATAACTGGAGTGGTATCACCGCCAGTACACAATCTATCGCCCTCCAGCCCAGCCTCGCCTGCATCAGGCACCATGCCGCCTCCGTCGTCATCGCAGCTAGCGCCACTCATACTCAAGCAGCACTGACTTTAATAAAAGTGACACCCTATATAATATACAGTGTGCAGGTAATTCGCGTGCAGATAATGCTATTTCCGACAACGACTAGCTCGCTTGTGTGTCGCCCGGATTCGCGATAACGGATTCGGCGATAGCGACGTCGACCGCGCCCGGCGGCCTTTGGCCTCCCGCGTACCGATAAGAAAGATAATTATATCACTCTTACCTTGATCCACAGCCGTTCAGCACTAACTTAACTGCCCTTTTTGGAAAAGGTTTTTGTGGGATCGACTCAAAATCGACACCGATCCCAACGCGCACTCCCTATGCACCTATCGGTGCAATAATCACAAAAAACAGATGAAAATTGCCAGTGGTAGGCACTATAGAATCAGAACAACGCTAATACACATGCTACCGCAACGACAGCCACCGCTGAACTGATAATATTATACTTATCGCTCGTCTGTATACCTACAAGTGTTTCCGAGACGTTACACAATCATTTTTGATGAATGTGAACATCATTATATAATAATAAAAATGAGATATATATTTCCCGGTCTATCCACATATTTAACTATTTAATTATTATAATTGATGAAAAGACTTAATTTATGCAATGTGCAATACTATTATAACACACTTATATTGACTTATATAATACTTATCTATAATATACGTTTTTTAATACTACACTTTTATAAAATGTGTATAACATTTTAAACATTGTTTTTAAATTGTAAGTATAGGGTACTTTACTGTAGGCACATCGTTTTTTTTTTATGAAATATTTATTTTTAAATACTTTAAATTAGTAAGATATTAATATAGCTGCCTATATGAAAATATTCACTTCTAAATTTAAAATTGTGTACGAGTTATTATAACTAGGTAAGTTAATATTTTAACATAAATAATCGAAAAGTACCATTGTATTTTTGTTGTATTTAACTATACTTTTTCGCATTCCTACATTTTAAATACTTGTGAATAGTAAACTAATTGTTCTACATTCTATATTATTAAATTAAAATTTAATTAATATTTATTTTCAACAATGTTTAGAAATGTATTCTACATTATATTTTAAAATTAGAAAAATGGGTCAACGTTCAAATAATATAATACACATGCAACTTAAAAATACTGAAAAGTTGATTAGTATTTGCTAACATTTGCTTTGTGATTTGTATTATCAATTGTTATTAAATCTAGGTAAATTATACTTTAAAATAAAAATATAATATTATGGTTTTATTTTTTCATAACATTAAATTTCAAAAATTCAACACTTAATCTAATAATAGTAAAAATTGTTCGAAAGTTCTTTAAAATCTACGGTCTACATCCGGCAGAGTTATTTGTTCATAACTAGTGAACAATGAACACTAAACATCTATGTTCTTATAAAACAGCACTTTTCTCACGTGACATGTGTGAGGTGTATAGACGAGGTTGATAAAAATAAAAATACCAAGAACCCGGACGGCCAGACTTGGGTTTAAGATTGCAGTACCTGGTACATGGTACATGACATCTTTTGTGTAGGTACCTATATACTTCCTTCAAAATCGGTTATTTCGTAGTGGAAATTGTCTTTGATTTCATTCAATCCTCCATCTGCGAACCATTCAACTACTCCAAGCGGTGATACCCGATTGAGCACGGTCGTTATCGGCCGACCTTTTAGACGACCCGATTGAGCACGATAAAAAAAAAAAAATATTGTGTACAACGTTGTCAGATTTTCACTAGTACCTACGTATGTTGTGTAGATATTATTACCAATAGGACATAGGTAATTACTAACATATTAGTCGAAAACGATTTTGCTATCGATCGATGGGTAGGTATACCCACGGAAGTTGAAAATAACTGGGATAGATAGGAAACCAGAATTTTATCTACAACGATTGCACTAAATTGTGATTAACTGTTATTGTATGTACATATGCTGTAAATAAGACTTGGTCACAGCCAGGCTATGGTTCTGTTGCCTCGTGCTCGTAGTGCGGTAGTGTGCAAATTTTACGATGGAAAATAATGAAATAAAAATTATTTTATCCGAGAGAGGTAAAAAGTTGGCAAATGTTGGAGCTTATCAGGAGTACTCTGAATTAAAAAATGTTGATAACCTACTTAAATACTTATTTAAAATTGTAAATAAGTATTTAGGAAAAAAAATTTAAATTTTTATTTTTTAATTCATTTTGATTGGTATTTTTTTATATTATATATTTTTATATTCAGTATTTAGCGGAATAAATTGTAATTGTAATATATTATAATAAACTAATTGACGTACATAATATGTAATAATATGTGATTAAAATCCAATAAAAGATTTTTATTTATAAACATTTACATTCAAATGTATCTTATTTTTTAAAAATAATATTCTACGATACACAATGGCAACGTCGCACCTATTTTCGTGCTCAATCGTGTTGTTTTTGAGGTTTTTTTGGGTTTCTATTGTTTGATTCCAACCATGCTCAATCGGGTTGTGAAAAAGGTCAATCGTGCTCAGTCGGGTTCCAGCCACTCCAAGAATAAGTTAAATTCAATTCTATCGATTCTTGAGATAATAGTCAGAAGTTCCAACAGAAATCATCATTATTTACAGTTCAGATACGGTTTTCACTTTTCATTTTAGTACGTCTTATTCAAATCAAATTTGTTTGAAATTATACCATCGTAAAACACTTTGAATATTAAAAACAAAATTGCTTTTCCGTGTAATAAGTGATAACTAATAAATTACAATTAATATCGTAGTGAAATGAGTAATGGCGTTGTCAGTATAATTATTTCTGTCAGCGTACCTACACTGATATAACATTTGGGAGAACATATTTCCTCTATAAATATTCTAATTTTAATTGTTGGCACGCAATGTGAATTCTAAAATCTGATAAATAATTCACAGGTAGTAGTGTTTTATTTTATTTTATAGTTTTCGTAATTAATGAAAACTGCCACGCGTTAGGTACATTAACAGTGAAACTATTAAAATCAACTACTTGGATATTATATTAATCAATAGTAGTAGTTGTATAAAATATAGTTTAATATAATAATTTCAGATAATATTATATTGATATATAATATGTAGTTTAAATTAAACCGGTTTCAAAACGTAGGTACTTAAATTGCGTTTTATTTGAACGGATCAAGCAAGACGAATACATCATGACAGTCGATAATCGATTCATATTTATTTTGAAATACAATTACTTTTAGATGTAAAATGAATGTTACTGATAATTAATAAATTATGTGGATGCGATAAAATAGACAGTGGCAACTAAAATAACACCAAGGTGAGAAAATATCCACTACGTGACCAACGACTTGTTAACACAAAAATATATTAATATGACGTTCATTTTCAAAATATATAAATAATAATTGATGATTTTTGTCTAACACACGTAGACCATAGGACTTTGGACGTGTTGTCATTCCATCGGTACCGATTGATCCAGTGAAGCGATAAGAATTGTATCTTAACTACAGACATTAATGATTCATTCGGATTATAAGCCCTGGTAATTATTAAAAGCATCCAATGCGGTTGAGAATATATCATCATTATTATTATATGATAATATTTTATCATTTTAAATAATAATGGATAAAAGTACTTAGTATTCCTACTTTAATACATTTTTGTTTTTAAAACTACAAACAACTAAATTGAATATTTTCGTAGTTTAAAAGACTCATTTATAAAATGTAATATAGTATATAGAACACATCTGGTTTCACGGTGGTTAAAGATTTCACTTCAGTTCAGAAATCAAAAATTGGTTTATGTTCCTACTAAACTTTTGATCAAAAACCATTTGGGGTTTTTTTTATAGACATTGGAACTGAACTATTTATGTTGAATTCTATGCAGACAATTCAGTTGTATTAGCCAGAAAACTTTTTCGTTAAGGTGAGTAGAAACTCATAAACAGAATCGACTTTTCCCATTTTTAGACAAACCCTGAGGTCTATTTTATTTGACCAATATATCGTTTTGTCATCAAGAATAACTTTTATCTTGTTTTTTTTATCTTGAAATTTCCTTACCAATAGTAAAAACTAAAAATTTATTTTTATCGGTTTCAACTTTAAGATATAGTAAACCATCATAAAAAAGTCAAACTTTGATATTTAATTTATTTATAACATAGCACCTATATTATATTATATACAGTATTTTCATTATACATCATGATAATACAGATTAGATACATTTAAATTTGTTTATATATTTTGAATTGGATGAAGAATAAATTGGATTTACAATGATTTGTTATTTTATTTCTATTATTTTAATTACCTATTTGTTTAGTATAATTTTATTCAATTCACGGTTTGGAAAATGAACACTACTGGTAGTATTTGGTGGTACATTATTTTTTGGTGAATAGTGAATAAATACTAAAACGTTGCAAAAAAGTGATCTCTACACACAATTGTTTTGAACCAAATTGATTTTGGTTATTTTGTTGTTTACTTTTGTATTTTATAGTTGTTTTATTGACTATGATTTAAAAAAACAAGTTAAATCAATTTTGGGTGCCATATGATTTTTGGTAGAACTTTTCTGGTTTATATAATATTTAAGAGTCGATAAATGAGTTCAATTAGTTCATTAGTAATTAATTGTGATATAATTCTGATTAGTAATATATTGGTGTATACCTATTGTTAAAAAGAGTATTTTTCTAATCATTAAAAAAACTCATTGTTAACTATTTATCAAATAGTAAAATTATACGTCTATAATTTGTGACCCAAATAAAATCGAAAAAAATCTATACTGGGTATCAAAACTAAAATTTAAATCGGAAAAAATAAAAACCGATAACCGAAACCGAAATCGAAATCGGAAAAAATCTTTTCGGTTTTAAGCCCCGGATATTAGTATCAATTTAGGCTAAAAATGTGATTGGCTAAGAAATAATATTAATATGGACATGATTTGCATACAAATATTTATTTATCTGCAGCAGCTGGTGTAGTAATAACAACACTTCTGAACCTTTTAAATGGTCTTAATGATACTATTATAAAGATGTTCGAGTGTTCCAAATAATTAAATTATAATTTATTGAGTACCTATAAATTAGTGTATTATACTTATTTTCATTCAAACATTCACTACCAATATTATGCTAAACGCTTACTTACGTGTGACATTTTTAAACAAGTTCACTGTGTAGAGACCATTATATAATGTAGGTACCATGTATGACACTATAACCAGACAAATCAGATCATCCATTAATATTTTCCTCTACTATATTCTATAAAAAACTTAAAACCATGTTTAACTTTGTGCACAAATACATCACAACTAATAACTGTGACTATAAGTTATAACTGTCAATATACTCAACAGAAATAATAATTTAACTTTTTAACTTTTTAAATATTTATATCAGTTATTTCAGATTTGAAGTAACACAAAATCAAAGTTGAATGTTATTTGTTTTGTTTTAACTAAATGTACTATAAACTACCTATATTTACTGTTGCTTTTTCATATGATAATAAAATAACTAATTACTAATAACTAATAACTAAATTTTCAAAAAAAATTTATAAATTATAAAAAATGTTTTTGACGAAAACAGACACGGTAAGACATTATTGTAATACATCACAATATCAATAAAAATAATTATTTTCACTGTAATTATAACATAATATAAATGTAATATTAATTAGTCAATGTTAAATAAATGTGTGATTTAGTATTATGTGATTGAACTAATTCCGAATAGAAGTGATTTCTAAATAAAAATAGTAAACATACTTATTACATTTACAATTGTGTAAAAGTTCTCATGATGTGAAAAAATGTTATTCATTAAAAACATAGTTGAAGTTTGGTTTATTGTTCTCTGATTATAGTTTCATTAAAACTGCCAGTAATACATTTTTTTATTTAATATTATATTATTGTTGTCGCTTTGATATATTAAAATAAATACCTAGTCATGCAGAACGCTTGGAAATCTGAAGACCATAGGTATGGGTAGAAATTGTATTAATTCCAAATTATAATCATCATGTTTTACCTTTAGAAATTAATTGAAATTCTTGAATAAAATATTATTATCTTTCAATTATTTAAAGTAATAGGCCAAGTATGAATAATTATCATTTGGAGGTATTCATACGTTCTATATACATTATTCAAAGGATGTTATTCAACGTGTAAGCGCTTAGTGCTCTCAGTAACTAAAGTGATCATCGTTAACACATTTTACCGTCTTGCCGTTGAACATACCTTTTAAATATTCAATGAACAGGTATAATGGTAGACCTTTATAAATGCCTGTTAGTTATCAGTTTATCACTGTTTTAATCGATGCACTAATGCGATCAATCCCAAATACTCGCAACAATTAATATACAGCACAATCTACAATTCAAACTATATAGTTTTAAATGCGTTTGTCGAATGTCGGAATATTAATTAGGTATAGTGATTAACAGCAGATTGAAATATATATATAAAAAAAAAAAAAAAATGGAGAAGTCGCTCTGCCGTATTGTGGATTTCAAGTGTACCTCGTCATTGAGTCGATCACTGTAGTGGTACCTAGTGGATGTATTCAATTTGAATTAATTGCTAAATAATTGCATACCAAAAACGATTTTGGGTAGAGGCGGTATGTAACTCAGTATAATATTAAGCTTTTATATCCATTATCCAAGGATACTTCACAATTTATTTATATTATTATTAATAATATGGAAAGTCGAACTAATTTTTGCCTAAAATATCTTATATCACATAATATCATGTTAGGTATTTATAATAATCAAGTATATCATGTTGTATTATAGTTTTTAACTTATAAGTCAAGACCTACGTATAGTAGAATAGTGTAAATAGGTTTATATAGGTTCTCGCGGTATAAATAATTTAAAACTAGTCTAAATATTTTGAAAATATAAATTGTTTATAATATTATAAATTAATAACATAGGTAATATGTGTTATTGAAAAGTTTCAAGTCCTTATTCTTTACTATTAATATTAGTTGAATTACAATAAAATAACAAGAGCAGTTAAAAAAAAAGTGTTATTTTTTGTTTATCGATGTTGATATCAATGTCGATGTAAATGCATTACAATTTTCATTTTCTATTTACGTTTAGACAAAAAATACATTTGGCGATTTAATCAGATACTACCAAATAACGTCATAACATATTATTATTAGTTTCGGACTAATAGTTTGACAGATATGTTCTTGTATAACACTCTACCTAATTATAGTTGTACAATTTACTATTTAGTCCCGTTTTTTCCATTGTTGTAATGCATAAACACTTTTTAGTTTCTGTCGTGCAAAACACACTCCAATCAATTTATTTTTTATATTATAATATTAGTACTTATTCTAAATATATATCGTTGGTTTACGATATCGATAAATATGAACCGGTAAGTATGGATATTAATACTTTAGCACAAAAAGAGCTAATATATTTGGAAAATTATAATATCATATATCTATCAAGAAAATGCTAGTATAAATATTTTTGGTGAAAATGTCAAGTGTTAACCAGTTATTCATTTTTGAATTACAACAAGAAAACGAAATTTATTTGATCAAAAACTAGTTTTGCATTGAATATTACCGTTTTTTGGTGGATAATTTATTTTTATTTTTATCAATTATGTTGAAAAGTTCTGGGATTTATTGACCTCCCAAAGAACAAACTAGATCTAATTTTCTACCAGAAACTTAAGACAAATTTTAAGATGGAAAATCCTGTAAATAAACTTCATCACTACTTATTTGACAGTCATAAATAATAATAGTAAACGATAGGTAACATCACAAAATTTACTGTTATTGCTGTTACTGCAGGTAAAGGTCAATGCTCTATTTAAAGCTAGATTGTCCCCTACCTTATAGGCACCAGTTACCACTGATCACACACATATGCGCACACATTTTGTTTTCATCTGTTTTTGTCAGTGATGTTTATACCTTTCTATTTAATACTAGTAAATATTGAATTATATAAGTTCGATTATGGTATATAATAATATGTGAAAAATGTACTAAATTTTATTTTTATTTTTTTGTATAAAATGACAAAAAGTTGCTTGATTTTATATTACAAAGGTATTTGGGCCTCAAATAGATAAAAGAAAATTAAAATGACGCCTTACTATTTGAGGCTCGCATAGTCATATCTCACCGTTCTAAAGAAAATTTGTTTACCTTTTTCCAAAGTATATGTATGTAAGTATTTTCTTGAATTTTCTTGATTTATATTATGGTTATCCGTAGGTATTCAATATAATATTTCTATTTTTATTATACTGGTTAGATACCTAACATTATAATACCATTATTATACCTAATATTATAATAGTTTTATTTACCTTTTGTATTCTAAATTTCTACTGCTTTGTAAAATTTGAAATGTGATTCATTTCGATTTATTAAATCAAAGTAGTAAAATGAAAATATAATATATTTTATATTTTACTACTAGATGTTGAGCAATTATGAGATGCGTAGGTACCTACTATAAGATAAAACTACCTAGTCTTAAATACAATTTAAATGATTCTCAAAGTTATCGTATTTTTGTTGAACATTTCGTCGCTTATTGCAACAGTGCGCATTTCAAAATTTGACAAAATTAGATTATTGTCAATATTTAAAATAAATGATTCCGAGCATTTATTCATCTGGAGAATTTCCTGTTGGATTAGCGGTTACACTGTTATTTACAATAACAATAATAATAAAAGTATTAATAATAATGAAGTACGAAACATATCGTATCTCAGTTTTAACACTGGAGATAGGCATTGTTGTCAAAATAAGTTACACTAGAAAAGCTGTTTTGAAATACAATGCAAAACCTGTTTTTTGTGTCTCACGAAAAACTACAAAAACTGAGATTTATGCACTGTTGTAGTATAGTCGACGATTTGCACCTTTTTAAACTATATTTTATTATTAACGTTTACTTATGAAATTGGTATTACTCCGTAGTAACTGGCTTACTACACAATACATCAACAGTAAAAACTAAACTCGTATCTTTTTAATTTAATTTCTAGTAAAATATTGTATCATAGGTATTATATTCTTTTATTTTATACTTAGGTAGGTATCTGTTATCTATTTATGATAAATTCAACTATTAAACTATTTAAATTTAATAATAATAATGTATTGCCGAAGGCATCCAAAATTTATCAAAATATATTATTATAAAATTATACTAAAATTAGGTAAAATACGTTTGTAACATTGAGTTTAAATGTAAAATGCAATATACCTAGTACTGGAATATAGTTAATAATATTAGTACCAATGCACTGGAAGGAAATGTGTAGGTTAATTTTATATTGTAGAGCTGATACGATTTGTGCGTATCACCACCATCACAAAAGCAAACTTAATTGCGTTCAATTGATAATTTTTTTACGCATGATAATGTTTCTGGTTGATGCACGTAAGTACCTAACGGGATAGTAGAATTTCAGCCTTGAACATATCATAACTGCATCAGTGAGTATCATCCCACAGAACTACAGAAGTGTTCATTATATGATCAGTAACTATATTGCTATAACCATGCGATTCGATGTGATTTTAATTTTTTAGTTTATTTTTCTAAAAATTAAAATAATTAATTAACGAAATATCGCAATTGTTTTTATGTTTTAAAAACGCATATGATTAAATACGCAGTATATTTTAAGTGGATTAAGTGTATAATGGTATAGACTACAAGTGTACACAAGCAATCTACACAACCATTAAAAGTAAATTTTTCTATTATATATTTTCTATTAATAGGCATTATATTATTATTAACATTATTATACATAACCATGTAAGCATTGGGTATTGAAATATCGGTTTTTATTTCATACCGTCAATATACGTGCCAATATTGTGTAAATTTGATTTCTAGTTTTGATTATCTAGAAATCGTATTTTCATTCTATTTATCCTATATTTTGCCATACTCTTATTTTTATTAATGTCATTAGATTTGAACTTGAGAGTTTTTTTAAAAGGAAACTTATAATTTTAATTTTAATTATAAATCAAAATATAAAAAAATGAATATTTATAAAAATCATTATTTAAATTGGTTCAAAATGCTGTATCGAAAAACTCTAAAAATCTAAAATGCAATTAAAAAAAGTAAATTGTATATAAGTAAATTATAAAATTAATTTAGGAACTATAAATTGTTGTATTTCTCAACAGTTTTTATATTTTTAAAAAATTACATAACGCCTAGAAAATAGAAATGAGCTCATGCGCAAACGCCAAACGTCAATATATTCAGTATACAAATGATTTTCCTTGTTTTTGTTATTTTACTATTAACTATCTTACATTATATTTTAAAGTAGGTACTAATAGTAAATATTACTAGTTATTATATTATTTCTATTTATTATTAGTTTTTTCTATAATTTATTAGGTATACATACTAATAACATTAATACATATTCATGTGGTTATAATACTTTCAGGTTACACATGAAAACTAAGAACATAAAATAAAATACAATTATGAAATACATTACGATATTGGTAATTTTATTAAACTTTTATGTTCATGCAATAAAAAGTTCGAATATACTTGTTTTTGTGCCATCGCCATGGAAAAGTCACATTACTTCTTTCCAACCATTATTTTTGGAATTAGCAAATCGTGGTCATAATGTAACAGTAGTGTCAAAATTTATAGTTAAAAATCCACCACCGACATATACACAATTGGTTCCTTCTTACGATTTCGATATTGATGGAAGTAAGTTAAATGTATTTTCAAAGCCGTCGTATCCGCATATTGTGTTGTCCCATTTTACCAACGCATGACACAGGCAATTTTACATTCAGTAGAATCTACTTTACTTCGTTATTTTTAATTTTACAGTGAATTTAAAGGCAAGAAATATGTCTATTATTCAAGGTCTCACGTATGCTTTTTATGATATTTTAGTTATGAAGCAATAGTGCTTAAAGCTTAACATTTTTAGATTTTAACATTTTTAGATTTTATGTACATTTTAAAATCCTCACGGTTTGCTTGAAAATTAAAATATTACAAAAATTATATTTAGGACCTGTGAAAATATTCTTACTGTTAGATTTGATAACAAGCCAATTAACTGGAATATTAAAAATATCAAAGTAAAATTAATTTTTCTGGACGTTCAATTTGCATTGCTTTGCGTTACAGCAGTAAGACAGAGACTATAAAATATTATTGAATTAT
The DNA here is from genome assembly GCA_949089665.1 of Macrosiphum euphorbiae. Taxonomy (NCBI): domain Eukaryota; kingdom Metazoa; phylum Arthropoda; class Insecta; order Hemiptera; family Aphididae; genus Macrosiphum; species Macrosiphum euphorbiae. The sequence continues at coordinate 7,630,411 of CARXXK010000003.1, read as the reverse complement.
GGTTTTGTATATATTTTGAGTAATTAATTTTTAGGATCAGATTTCTTAATGCGTGAACGGAGCATTCATTATTCATTTTTCGAAGATCCAATAACACGTAGCACAGTATTGGTCGACACAACATATATGTTTTTATCAGATCCAGAAGTACAGAATTTTATTAAATATGATCAATCGACGTTTGACGTAGTCATCATAGAATCATTCTTTCAAGAGTGCACTGTAGCGCTGGGCCATAAATACAGAGCACCAGTAATTTCAATCGTTCCCGTAACTCCTTGGGTAAGCGTATCTCGATGGGCTGGAAATCCTTCAGATTTTTCATACATTAAGGACTTTATGCTGGATGGTGGCAAGTCAATGACTTTCTGGGAACGATTCACCAATAGCTACATTGGGTTTTACTGTCTATTTGTTGAACTCATTACGTATCTTCCAAAATTGGAAAATATGATGGATACCTACTTCCAGTACCCTGGATACGAAAACCGACCTACGATGTCGGAGATGCTGAAGAACATATCGCTCAGTTTAATTGACTCTGATGTGACGCTTTTTAGTCCACGACCTTACATTCCGAGTTTTGTTGAAGTACCTGGTATCCACATTAGACCAAAAAAGCAAATGGACGAGGTATTAAATTTTTTTCTCCAGTATTAGTTTTTTTGATTACCAGACAATTATTATTTATAGTTTTTATACAACACGCGGTATTTTGCGTATAATATAGAGACTACAAGACTTTATGGACAAAGCTAATACGGGTGTTGTCTATTTCAATTTTGGCACTATATTGAATGTGACAAGTATACCGAAACCATCTTTGCGCAGTTTGATTAATGTATTAGGCCGATTAGAACAGAAAATTGTGTTTAGATGGATTAATAACGACACTCAAAGTTTCCCAACCAACTTTTATGTCAACTCTTGGCTCCCGCAAAGAGAAATACTGAGTAACATTTTATTTGAGAATTATAATCCAGTAAAGACTTTAGGTTTCGAATATTATTTGTTATAGATCATCCAAATTGCAAACTTTTTATTACTCACGGAGGAGTCCATGGTATTATAGAGGCAATAGATGCTGGGATTCCAATTATTGGATTTCCTATTTTTGGGGACCAGTTTCAAAATGTAAGAAGCAGCCAAGAAAATGGGATTGGTATTATGAGCAATATTTTTACGTTGACTGAAGAGACATTTGAAAAAGATGTAAAGCTTATAATCAATGATAAGAAGTGAGTAATTGTGAATCCATTACCTATTAATATTACAAGTCTCAATAGGTCTTGTTTTTTCTTTAGTTAACCCTAAAATGCATCACTTTAAAAAAAATAATTTAAAATAATACTTTTAGATTAATTGATTTAAATATTATCTTCCTAATATTTAAACCATGATATTATAATTTATAATGTAATTTGTAACTGTAATGTGTCCAATCAAGGTTTAATTACCTACTAGAAGTAAAACATATATTTTAAAATGTATTAATGTATTATAAAAATAAATGTTAATGAATTTTGACTTTCAAATGATTAGATACAACTAAATATTATACAGTCGAGTCTTGATATTTCGAATCTCAAATAAAATAAAAATAATATCGACTTCTGTATTTTCTATATAATAAAATATATAAAAAGTAAAAACCCATCTAGGGGGCAAGGAAGAAATTCGAGTTATCGAGACTAAACTGTATCATTTAAAATGTTAGGAGACAAAAAATTATTTTTAGAAAACAAACAAAAAATAATCAGGTGCACATTGAAACATTATTAACTTATCAATATTTTTACAATCATCATTTGGCTGTAAAATACACACTAGTATTTTTAATCTATGGTTTAAGTTAACATTTTTGGATCAATAAGAAACTTCAAAGAATTTCATAGACCAATTCTAGAAATTTAAAATTGAACAGCGATTGTACATTGTACTTTTAGAAAGGTTATTTTTAAAAGTTCCTGTAACAACTATACCATAAAATAAAAAATAAATAAAAATAAATATTGAAGAAATGAAACAAGCATTCGTTTGAACAATTTCTTGATTTCATTAATAAAATATAATGATTTGAAAAAGAAGTGATTGGTTATATTATAAAAAAAATTCAGTTATTTTGGTTGTAAATATTCTTAATTTTGATCGACTGAATATAGTGACTATTTCTGGATATTAAGTAACTTTTGTAACTTAAAACTATTGGAAATTGTTAAATAAATTCCTACAATATTAAAAATCATTATATATAATTTTATAATAATAATATTATGATATTATTTTTATTAACTTAATATAAGTCAATACCACCTACCGTAAGACGAATCGAATGGGTTTGTGGTTTTAATATCATACAATTAGTCTAAATATTTTGAAAATGTCCTTGTTTATAGAATGTTAGAATGTTTCAAGTGTCTATGATTTTTAAATTTTAACAAAATAACAAAAATCAGTCGATGAGAAATCATCAATATACCCACGATTTCATCAAAATGTGCACTTCAAATACTCATAAAATTAATGTGGTTTTACGCTAAACTTTTTTTCCAATTCCAGTAAAAATAATTTATGAGAAATATTGTATTGAATTTTTTAGCCTAAGGTATTAAAATTAAAACAGTTTATAAATTTTTAATTACAAAATAATATACTTTCCATGAATTGTTGATAATTTTATTTGGTGTATGAACAACTTTTAAAGTAGGTATTAAAAAAAAAAAAAAAAACAAAAATCAAAAATCAAAAATATCTATAAATTGTTCAAAAAGCGTATGGATATATTTAAAATCTTATCATTTACAGAAAATACCAAAACTAACATTTTATCGTTTTTAAAATAAATTTCATCATAAAAATAATATCGATTTTGTTGAAAACTGGTTTTGCGGAAAATTCCTGTTTATTCTTAGTTTGTTTTTTGTTTTTCCCGACGCTTTTGAAAAGTCCTGCATGAGTTTTTAATTTTGACCTCTCAAAAGTACCAACTAGATTTAATTTTATATTAAAAACCATCCTCAAAGTTAAAAATCGAAGTTCCTTTTCGTGTATTTATACTCACTAAAAAACATACATTAAATTATAATCAATCGCTCCGTTCAGAATCTAAAATAAATTATACAATACTTTTTCCAAAAAAAAAAACTGCTTACTTAACGAATTATAACTATATCCACAACTGAGATTTGTGGTGTAAAATTAAATATAACATTTAAAAACAATTCTAAATCCTACATTCTTAAGAAGTGAAATTTGGTTTATAATCAATAACTAAGGATTATCTATATATTTTTTTAGAGTGCTGAGTTTTTGATAATACTAAATAATGATTCGTTAAATAATACAAATGTAAAGTCTTAATTAATAGATATTTAAAATATTTTAATAAAATATTGCTCACGTTTCAAAATATTTAACAGTACGATGTCACAGGTATATAAGAAGCGTATAGGAGTTTTATTTATAAATATTAAATATATTGTGACGTCCACTTTGAAAATGTCAAATTGTTTGTAAATTGTTTCTATTATGAAATGTTATTAAAGGTTTTCGGAAAATGTTAAAAGAATGTCTTCCATATTTCATGATCGACCGATGTCAGCTCTGAATACGGCGGTATATTGGGTGGAATACGTAATCAGAAATAAAGGAGCTCATCATTTACGTTCTGCAGCAGTGGATTTAACGTGGTACCAATATTATTTATTAGACGTTATTGCATTTCTTATTATAATTTTAATGTTTTTTATTTGTATTTTCTATTTTATTACTAAAAGGATAATGAGATTTAATATGTTCACTAAACAGAAAACAGATTAACGTTTAGTGAAATTGTAAAATATTTGTCTTACATTATTTCATAATATTATAAATTATAATACCTATATCGTCACTTGTTTATAACGTCAACAATACCATAAACAATAATAGTTATAACTTTACTTAAAAGGCAATAGTTTTATTTTTACGATAACTATGTACTATCTACCTATTAATTAATTTTATATTAAATATAATATGAAATAGACTAACATGTAACGTATACAATAAAATTTCAAGTTTCAATTGATAGTTTGTTAATATATTTATGTTAATTAAAATAGAATTTGTTGATAATAATTTACTCTCAAAAACGATTACATACAAAAATATAAATATTGTAATCTATATTCGAACATTCCGGCCATATGCACACCTTTAAATAGTTAAGTACCTAATTTCTAATATTATTATATTCGTATTTTTACAAAGAAACCCAGTTTCCCTTCATATTCTCCAATACGGTCATCGATGCTATAAACTAACTGTAATCGGCCGAGCATATCTTACATTACTCACAAAAAATTAAAATTGTAAAACTACCATATTGTAACTATAAATTTTAAAAAAATGTCTGAAAAACAAAATATTATTGAGAATCAAACTATATTAAGACTTATATAAGTTATAAAGTTATAACATATAAGCTACTTAAATTCTTATATATATATTGACATTTTTTAGAAAATTATTTTTATTTGAAATATAATATACTGCCGTTCAAAAAAGTAAAAACTTAAACATGATAACGACATAAAAAATTACATATTATAATATAGATATTTTCTTAAAAATAATGTTTTTTAATGAATGAAGATTATGTAAGAAATATATCCCAAAATATTAACACTTTAAGAGAAATATAGTAATACACGTTTAAAAGAGTGATCCAATATTATATATTATTACATTGTAAATTGTAGTATTGTACCTATAGCTATTACAGGTACATCTACGTCCCACATATATTTTGTTAGTTTGGTTGAAACGTGTCTCGGGATTATATTACTATGATGGAACCTAATTAGTGGTTACTCCCATCTGTGCAACTCAGGCACTCGGCTGTTCACGGATGTCGGTGGCTTTCGGTTTTTTATTATCATGTTTCAATATAACCCATATATTATTATCCAAAATTTTAATTTTTAATTTTTAATTGTAATGTAGAAAGAGGGAATTATAGGATTTAAACTTCAAACCTTTTTTGGTAGGCTTACCTCTAATTGCGACTATGCTTACAACGAATGAGTTAGTTTTTATATTTCATGATTTTTGAAATAGGTATATTGATATCATATTGTTATTTTTTATCAGACAATCGTGTTTATTTGTTGTTTCCAGATAAGACGGTAAGTATTTTGGGTTATGTTTATTCGATGTGGTCTCAACTAAAAAAAAACATTTCCATTTTAAACGAAAATATATTTCAAGGTCATATGTATTTTAGATAGTTATGTGAGCTCTGACCTACTATCCCATGTGTTGTTTCTAAATTTGCAACAGTCTTCACGCTACTGCTTCTTTGAAAGCATCTCATTCTTCTACACGTTAATATTTCCAAGTTTTTATCTTTCAATTTTTTAATTTATTGTAATATTTTATGTATGTTGTTTACAATAATTAAATCAATTATATTTTAGTTTAAGACGTATGATTTATACTTACCACAGTTTTTACTTATTACAATCAAGTTACACGTAAGTAATTAAATTATCTTTAAAACCAACAAATAATATTTTCTGAAAAAATCATATTAATATAAAAAGTACTTAGGTATTTTTATTTACAATAAAGACATAAATTATAAATTTTTAGAATGTTAAGTTAAAGTATAAAACCAATGACCACATAGATAGATTATACTTATCTATAGGGCCCGGAAGTTCATGCACAAAAAACTATCAAAATATGCACTAAATAAATATGCGCTAAATATGCATTTTAAAAAAAATATTACTATGGAGATAAGTTATATAGAATCCATAGTAATATTTTGAATGTTAATATTTGGAAAATATTTAAAATAATTTGTCAAAAACGTTAGATAGTAATTTAACATACAATACTCTGTTATACAATTCATAAATTATCTTTATAATAAATAATATTTTTGGTTTCTTTTGGATCGTATGTAAACCACCTAGTTTATCACCGCTTTCAAATTTCAAACTATGTTCCTAGGAACACCAGTGTTCTACACCATATTGAACTGAGGCCGTGTAAATTGACTATAGTGTTGAATACGAGAACTAAAATTGAAATAATACAATACCATATATTGTTCGTAGACCATAGTATAATAATATAAAATATTTTTAAATTGTTATTAATTTTATTTTACTATAGGTATATTATGATAACATAAAATATGTTATCTTATTGCTAAATTCAGATTAGCAGAAAACAATTTGGAAGCATTGAATAAAAATGAAATTTATTTCGATATTGGTACTTATAGCATTTCATTGTGCTCCTGAAATAAAATCTTCAAACATACTGATTTTTGTACCTTCGCCTTGGAAGAGTCATATCGTGTCGTTTGAACCTTTGTTTTTAGAATTAGCACATCGAGGTCATAATGTAACGTTGGTATCAAAATTTGTCGTAAAAAATCTACCGCCGAATTATACACAAATTGTTCCCAAATATGAATTTGATTTTGAAGCAGGTAATTAAAAAAAAGTGAAATTACTAAAAAAATAAATACACCTTTTTAAAATATGATATTAATAAATACAATAATCAATTATGATTTACTTGCGATCAAATATTAAAGAAGATCACATTTCTTTTAAATAAATAATCCACTAACATAACTATTTGTTTTATATTAATTTGTGTATATTTTATATTACCTATATTTTAAATAGTAGCATATAATGACTGACACCCTCAAATACTGAATATACCCTTATCACTACCTATTTTCAGTTTATTGTCAATAATAATATATTTTATAAGATTATTTTACTAATGCGATTCATGTATTTTAATTTTACTTTAGTAACAGATGCTGTGTTGCAAGACACTAACAATTATCAATTTTTTTTTGAGGAATTATATATGCGAAATGTAATTGGTATCAATATCACTGAAACTTATGTATCATCTCCAGAGGTACAAAGGTTTATCAAGGAAGATCAAACCAAGTTTGATCTGGTGATCATAGAATCTTTTTTTCAAGAATGTACAGTTGCCATGGGTCATAAATATGGTGCCCCAGTAGTTAGTATTATTCCGGTAGCTCCTTGGGTTAGCATTTCTCGCCATGCTGCCAATCCTTCAGATTTTTCTTATATTAAAGATTTTAAATTAAACGCTGGGAAATCAATTGATTTCCAAAGTCGATTACTTAATACTTTATTTGGTTTAAACGGTCTATTTATTGAACTAATTACGTATATTCCACAACAAGAAAAGTTAATGGATACGTATTTTCAATACCCTGGATATGAAACCAGACCATCGATGACAGAGATGCTCGAAAATATATCACTTAGCTTAATCGATTCCGATGTAGCAATTCTAAGCCCTCGACCTTACGTTCCAAATTTTATCGAGATCCCTGGTATTCACATTCAACATATAAAGACAATGAGTAAGGTACTGTGTCTGCATTTAAGTGTTTAATTAATTGACTAAAGGCTATTGTAACATAACAATATTTATTTTGTGCTGCAGACCTTACAGAATTTCATGGACACAGCTAACGCAGGTGTTGTATACTTAAATTTTGGTACCATATTGAATGTGACTAGACTACCAAAACATTCACTAGAAGTTTTGATAAATGTTTTGGGACGACTAGAACAAAAAGTTTTGTTCAAATGGACTAATAACGACACCCAAGGATTCCCAGAAAATTTTTACGTCGACTCTTGGTTTCCACAGTTAGACATTTTGAGTAATAATTTATGTGACATTTTAAATCATAAAGGGATTTTTAATTGTTGAGATATTATTTATTTTAGGGCATCCGAATTGTAAGCTTTTTATTACGCATGGAGGAGTCCACGGTATAATGGAAACAATAGATGCTGGAATTCCGTTCATCGGGTTTCCAGTTTTTGGGGATCAGTTCCAAAATATAAGAATGAGTCAAGAAAATGGCTTTGGGATTATGAGTAATATTCATACATTGAACGAAGAGACTTTCGAAAGAGACGTTAAGCTAATATTGACTGAAAAGAGGCAAGTATATTATGCATTTTACTATACATCGCTGTAAACAATTTATGTAAGATACTAGATTAAAATATAGTAATATTTTTGCACAGAGTGGAATACAATTTTAATAATAAATTGTAGAAAAGTTAGTAAAAACAATTAATTTTAGATAGTTATGTTTAGAAATTGAAAGTCTCTTAGGTTATAAATTAGCAGTTAATACTATATTAAGATGATAGGTTATGAAAAAAATCGAAATGGTGTTCAGTTAAAAATTCCCGTTTTTCTCATACAATGTTATTTTTAAATATCCTTAGGTTTACAGAAAATGCCAAAAGAATGTCTACAATATTTCATGATAGACCGATGTCAGCACTTGATACGGCCGTATATTGGGTGGAGTACGTTATTAGGCATAAAGGAGCCCATCATTTACGAACTGCAGCAGTGAAATTAACATGGTATCAATATTTGTTATTAGACGTTATTCTATTTATTGTTACGATTGTATTATTATTAATCTATATTTGTTATTTCATTACTAAATGTCTTATGAGATCAATACTGAAATTGTTCATTAAACAGAAAACAGATTAGTTATTTGCAAAATCATAAAATACTCGGCGAAAATATATTTTCTCAATTTATAATGTAATTTACCTAAGTTATCTATAAACAATAAAAGTTTTTTGTTTAATTTTAGCTTTTATATATAGGCACCATTATGGAACGTCTGTTACATTATTTACAAACAGTAGTTACTAAAGTTAAAACAACTATTTACTAAAGTTGTGAACTATATATTATTTATTGAACGCTTATTATAACTGTATAAAAGTAATATGGAGATATTAAAAAAAAATTTAAGGTATTGTTTTATATTTTTATAGTAAGTATTTATTATATTTTAACTGCCTACATAATATATCTGATACTTAATTATGTACAGTGTACAGTTTCTGTTGAAAAAAAAATAATAAACAATTTATTTTAAAGCACATTTCTCTGTATCGTACCTATAGGTCATAATTGTTACTATATCAATTGTATTTTGTTATAAATTATAATATCTCCTAGGACCACTTTTGAAATCCAAACGTTTACTATCCAATTAACTTACCATATACTAGTCAATAATTCTACCAATTTGGACATACGGTATTCATTTTTGGGGTTTTGCAAATCCATCCAATACCAAAACGCTTCAAGCTTTTCAATCCATCTTCTTACGACTAGTAAGTTTTTCTACTTGTTATTAACAATAATCTTCACAAAGACCTATAAAATCCTACCCTTAAACAATTTTGCAAAATTATATTACTTTAAATTTCATACAAACATAAACGCTCACAGTAATCTATTAATCACACAACTATCCTTCGTCTAACTTCCCGGGAATGTACGTAGAAGACTCATAAGACAGTGGCCTAGATGACCTACTAAAATAAAAAATCTAAATTATATGAATATAAATTGTACCTACAAATTACAAATTACAAATCAAGACATTTTATATGATGTCATACATACATACAAAGACGCAAATTAATCCTATAAAGTTATAACTATCATTTGTCAAAAATAGAAATTAGAAAAAATATTGTTCTCAATAATAAACCTCAAAAATATTGCTTTCAATTTTTTTTATGATAATAATATACAAGTTCAACTTTAGAAGAAGTAATAAATAAAAATTATTTAAAACGTATGACAAAATGTTAGTTTCAGTTTTGTTTCAATGCCGTTTTAGTTTTGGGCATGATGACTTGAGATATATTGACATAAACGAGCAAATAATTATCATCAATAAATTATGAAATCGTTTTCAAGTTCAATAATTTATCATTACTTTTAATTGTGTATTGATAATACATGAATACCAATACTCAAATATTCAATTGATCGAGATGAGTAGGTACTCAAAATTCGGTTTCTGTAACTCTATTCAGAATTTTTAATGAAACTAATTTAATGTGGACAAATGAACGATTCTTGATACGCTCTGTTTAATGTTGCAGTAGCTGCAAGATTTTATGGAAAGAGCTGACACGGAAGTTGTGTGCTTCAATTTCGGGACTGTGTAATGGGGCACGTGACTAACTTACCAAAAAAGTTTCGTAAATGTATCAAGACGATTGAAACAGTCGTTCGTATTCAAATGGATTAACAACGACACACGACTAATTTTAAACAATTATTGTGGAGTATTTTTTTCACTTCCCCGTGGTTTTCACATGTTAGGGCACGACATTCTGAATAGATAGTTGTACGACATATTATGAAATACGTCTTGTTAAGTCATTAATAGTTTCCAGATAGTAATTTCATTTAGGCTTTTGGAACATTCCAGCTATGAGATCTGTTTTATAACTCAGGTGGGGGCCATGGTCTACGGTTTAATGAAAACTATAGACACTATCGGCTTTGATCGGTATAATTGTGTAGAAAGAGTAATATTTTTATAAAAGCTGAAGATGTGTTTGAACTTTAAAGAAATAACGTGAAGCTTAATATAGAGGGCTCGTATTGACTGATCATGTTGTACATTTTTCTGTGAAAATATATTTTTAATGGAGATTTTTTATAAGAAAATTATACAATCTGTTTTCAATGTGCATTTTGTGTTTCAAAACATCACAACTCTGTTCGATGTAAGTAGTAATAATTTTAACATCACACGATAAACAAACGTAATGATAATCAGTTTTGATGAAACATTATTTAACACAATATATGCAAAAAATATACCGGATAAAATATTAGTTATGGAATAAAATATGTAAAACACGTGAGAGGATAGAGAGGCACATTATTTTACTGTGCGCAATATTTATGCAGGTAGGTAACTATTTGTATTATTTAAAATAAATTATAATTATTATTGAACTATGTTTTTGTAACGGACATTGAATATTACTTTTAGCTGGGAATCTATCTAAAATTCAAATAAATAATGTTTATTTAGTTAAACATATAGCGTAAATAATATAATAATTTTAATATAACGATAAACAAAATAATTTATTCATTATTGTTTCTTCTTGGAACGTATACTGTTTGGTTTAATTTGTATTGAATGTACTCTATAGATGGTTGTAATAAATAATAATACATTTATTTTACTGGTACAGAATACAGGTTATTCATATTTCTATAGAAAACAATTGGTAATGAATAGTAAGCAATTTTGTTTATCAAACCACAATTATTTTATTCTTTTTAAATTCGATTTGACTAATTTAATACAAATAAATAATACATTCACGTAAAATATACAAATGCATGTATATTCGTATCACATAACATGAATAAATGAACTGAAATAAAACAAATATTTATTTTATTTCTACATTTTTGTTTTGGAATAAGTAATTCGGAAATACCTATAAAATCAGTATAGTTTTTATTTTATAGCTTACCTTTTAAAACAAATATTCTTTAATTTGAATGTTATCTTAATATGTATTACATTTTAAAATGTCTTAAATATACATACAGTAAGAAATTAAAATAAATTATGAGTAATTTCATGATAATGGATTATTATAATAAACTATGTTATTACCTATATAATATAGAACTACATTAAAATGTAGGATTAGACACTGATTAAATGTATTCTTATATTATCGAAGATAATTCAAATGCATTTTACGAGCTTATAGAAAATTCCTACACATGAAAATATTGTATCCATAAAAATGCGAGGAATGTGAATATAGTGGGTTGAGTGGTTATCTAAATAGTTGATGTGAATTGTGAAGGATTATTTGATTATGCAAAAAAATAGGGAGGAACGTCTCGTAAAAATGTATGTAGAATGTAGGAACAAGTATCTGTAGACGTGAACGACGATAATATGATTTACAGTGATCAATGAAAGGCATAATACAGGAATACGTAACTCAGGTAAGGTATCTAACCTGCTGCAGTATTCTAAACGATCACGGATTTGTTCTCAAAATTGTCTATAATCATGATGAAAACTTTGTGGAACCAGATATATGTTAATATATTAAATGCAATAATATTACTATTTAGATAATTTAGTTACGCAGTCACGTAAACCTACATGAGATCATACCACACTAGTATTTTCATATTTAAACAGATTTAGATTTAGAATAAGATAACTTTTAAGTTCGAAGACACGAGGTATAATTATTATCAATGGGATGTAATTTTTGAACTAAAAAAATTGTGATTAAACATTGAAGTATCTATTATTTGGTAGATTACACGTTTAACCGCCAACAGGTGTTTGTTATCGTAACATCACATTGATTAACGATTACATGTTGATTGTATTATTTTTACTTATTAAAATATAATAAATTATTCTTTATTATGTTTTTTTTTTATCACACGTCCAAACGTGATAGGTATCTTAATATTGAATACTTTTACGGATAACTGATAACGATAAGTATAGGTACTAAAGTTATAATAACGATTATCATTTAAACTTCAATTTTAGGATTTAATGTTTATAGTATGTTTGTATATTGTATATTGTATACGATTAACGATTTTGAAAGTTTATTAGGTACTTATCTTTATAGATCATTCCTATAATTTATTTTATATCTTCAAACTTTAAAATATTGTACTGCAAAATATAATTTATGAGTAGATTATATTTTGTTTTAGCTTGAATATCTATACCGATTTTATTACCGTTGATGTATCTTTAAATATTTATTTAGCTAAAATATATTGCTTAAGGTTGACATAAATAGGGTCAAAATATTATACTTAAGGTTTGCATGTTTATTTCTGTTCTTATGGTTTTAGGAAACACACAAATCATTCAATAGTTATTCGTTTCACAATAACGATAATTTAAATATAATATTTTTCTGCATATTTTTCCATATTTCAATAACTTTATGGTACCCATTGAGATATTTCAAACATATTTTAATTTTAAAATTTTAATATGTATTGAAAGAGAGTGGATTAATGTATTGGTTTACAAAAATGTGTCTGAAAAAAAAAACATTTTGCACGTCTGTTATCACCTTTTGGCATACAAAAATGAATATACAAAAAATATCTAGTTGGTGCTTTGAAGGGTCAAAATAATTAAATAATCAGGAAAAACTAACAAAAAACAATGGAAATATTACAACATAACAGCTGCAGTTTTCGACAAAATTGATTTATTTTTTGTAGGTAATTCAAAAATAAATAGCGGTGCAGACTTGAAAAATTCTCCAATTACTTATTTATATTAGAATTTTCTAAACATGTTAAACTTTAAAAATATTTTGCCGCTCTTTAAACCATTTAGGTATAGACATTTAAAATGCTAATTTTTTTTTAAATTTCTGTTGATAAAAATTTTGTTTCTAGGGAAATAAACTCTACAATTTATTACAAAGATTCCCATAATTTTTTCTCATAGCAATTTAAGTGGAAAATACACTCACTTTTTACGAGTAGTTGCAAATCAAATTGTCCTCAAATGTTATTAAAATCGTTATAATTTAAAAAATGTTAATAGTAGAAACTTGAAACATTTATCTTTAGCTTAAATTATAGTTTTTAATTCATCATGAAATATTTAATTTTAAACTATATTTTATGCTTTAGAGGCATTTAATATTTCCAATTGGTCTTATTTTTTTTTCTCAAATATTGATTGAAATTTTTTTCTCAGACAAATAGCTGGAAAATGTAATACATTAAGTTCCTCGTGAGTTATCTTTACAGACATTTAAAAATATAATAATCGTTTTGAATGATTAATATTAGTTTTTTTTTTTCTGTTTAAATTTATCAGTAAAAATGTTTGTCTAATTTTAATAGCCATTTTTAAATTTTGTTATTTTGTGTAGTTCAGCGTTTCTCAACATGTGGTACGCAGGAAGCTATTAGGTGGTACGCTAGGAAAATCTCACTTTATAAAAAAAAATGCTATGGACCATTATTCACAATATATATTATTTGTTTTTTTGATATTAAATAATAATATAAATATCAATTGTATATAATATTTAAAAATTCATTTTATTTTTATGTATTAAATGCTTATATTATCATCATTTTGTAGTTCCTAATAAAATTAATTTTGATACATGTAAAATAAGGTATTCTGCCGTGTTCATTTTGGACAATCAAAAATAAAACGTAGTTACTTCCCCAAGTGGTACGTGCAAATTGTCAAACTGGGTAGGTGGTACGTGGATATAAAAAGGTTGAGAACCACTGGTGTAGATAATACAAAAACTAATAACCATTAACCATAGATACTCAAAAATGTCCACAAATGTTTATATTAGAATTTTCTGTTGCTGCAGGAATAAGTTTCATTAGGTATTCATATTTTTGAGCTATTTATAGACATTTGAAACTTTGATTATTTTCCTATAATTATTTGTAATACAAAGTTCCTTGTGAATTAAAAACAAAAAAAAATTAAAATCTAAAATTTTCAACCTTGTGAATATGTTGAATTTTTTAACTTATTTTATAACTTCAAATTTTAAGTTGTGTAATAAATAATACAATATAAAACCTTAAGTGTTTACACCTACTTTTTTGGCGTATTTCAAGTTTCAACTAAATATCATGAAATCGTCATAATATAAATAAATGTTTTAAACAGTGTGTGGTTTTGGTTTACAATATATTTAGGTCATTAGGGTAACCTATATATTTTGTAAGCATTTGGGCAGTTTTAATTTATTTTAATTGTACCTACTATTTTAATATTTTACCATAATCTATATAATTCAATTATGTTACAAATAGTTTACGTCAATTCGTTGTTTTGTGAATTGACGTTACCGTTAACTCAATTAATTTGTAAAGTACCTTTTATTGACTGCAATTATTCGTTACTGTTTTACAATTTCAGTAATAATTTATTTATTAAGTGGCATTATCTACAACACTACTAATTGTACCTATTGGATTTTGACATAACAGGCATGTAAGATACAAATGAAAAAATATTTTAGTCAACTACACGAAAACAAGTTTCTATATTATTGTATTGTAACTATAATAATATTATATAAAAAGAAAACTAGCTCGTTGTTGCCGGGCTCAAGTACATAAATATATGTACTGCTGTTATCTGGCAAGATTAAATATTATTTAATATTTTTTTCAAAACTTCTTTGTAAACAATATTCTCCACAGCTAGTGGGCTAGCTTGCGCGTGACCAAGCTACGTAGAATTGGCCGTATAAAAAACAGTTTTCTATCAATCTATTTCCGCAAATTTGAGAGTCTTGTCTCGTGACTTATTGGTAGTCATTGCAAAGCAGACTTTGAGGGGAAGCTGTAATCGTTTAAATCGGACCGGGAGATCGTTTCGAATTAAAGGAATTCGTGGTACGAGTAAAGTTTCTCCTTGCGCACATCCAGTTAAAATTGTGGCTTCCACTATATATTCCGATGTAAGGTTTTGACTTTCGGCCTGGTCCCGTTGCACGGTTTAGGTGGTTTCAAATTTTGCAGGAGTTACCACACTCAGAATAATCCTATGACATGGCATATACCTGCTGGTTTCCACAAATTTAAAAATTCGACAGGATAATATTAGTACCGTCGTCTATGTTGAATAATGTGCGGCAGAAATATTTTCAGATTATTTATTATTAAAACTTATTAGAAATTGATTGAATTTATTTAACAAACACAGCATACATTTAAAGTGTATACAGCTGCATACATATAGGTAATTGTATGTGGGATCAACTTTTAAGTTTATACTATTATTATGCGGACTCAGCTAGGATAAAAAATAAAGTGAGCTATGAGTATGTACAACTTTAGTACTTATTTGGAAATGTAATAATTAAATAGTTATTTAAACTATTTAAAATAACAGTATAGGCAGTACAGCTAAAATGTACAAAAAGATTGAAAAAATGAGCACTTTATGTAATTTTTTACTCTATTTCGAGAAATGATTTTATTTTAAACATTTACAGTTCTTGAGAAATACATTTTTAGTTTATGTGCTATTGTCATCTTTGCCACCATTTTGTTTAAAGTAATTTTGCACAATGTAAAATATTTTAAATTTCATAAAAGTAAAATGTACATTTGTAACGAAATTGCTGCGAAATGTATACAGTTATAGTTCTAGACATAACATTTTCTAATCTTAGTGATTTTATTAATATTTATTTTTTTGATAAAATGTTCAACAATCTATAATAATATTTGTAAAAATGATAGAAATGTAATAAACTGAACAATTTGAAAGATTTGCTGTTAGATTTTATTTTATAAATATTGTCACAAGTACTTCTTTATACATATCTAAAACGTCTCAATGGTTTTAAGTTTTTTATTGAACGTCATATTAAAAGTTCATTATTTCAAGTACCTACTTACTGTTCATTTTTAAATATTTTTCTCAATATTGTTTTAATATTTCTTGTAGGTTAGTTCAATTCGTCGTTTTAGGTATCTATTTAAAATTAATTTGTAATATTATGTTGTGATGTATATTACTATTTATTTGATAAGTTATGAAACATTGAAAGCAATAGGTAATTCATTGTACCTATTACACAATTTTATACAAAAGTTGTAAATTTAAAAGTATGTTGATTGGCTCAGTCGTGTTGATTAATTTCAATATTATAGTAGTATTATTTATTATTACATAATTTGATATTAGTTTCGTTTACTTGAAAGGCGTTTATATTGAAACATGTCACACATAATATGTAGGTTTCTAGTTAAATTATTGTTTCATAATTTAGTAGCATCTCACTTATCAGGAGCTATAATGTCAATCGAGACAGACAAAGTAGAAAAACTTATTTTTACCAGCTACTAAGTTTTTTAATATGACAATTGTGGTAATAATTATATATTTAAATTTGAAATTTAATTTTTAATGTAACTTAAGGAACCATATTGATAGTCAATTATATATTTAACAGCTGCAACTGATTTATCTTACTAAAATATACAATGTAATAGTACCAGGTTAGTACCTAATAGGTTACCAAGTAGGTACCTATACATTCAAAGTAAAATGACAAGTATTTTCTATGATCGAATATAATAAAAATAAATAATATAATAGCTTTGGCTAGGCATACATTGCACATAATTATAATTCTCTTAAATACTTTTAAATTATGTTTGATGGTATCAAGCCCAATAGGCAATAAGTAATAAATATATAAATAATAATATCTTTTAAATTGCTACAATAAAATATACAAAATACATGAAACATGTTTTCATCTAAGGAATAAATTACCAATATTAGATAAAATAAATACATCAAAGCTATGCTTGAGCCACACCGTTCTCAGATATGTTTTTAGTTTTTTCAATTGGTACTTGTGGTTTCGGCTTTGAAAACGCATCTGAAACAATAATAAAATAATACCGTTAATCATATTTTAGAGATAGGTAGATGAGAATTTTTAAACTAAAACAATGGGAAGTCACTCTGCATTAGGTATATAGTAGGTGTTTCGAGGGTACTTCGTTATTCTGTAGGGCACTGTAAAAGAGGTATTAATATTTTATCCTATGATAAACCATTGCATACAAAAAAATCTTCTAAGCTGAGTGTCAGGCAGCAGGGCCCCCACAAATGGGAGAGGCTGTTGGTCCTGGAATGCAGAAGCCCGGAAATTTTATGGGCCAGTTAAAATGAATTTGTAATTTTTGAAATTTTGATAGAAATATTTATTTTATGTTATAGTTGTATAATATTATAATATATTAAGTAGAAATTGCAATGGGACACTCGTATCGCTTGTAAAGGATTTTATTCCATTGGAAGTGTCCAAAGTTTTGTATGGGGCCCACAAAAATATTTAGTTCAGGGGCCCAACATTTTGTATGGGGTTCCTGGTCAGCAGCTATATTTTCTAGATAAGTAAGTTTTATAGTTTATTAATTAATGTTAATGATAGTAATTTATGTTTGTATTAGTAAAACAAAAACATGGCATAGGTGTGTTATTATATTATTTATTGTTAGGTAGCCAGGTAGGTAATTTAGTATTATTGTTCTATAAATATTAGTCTAAATATTTAAAAAATTGTATCGTGTATACATAATAATAATATAATTAATGGCTAAATGGCCGAAAAGTTATAATTTTCTACGGTTAATATTTTTTAAATTACTATTCCTAGTACCTACTTTCAAAATCACATAATATTAATTGTTTGGACGGTGATCTTTAATATTTATTGACAGACCTGTTAACAAATTATACAGGAACTTTCAATTTAAATAACATGCTCCAATATACCTAACTATATTAGATATTTTTAAAAATCATAATGCAGTCATGAGAAAATATATTTTATGTAGGCCACCGTTGCCCGGGCCAACGATTTGTATTTTTATTAAATGTATTTGTAAAAAAATGTAAATCTAGTGTAAGCTACCCTTTAGCTACCTATAGGAGTTGAAAAAATAAGATATAAGCATCCTCTAAGACTCGAGAAATCTATTGATATAACTTTTATTGAAACGGTTCAGTAGTTTTCGAGTCTATAAACTTCGGATGAACCAACAACAATTTGTAACTCGACTTTGCCCGTTAAAAAATGAAAAAAAAAATATAAAAAGTATAGCACTATAGTAGGAGTATCTTGGTTTTGGTGTACCTCTGTTTACGGACAAATTTGCGTCGGTGTACCTCGCTTTGTGAACTAATTCGACCGAGATTGACAATTCGCCTGCGGTGGATTTGACATACGTCGAACGTGGTTCAAACTAATGTCTACGTTTTTCTTATGCCTCCAAGAACGATTTGAAATTTTCACAAAATCGGTTAAGTAAGTTTTGAGTACCTATATAGGCTACAAACATACATTTAACTCTTATATTTGTTTTAAGACATAATTTCTTTGTTCGAAACCATAAACGCGACGATTGTAATATTGTTTATATTTGTAAGCTTTTACCTCATCTGCCCGATGGCAAAAAATATTAATTTCTCCTATTACTATTACAGTATTATATTAATCTGTAAGTCGTAACTAATAGCAACTATTTACTAACAAAAATGTGAATGTGAAGATATTTTCTTAAATTTGCAATAAGAAGGTGTCTCAAGTTTGGACCAAGCAAGAGACATTTGCAGAATTTCATTAAAATCGGTTAAGTGGTTTCGGAGATCAGCGTGATCGAAAATCGTGACACAAGATTTATGATTTATATAATTTATAAGTATAGAATAGATAAGCACTATGTTATTTAAGTATACTTGACAGTAGTCTTAGATGAAAATGAATATTATAACTACTATACAAATGTATATTAATATGTTATATAACTTATATAATGTAAATGAATAGTGTAATATTGTTCTGATTTGGTGTAATATTTAAAAAATATTATATATATATATGTTCGGCATGCAAATATGGTTAGATCTATAAATTACATTTTAATAATCTTACCTCCAACAAATAGTTTCATAACATTCTTCTGAACTCTGTCAAATGGCGATTCGATCATTACATTGATAACAAATGCGTACATGATGGCCACCGTGCTGTCAGCACAAAATCTCCAAAACTGTTTTAAAACCATACAAATAATTTAATACATTGGAATAAAACTGGCATACATGTAAAGTATTGAAACAATTTGTTTTGTATTTCAAATACATTTGTGGAGTATAAAATACTAAGAAAATCCCAAATATGTACATAACTATCGTATTTTTTTTTAAGACTTGGGTAGTATGATTACTCTGTACCATGTACATACACATTATATAATTTTATTGTAATTACCATTAATGTTAAGTTTTGGTATGTCGGTTTCTCGATGGATCCAATCGTTTGGAGTTGAATGATTTCCTGGTACATGTAAATGCAAAAAACCAATTTTCCAAGAACGTGGAAAACTCTGTGACCTAAAAAGCCACTGATGCAAACCCCTTCACACATGTACAATAAAAAAGTAAAAATGGAGTTTATTTTTTATGGTTTGGATAAAAAAAAATCATACCAAATCCGGAGAGTCCGTGACCTATTATCCCGTATGAGATAAGAATAGACCACACAAGTCGGCCGACTGTAAAGTACATTGCGTGCTCGTAATTTACATATTTGTGTCCTAGTGTAAAGAATGTTCCAGAACTCAAGTATATAATATTGCCAATCATGAGGACAACTGGAGCCCAGAAAATACGACTTTTCTATAAATTCATAAAGGTTTGACGTTAATGTGTAATAATAGTTCAAGTAATATGTGTACAAACAAATGATGTATGCGAAATAATTATTTCTGCAATTATATTTTATCAAATCACTTTAAACTAATATAGTTAAACATATTAACAGTATTTCAGTTAATTTATCTGTTTGGTTTTTAAAATAATACTAATGGTGCATTCAACAAAGGGTTAATTATAATAAATTAAACTCCATATTACCAATGACAACTTGTAATCAGCGTCCTTCAACCTCGTGTAAATGTATCCTGCTAAGATTCCAACAAAGTAAGTCATTGACCTCATGTGGCTTTTTATATACACTTCAGTGTAAAATCTTTCTTTGCTGAGATCTTTAAGATTTCTATAACACGAAAATTATGTATGTTATGAGTTATAATGACGTCATGTACATTTGATTTTAGTTTATTATTAAAATTGGCACAAGTACTAATTTTGTTTAAAATAATTAAAATGAAAATAAGCGATTAGTAATCTTTTTTTAAATATTCATCAATTAATATAACATGACGTGTTGCTTAGATAATTACTTAAAATAATAAGATTTTATATTTAAAAAAAAGTAATGTCTCCAGGAAAAATTAGAGATAATAATTATTATAGTGTTTGAAATTTTGTACATATAAACATTATCATTAACAATAACAATAACTGTACGTCTGTTCGAATATTTTGCAAAATAAATATAATTCTTTAAATATATTTTTTAAATTTATCCACTCTATCAAATTATTTATCAATAACTTAGAAAACACATTAACCTCTTAATGGACTGAACAATATGGTAGTAAATTTGGATGTATTCAATGTATTTCTAAAAATAAATATAATTTTATACCGATATAGCTATACTGGTTAATAGTGGTCATGGGTACCCGACAAACGGACAAACCGAGTATGTAATTGATTTAAATATAATATTATTTCAGGCCAATTTAATTATTATAACTGCTTACTGAGGAGTAATATCAGCCGTTCCTCGATGCTTCTCATTCATTATTATATAAGCAGGAATTACTGTTGAAAAAGTCAAACACGCCCCAAGTATCACGAGCCCTTGTTTCCTCCACTTCCAAATTACATAGGTGAGTAGTGTACCAACTATGAAGAAGTGCATGTCGCAAGCTAAATACCACGACGGGATGATACACTATAAACATACGTCCATTAGACAATATTTATGACAAATAATGTAAATAATAATATATTTTGTGCTTACCAACTCATCAGTGTGAACGTAGTTGTTGATAAAAAGTACGTTTGTCCACCAGTTGTTTTGACACCTTTCCGATTCCTTGTACACGATCATCCTCCAATAAGGACCACTATTCAGATACGGAAGTACGAAAATGTATGTGACTATAAGTGTTCCGTACACTGGGAATATTCTGAAATGAAAATCCCCAATATTTCTCTACTAATTGACGTAATATAATCTGAACAATTAAATAACTAAAGTTGATGTACCACGTACCTCAACCATCGATAAATCATTATGGGTATAAAGTTCAAATGTTTTTTTTCCGTAAGCTGTTTTGTAATTAGATAGAAAGTCAGGAATCCACTTATTACAAAGAATGTTTCCAAAAATATGGTGCATTTAAAGTAGCCCAACCAGAAATTATGAACCATCTAAACAAAAAAAAAAAAAACGTTTTGGTATAAATAATTATTGCTTTATCAATGCGCTTTATGCGTTGCATCGCACTTACCCAATGAGTGAAATTGGGATTTGACTGTGGGTTTCCAAGCTCAATAAACCATCTATGACCGATAATGACTTGTAGAATTGCACATACTTTAAATCCGTTAATAATTGAAAACTCTTCGGTCTCCGATGGTTTTAGAAGTCTTTCAAAGTTTGAAATAAGTGAAAACGGTTTCATGATTTTTTCTAATAAAATAGAAAAATATGACTGTAGAATACATTAAATATAATGTTTGAAAAAAAAAAAAATGCTTATTACAAAAATGTATTAGCCTGAACTTACTCATTGGTCCGTGTTCAGATTTTGGTCGGTAATGTAAATAAATTAAATCATATAAGGTGCCTGCGATGACAAGTAGTCCGACCATCACGTACATTGAACTACAAAAATCAAGAAATGCTGTCAACATACCGCTGAAGAATATAAAAGAATTATTTTTAATCGTACCAGACAAAGAAGAAACCCACAGTGAATTTATACACATTTTCTTTGGAAGTGTGCAACAATGGGTCGATGGTCACATCACCTTCCAATCCATGACGGTTCATCTCTGGTATTAATACGTTGCTCACGATCTTTTGAACGTCTTCCGATTGACAAGTATCTGGTAAACACACGGCCCATTGAAACTTGTGCCTTTGTACATAAGCCTCTTGTACGTTGTGCTAAAGAAATAAAACGACTTTAAATAAAAAACTTTTAAATTAAATTTGGAAAAATGTATTACGACAAACAAATTTAAGTCGAATAAAACTAAAACGAATCAGTCAAAAAAAGTAGGTGTCTCAAATTTAAATTATAAAATTTAATTTAATATACAGGGTGATTTTTTTTATCGAAGAACACTCATTATTTCAAAAAGTATTAATGTTTAAGAAAATATTTTTTTACATAGTTTCAAGTTGTTAAAAAACAATATTTTTATTAAAAAATTATATTTTTAAATATTTTTTATCGTTTTAATTTTTTAAGTTTTTTACTTTTTTGAATGACAACATCTAATTTTAATTTGATATTCAAAAACAGAATATTTTTCTGATTATTTTAATACATAAAAATTGAATTTAGGGCAAGTAGTTTATGAGTTATAAGTATTTAAAGTTTAGATGAGCGGAGTAGAGGACAAACATTTCGCGGGGTAACCCCGTACCACTCTACTCCGCTCATCTAAACTTTAAATACTTATAACTCATAAACTAATTGTCCTAAATTCAATTTTTATGTATCGAAATACTCAGAAAAATATTCTGTTTTTGAATATCAAATTAAAATTAGATGTTGTCATTCAAAAAAGTAAAAAACTTAAAAAATTAAAAGGATAAAAAATATTTAAAAATATAATTTTTTAATAAAAATATTGTTTTTTAACAACTTGAAACTATGTAAAAAAATATTTTCTTAAACATTAATACTTTTTGAAATAATGAGTGTTCTTCGATAAAAAAATCACTATTAAATAAAATTGATTTAATCAATCAATATTATGTAGACGATGTGTGATGATTAGTAAGTGGTAATAATGGCCCAAAACTAATAGTTCCACAGAAAATTAGTCAACAGTAAAATGGTCAAAAACTACAACGCTATTTTAATTGTTATACCAAAAAAAGGAAAAAATACATAATATTATTATTATAATAAAAAAAAATTCAATATAAATATATATAAAAATATATAAGTTTTGTAGTTGTATTCATATAATATGCATAATATATAAATATAGTTTTTAATTAAAGTACCAATGGCAATACGTTAAGTTATACCTACTTAATGTTTAATAAACGATTTTTATTTAAAATATCAGACTTAGAATCGAAAATTAAAGTTGATAATAATTCGGTATCTTTGATAATAAAAATTACTAGTCGATATTTTTTAAAAACCAACTTTTTTTGAAAATTACATTGGGTTGACATTTTGTTTTTAAAATATAGTAGTTAGTCCTTTGGTTCATACCTTAATTTACTATAACACTACATGCTATAAATTAGAAAAAATGTTATCTATTAGTATTGGTTAATATTTGTAAAAATTTAATAATCATCATTTTATATTTTGATTTGAGATTTGATGAATGGCCATACGGGAAATACATTCATAAACTATCTATGTTTTTTATACAATATTTATAAACATATAACAAGTTAAACGATACTTGGTACTTACCTTTAGTACTTCCCATGTCGACGTGTCTTGGTCAAACGGTTCGTAATCTTTCGAGTGATCGTTGTCATAAAATCCTGGATATACTTGAACACTTGGTCGAAAATCAATGTCAACTAATGTGTATCCACCAGATATACCGAGGTTTTTAGATTTTGTTTCAATACATTGGTCGAAATTTCCGAAACTGAATGTGTTTGCGTCTACAAGTCCTTCAGGACCTTTTGATGTGGCATCTAACACTGCAATAATGCAATAAACGATGACATAAATATTTTCACGCATTTATATAGTGTATACCAGTTGATATAATATATTTAAAAAATGAATGACTTAATAATTTAATAACAATTGAAATGAGCATTTTATCGAAGCATTTTATTGTGTAATTAGTTTTGATTTTAATTATGCAGTCCAGTACTCCGTTTTTTCACTACAAAAGCTTATTGTTTTAAAAAAAATATTCGATATTAGGTGGGTACGCATCAACATATTTAGGAAAGTATTTTACTTCAGACGATGAAATTAAGATAAATATTGCCTAAATACTCAAATTTTATATTAAGGGGCCGAATCAAAAAAAAAGGGCAACAATAAAATGTTAAACGCATATCCTAGCATGAACATAGGTTACATAAGTACCTATCCTTCCAAAAGAAAACTTACAAATAAGTAAGTTGTTGAATTATGAATTTTCATGTTTAAAAGAATCTCGTAATAATGTATGTTACATTTTTATTACAGTTAATTGCATTTGTCGTAAACGTACTTTAACGATCTATATAATATATTTTTTTAGAACTTTTGACATTTGATGGTCTTTAGTGTATTTGTAATAAAAATGTAAGCATATACTAAGCTGTTAGAAATACAGTGAATATTGGTTCTTCAATAAAATATATTAAATTCTGTTATAAAAAAAACCGATTGCTTATTTAAGGAATTTGTGACACGTCATGACTTGTTTTTTAAAGATTTAATAAATAATTGTATATTGCATACGCTTTGGTGAACCATTGTGTAAGTGACATAATTTTAATAATTACCAGGGGACCAGCCCGACCAGGGTATGATTATTGTAACACATACTTACTACAAATAAAAAAAAAAAAAACATAAGTTGTCCTACTGTATGATACCTTTTTTTTTATTTGTAGTAAGTATGTGTTACAATAATCATACCCTGGTCGGGCTGGTCCCCTGACAATTATTAAAATTATGTCACTTACACAATGGTTCACCATATGATACCTACATAACATCAAAACAATAATACTATGTTTGCTGCAAAAGAAAAAAAATACAATTTCATTAGATTACTAGAATTTATTGATTTTAAAGTGATGGGTGTTTTTATTTTGTATGTCATTGTGAACAATAAGTAGTCGAAAAAATAAATAAACTTAAAATATTATATATTATATATCTACTCGCAGTTTTTTTGTACAATAGACATTTTTATTTAAAATTTGAACGAAATTGGATATTTTATCGAAGAATAACAATTTTAGTTATTTTTTTGTAATTTAAAAATATTATTCATGCGATTACTCGATACTTTTGAATATTATAATATTATATTTTATTCAAGCTGCAGTACCATTTTTAAGTGTAATGTTTACAATCGTTTTTTGTATACAATGAAATTATATAATTGAATTCAAATCCAACACATACATTACAGTGACCCACACGACACCCACGACAGTACCTACAGCAGAGTGGTACACACTTGTCCACCTTTTTTTTTACTTAAAAATGACTTTTTGTTATTCGTCAATTTTTATACATGTTTGTCAAAAGATAAAAATTTGCTAATTGGTTTTGTTCTGAGCAATCAAGTCAAATATTATTTTTCTTTAAGTGAATTTTTTATTTTTGTTACTGAATCAGGAAATAAACTAGATTTTTATTTGTTTTATTGAACTCCATTAGGTTTGATTACAAACACATTTTATATAGTTAGTAAATTAAATGTTTTTGTGATGTAAAAATCATAAACAGCTAATTTAATCAGTTAATTAAGAGAGAGTTTTTTTTTCATCCAAATCTTTTATATTATTTTATTATATTTGAAATATTATAATATAGTTTGACAGATTAAAAATATTTAAGAGGACGCCGTGATACCCGTAGCGTTATCTCCGTCTTACAAACGTACAAAATAGCAAAAAAAACTGATTTTCGAGGGATAGAACTACTCCCTCGGTATTTATAGTAGAATATATAGAAACCTAACCTAACCTAACCTAACCACAACACAATAGTTTATTTGCGTCTTAGGTTTTTTTATTGCATTTACCAATAATTTTTAATAATTAAATGAAAAAAAAAACAAAAATAATATCCTAATCTTCACAAACTCATAACTTTAATTTTATTTATGTTATACAAATAATAAAAATACTACGACACAGACAAAGTTGTTGTCTATGTGTTGTGGAATTTTGGTAATTCTACTATAAATACCGAGGGAGTGGTTCTGTCCCACTCAAAACAGTTTTTTTGCTTTGCTTGTAAGACAGAGACAATTCATGCGTGTATCACGTCCTCTTAAGTATTCTACAACTTAACATTGCAAAAAACATTTGTGATACAATAATATAGTTCCTGTATCGAAATACAATTGTAACATTTTTTAATCCACTTTCATCTTATTGCTTTTGAAAGTTTAACTTCAATATACGAATTATATCTAAACGGTTTATGTACTTGTCATAAACAATGTATATGTTCTAAAGTTTGTCCAACAACTACTAACCGGTGTAGGTAAGTAAATTGTTCACATGCAGTGTGTGTTTTTTTTTTTTTTTAATATTATTTGTTTAGTTTATCAGTTTGAGAACCGTAATAAAACGCAACCGATTAAATTAAAACTAAAGAATAAAGTATGGTCTAATAAGTAGGCGGTACTCGTCACCACGAAACCGATACATTGTTTTCATTAAATGTACCTAATTTTGAATTAAAAAAAAAAAAAAAAAATGAACGCTCGATGTAATAACAAAATGATTAACTACGACTTAAATATTGTTATTATATTATTATAGAATTGTATTTTCTCTCAATGTGTTTGTGTACTTATTTTTAAATAATACGAACACCGAATGCAAGGGAAACGGCACTTGGTGTTACTTATTTTTACAGAAATATCTAATAAAACACTGAAACCGGTTAGTTGATGGTGCGATGTAGTTCAGAGTGAACTAACTTTTATCCAATTTATGCAAAATATTATTGTACTGGAAAATATATATTTTTTAACGAGGACGTCCACTTGGATATTTTATTAGGTATATATAGATAGTAAACTATTTGCATTCAAATTTTTCCATAAAGTAATTATTAACGAGTAACGACACAATATTTCCTTTCAAAAATTTAAAATTTTTGTTTCGAATCGCGACAAGCTTAATTTGGTAGGTAATTTCTATTTTCCATGATAGTTATTGTTCGTAATTGCTTTTATGTACAATGTGCACAGGGGCGGATTGGCCTATCGGGAAATCGGGAATCTTCCCGATGGGCCGGTTCCTTGTGAGGGCCTGCAGGGCCGCTATAATTATTACAATATAATTACAAAAAAAATTAAATTTTTATAAATTAAGCATAAAATATATTAAAAATCAAATACCTACGAAGGTAATATTTTTAATATCTTAAACTATTGCAATTCATAGTAGGAATTTTGGTATTTACACCATTATATCCCTCCACTTCATGCTAATGTATTATTTAGAAATCTGTGGTATTGGTATTTTAGTATTTATATTTTATACTCTATGGTAGAATTTAGTTACGTGATAACATTGATAACCTTATCTTATCATTATTTGTATATTTTTTTGATTTTGAACTTTTTACACAAACGAGTTACTGTACTTACAGAAGTGTGTTTAGTGTACAAATTCAATTGAACTGTGCAATTTAAATTATGTGTGATGCTGGTGAAAAACGAAAGAAGGGTGGAGCTGAAAAGGTACGAGAAAAAAAGAAAAAACTGTTAATGAAACCTCTATACCTGGAAAATTGATTTAAATTTTCAATCCTTATAGCTATACATGTTGAACATTTTATAAATTTTTAACAACAAAATAATTATTAAATTTTGATAAATCTTGTCAAAATTCGAGCTTTAATTGCTTATAAAAAAAATGTATGGCTATGTATATTTAATATTTTTCAACTGATATTGTAACAATATATCAGGAGCCTTGTATTCAATTTTCAGGCTTTTTGGCACAACAAATACAATTTTATTGGTATTTATAGAAAAAAAAACTAAAAAAATTAAAATTTGAAATGGTCCTTTAAAACATCAAAAAGGGATAATTATTTTCAAAATTGTATGGTGTATACAAAATGCTAATATAAATATTCAGTGAAATTTTCAAGCATCTACATTTTACAGTCATTCATTTTTTAATCACAACAAAATAAGAAAATCATTACATGAGAAATCGAGTGAATATCAAATGTTGTAAAAATTTGAATTTCAGAAGGTCATAAAAATGTAATTTGACTTTCTTGTTGACATTTTTTTTTTGATAAAGGTAGACAAATTTATGAGGAATTTTGTATTAAAAATGTGTTTTAAAATTTGTTTACGAATTTATAACTCAAAATAATTTGCAAACTTTCGTCATTTTTACGTATTTTGTCAATATTTGAACTTTAAATGCTTATAGAAAAAATTGTGACTGGATTTTTAATTTTTTTCATCTGCCTTTGAAACAATATACTAGGAGCTTTTTATTACATTTTCAAGCTTTTTAACCAACAAATAAAATTTCGTGTACCTATATAGTCATATTTATTTTGGAGTTGCTTCAAAAACCAAAATCGATTTTCTCGAAAACAGATTTTGCGTAAAAATTCCCCGATTTACTTAATTTTTCTTTTGTTTTTCACGGCACTTTTGAAAACCACCAGGACATTTTTATTTCTGACCCCCCAAAGTACCAACTAGATTAACTTTCCTATCAGAAAAGTAAATCTAGTTGAAGAAAATCAAAGTATTTACTATTTTTACTGTCCTAAAATTTGATGACAGACTCAAAAATAAAAAATAAAATTAAAATTAAAAAAATTAAAAAAAACACATCATTGGAAAATCAATACATTCATCACTTCGCTCAGAATCTAAAATGTAATAAGATCAAACTTCAAATTCGAGTTAGAACAGTCTGAACAGGTTAACCTTATCTGACTAACCCTAAACTGTTATAACTTTAATTATAGGTACCTATTATATATTTTACTAATTTATGGGTGAAACTAAACAAATTTTGAAATGTGAGTAAAATGATGAACATTTTTTTTTGGTGGGGGGTTACATTTGCGGTGCAGGGCCGGTTTGATCCATATTTCCCGGGCCGAAAAAATTCGCCAATCCGCCCCTGAATGTGCACAATGTTATTAGTGCTTTTATCCCAAAGAAAAGTTATTTATTTATTTATTTATTAGGGTTATGGCTTCAACTACCAAGGTCATTAGCCTGTGTTACTATGGGGGAGGATACTGTAGATTTGTGTTTGTTTTGGCAAAATTTTTGATTTGGGCACTCGTAGGTATCTGCCATGCCCGGTCGGGGGGGGGGGGGATGGTGGTCTCTCTCTCCAGACAGATGTCTGCCCGGAGAGAAGTGTCGTCCGTGAGCGAGGTTCGAACCGGCGATGGTGCGCATTGCAACCAACGCCTTACTCCGCTCAGACACTCCATCCCCAGTTAATTATTATAAATCTTTAAATTCAATTATATTTATAAAATACAATAGCATAGTAAAAATGCATCAAACACTTAAATTGCTTTCAAGTTATTGTAGTTATTTTAGTGACCAGTATTTGTGGCATTTTGTAGAATACGTTTATATTTTCTTTCATAAAAATAGTTTAAAAATGTATGCTTAAGTAAAATTATTCAATTTTTTGAGAAAATCCCAGTCAATATTATTCTAATAATGCTCATTTAAAAGCATATTGAGACAGAAATATTTGATAAAACTGCAATTAAACAGAAATATACGTTTATTATTTTATAATTTGATGTTTAATGTACCTAAAGTATAATGGTATATATAGTATATACATATAAAAAATTGATTTTTTTAGTTGGGGGGGGGGATGAATATAACAAAAAAATATAATGCTCTAATATGTATTTGAATTTTCAAGTATGCATTTATACGCATTACATTTGTAAAGAAATTCTCACATTTCGGATGATGGAGTTAAAAGGTTTTGAGCCACTGTCATTAGGTTATTAGGTTGTTAATATAAAATCTTCAAACTGTTAATAAAGTTCTGAAAATGTGTTAAGTGTTTAATTGATATAGCTTATAGATAATTTGTTTCATCTACACTGACATAGACAAGAATTTTAAACCGGAGGGGGGGAGGTATATATTCATTATTTCTAAGATAAATCGCATGGTAATGCCCCTTCACTAATGTCAAATACAAAAAAAAAGTTATGGAGTAATCTATTCTTCAAAATTCCTCATATCCACACAGTAAATGTGCTCATTTTAAACTAGGTATTTATATATCAAATTTATTAAAATTATAATCATAAAATATCACAGAGAAATGTATTATTAATTAAATTATTTATATTAAAAAATATACTAATAATGTTTATTTTATTTTTCATTTATTATACCGATAGTTACATACATAATATTAGGTACCTAATTTTTTTTATTTTATATTTAATTTCTACTGATTTTCATAACTTAAATATTTCAAACTCATTTCTTTGATTGTCATAGAGTTAAATATTTTTATTTTACAACATTTGTAAATACAGTTCATGAATTTTTCCAAATATTTATTGACGCATTAAATTAAACATATTTTAGTTTGTTGAAAAGTTAGGTATATATTTTCCATCACTTGTACCTTTATCTCTTAACTATTGATATTATCGTTTTAAATATTCGATCATCAAGCAGGTAAGATATTATAAAAAATTTTCAAGAAAAATAGGGGTTTTTTATCAATCTATTGGGTAGCCTAACCAACTAATTGTACTTACTAAAACGTTTATATTGATATTTATTAACTACTTTAAAATGTCATACTTTGTATTCAACATATTATTATTATTTTGAAATATGTTTAAATTAAGTCACTTACTTCTAAATGCCCACATGGTCAAGTTTTGCATGTGTATGTTGTATAGCCTCATGTCATTGGCACACTTTAAGTTTGTTTGCGGAGCCGACCAAGGGTCACCATATAGGATGTTTGAGATAATCTGGCCCAACAAAAGTGGTTTTCTAGAAGACATTTTGCTGGTGTCATTCTGTCGGAAAAGTCCAAGACTTCTGGACTTGGAATTCTGTATCTTCTGTATCCACGGGTTTTCAGCAACTATGTTACCTTTGGTCGAAGCCTCTGCTGGCTGTGTAGTTTTTGTGGTTGTCTCACTTTTCACCTCGTATGAAACCTCCGAGTCTGGTCTTTCGGTGTTCGTTGGATCATCTACATAATACGTAACTTCTGTTTGGGACTGTTGGTAGGAATTGATTTCGTCTGACGGATTATCTTCTTGTGGAGGTAATTTTTCGATGATCGGTTCATCACTCACCTCTACCGAAACCTCTGCTGTGGTTAGTTTTCCAATTAGCAGCTCTTCTTCCGTCGGGTTTAATGAAACATCTGATGGTGTTGTATTGGTTTCGTTCACTTCGTCTTGGCCAAATACCGATGGCACCGTGGTGAATATGCCATCATCTGTCGGAACTATTTCAGACCAATCGGATTTGCTGTCTTCCTCTTCAGAGAGTGGAAATTCCGATGCCGAAATATTTTTCGTGAAACATGACAGGTGCAGCACCAATACTATTGTTACACTAGCCGCAGACGAAAACGATGAGACGCGGAAATGCATTATGACATTCGCTTATCCCACGCGACTCTTATTATTAATACATTTAATTTACAAAGCTGGCGTCGTGTAACACTGAGCTTTGGCCTGTCGTTTAGCCGTATTTAATATTCGTGATATATTGCGTTGAGATTTGCAGGACGGGTTTGTGTAGCTGTCACGACTGGTTCGGATAGACACTGCGACTGGTTTGCGTTGTGCATAAACGTATTGACAAACGGAAATAGAGACAAAACGAGTCTAGAAAACACGATAGCCTTTACACACACGTTTTATTGGTAGGAGTTTGTAACTTTTGCTCTCATCAAAACAGGATTTTATATTTTCAAGTTCACGGTTCACATTATATATCCTGTACAATTATTATGTGTGGCATTCCGTTGTTTATTATTTACCTACGAAAATAATAATATTATACTTTAGTATTACAATATGTACACATTTATTTATTTTCCGTTAAATTATATTAATAAAATATGTCCCTATTATTTATTATCATCAGTTACAAAAGTGATCAATAGAATTAGTCTCAAACTCTCAACGACTTTATACAAATTGTATAAACAAGTAAATTCGAATGTTTAGCCTTACGATGTATGAGTATTAACCAAACTTGTGAATATAATATTAAAATATACTAAACTATACTATAGTATATTAAATCAAGCATATTTTTTACTATCAATAAACACCTCTCCCCACATAGCAAATATACCATATTAATATTCAGTTGATATCTAGATTATGTAGATTCTGAGATATTCAATTTTGTATATCCATTAATTGTTAATGTGATAAACGACAATTGATGTTCAATATTATATATATTTTGAATATTCCTGATATATATAACTTCAAATATTTCAAAAATTGTTTCAATAGGATATTCCTAAGATATTTTTTTAACTATATCGATTATACATTTATTAATACATATCATACTAATATCCGAATATGTATATCTAAACATGTATATAGGCTTAATGTATATTAAATATCTAACTTGAAATATTTCAAAAATTATTTCTATTCAATATTCCTAAGATATTTTTTAATTGATATCAATACTGCAATTATATAGACATATTATTCTAATATCTAAATATGTATATCTAAATGTATACATATGTTTAATGTCTATGGAATATCTAAGTTTAAATATTGAAATACTTTTTCAAATTATTATATTATATTATAATATATGATACAGAAAACCAATTTTCTTTGGCTATATAAATTATAAAGTATCCATACAGAATAGGAAAATAAATCATTTGTTTCAGTTTTTAAAAATTACTGTTTATCAATTAATTATTATTATTATTACTGCTAAGAGTATTTGACATTAACGTTGATGAAAGAAAAAGTGGTTGTCGGTAAAATGCTTGCTGTGATTGACGACGGGGGTTTCAGATCCGGTCCGCCTCCGGATACCGAACATTATCGGTGACAGAGGACGTGCGGTGCCCGTGCCGATCACTTTGTGATCTCTTGGGCACGGGTTCTCCGCTGGTTCTTGGCTCGACCGTGATAGCAGCGGTAATAATATAAATCATGGTCGTGGACTCGGTTCAAACACCGTCGGGGTAGAACGTCTTGTCTATTGTACTATTGTGTTGCGGGGGTGGAGGCCGGGGAGTCGGGCTAGGCATGTCGTTAGTGAAGACGCCGTGCCGCCGTAGCATGACGGTCGCGAGTCGGTATCGACAATCGAGGGCCGATAAGATAGTTTGCGGCGGGCGGGGGACTGCCACAATTTTAGATATTGTTGAGGTTCTTCATATTGACCACGGTTATATTTACCACAGTTCTGTGTATTTATATTGTAGATAACCGAGATAACGACATATTATTGATATCCCATAACAATGTAATTTACTAGCTGATTTATAAATAGCTACTATATGGCAGCCGCCCCAAACTTAAAATCGATTTATAATTTTATAACCTATAACAATAACAATACAAATCATAATCTCTAAAGGCGCGTAATATACCATTGTCCATTAATCTTTTTGTGAATCTGTGTCTGGATACTCGCTATAGCCTATAGTAGTTTAGTGTCTAATTATTTATGTTTGGACGGTTGATGTTGGACAGTTGAAGCATTCGGTAAGTAACATATTATTTTAAATATTTGTAATAGCTGGTGTAGAATATATAGGTACCTAAATTACAATTAAAAAGGGAAATTTAAGTAACTATAAGTCCAGGCTGCAGAGTATTTTCAAAGATATTTCCGATCACTTTCTTCAAAATATATTATTGTAAAGGTGATCCACAATAAATATTATAATCAAGAATGTAAGGGAGCCTTATATATTGACATATTATACCAACTATACTATGTATAATGCTAATTCTGAATTCTGATGTATCGGTGAAACTTACATAAATATCATTGCTTTATATTTTTATTGTACATATTTTATAAAAAAACACAACGCTACATATACATCACTTTGTTATGATTATGACATTCTAATCAGGTCCATCGCTATAGGTATTTAATCAAACTATATTGTCTCTTTTTTATAATGCAATATTTATTAAAATAATTAGTAAAATATAAAACATTGTAGGTACCTAAGAACCTTTTTTTATTAGAAATAATTCTCCAGCTTCAACTTTGAGGGAGGTTTCTGGTAATAAAATGGTTTAGTTTTTATAGTATAGGTTCCTTTAATTTGTTTGTTGCTCTAAACCAGTCTAACCTAATTCTGAAAGTATCGATAACACTTATTGTTGTTATAGGTAATATGTTATTGTGACATACAGCTAACCAGATATAGTTTTGTGTTACGGTCCATTAATATTTTTTTTTAACTTTCATATTATCAAGATATCACACCTAGCTTACCTATATATTATATTGTTTTCAGATTTACCTACAGATGCATGGTAAACAAGCTGCCCGTTATTAAATTAAAAGTTAATACAGGTGTACCAGGTACATATAATATATAAGAATACATCAAGTATTAACCTACAGTACCTACCTACTGTTTTGTATACTATAATATGTACTATATGTATTATGTATAATATAATATATAATGTTTAATACTCCAATTATACATATTAATTATCAGCGCACTTATTAATATTATATTATCTACAATTGTATTGCAATTTAATAATTCTTATAAAAATGCACCGAATTAATCATTTAAGTAAATCTACTAAACGTAGAAGAATATTAAATGAACAAATACTAAACAAACATTTAATTGAAATTGATAGTATTCCAAATAGAGAAAAAATCAATAATGATAATATTAAAGTTGTAATAAATAGTAGTGTAGACCCTAGTACTAATGTTTGTGAATCTTCTACTACAAATGAATTGAACACTGCAGTGATAAATATAAACCATGACACTTTAGAAGATAAAGCTGATGATTGTTCTAATTTCTCTGATAGTGAAAGTGATGAATACATTCCGCAGGAACAGCCCTTACCTAGTAAATTAGCAAATTGGGCTATTAATCATAATGTGCCAAATAACACTTTTACTGATTTATTAAAAATTTTAAAATATCATAAATGTTTTAATAATTTCCCTACTGATGCAAGAACTATTTATCATAATTATTCAAATGTTTCTTATAACCAACAAATAGATGTTAAAACTGTACCACCTGGTATATACTACCATTTTGGAATTTCAAATGGTATAAAAAAATACATTGATAAATATTTTTCTTGTGACAATATTAAATTGGTTATAGGAGTCGATGGTTTACCATTAACTAAAAGTTCTAGCAGTACATTTTGGCCAATATTAGGGTACATAAGACAAGAAAGCCAAATAGTATTTCCCATTGGAATATATTGGGGTAATGAGAAGCCTTCAGATAGTAATATTTTTTTAAAAGACTTTTTAGATGAAATAAATGATCTTATTTTGAATGGTATTAGTATTGAAGTGTTTGATAAAAATAATAAATCTAGTATTGTTATAAAAAAAGTTATTATTGATGCTTTTTGTTGTGACTCTCCAGCCAAAGCATTTTTATTAAAAATAAAAGGACATACTGGTTTTTATTCTTGTACCAAATGTACAGTAGAAGGCACATTTCTTCAAAGGCGAGTATGCTTTCCTAATTTAAACTGTACTAAAAGGACTCATAAGGATTTTGTTGACCAGAATAATGAACAATATCATCCATTTGGAAATGTGTCAGAAATAATAAATATACCTAACTTTGATATAATTGAAAATTTTCCTCTAGACTACATGCATTTGGTATGTTTAGGAGTAGTTAAAAAAATGCTTATGTTATGGAAAGGAAGTGGAGATATTGGAAGAGTAAATGTTAATATTCAAAAGATGCCATTAAATGTAATTAAAATCATATCAACCAGGCTTTTATTAATAAAAAAAGATATTCCATGTGATTTTGGTCGAAAGCCTAGGAGCTTAGATGAGTTGGCCCGTTGGAAGGCTACCGAGTTTAGGCAATTTTTGCTTTACACAGGAATTATAGTACTTCATTCAATTATACCAAATGAAGTTTATGATCATTTTTTATGTTTACATGTTGCAATGATTATATTTCTGAGTCCTAATTATAACAATTTGTCAACTTTTGCTAATTCATTATTAACTGATTTTGTTAACAATTTTGGATCACTATATGGAGTTCATTTTATTTCTCATAATATACATGGGCTCATACATTTATATGATGATTATAAAAAGTTTGGGTGTCTTGATCAAGTGAGTTGCTTCAAGTTCGAAAATTATATGAGCCAGTTAAAAAAAATGGTACGCAAACAAGATAAACCCCTTCAACAGGTTGTAAGAAGGTACCAAGAACATAGCATACAAATAGTTAACAATACAAATTTAAATGATCAACCAATATTTGAGATGTCTCATATTGAAGGTCCACTAATTGATGGGACAGATTCACCGCAATTTAAAGTTCTAATTTTGGAAAAAATGAAAATAAAAATCCATTCTGATGCTGACTCGTATGTTGGTATAAATATAAATGGAGCATTATATATAATTAAAATAGTAAATATTTGTTATAGTGTACATTTAAAAAGAGCGATTGTGTTGGGTAGAAAGTTTGAAACTCTAGAAAATTTCTTTAATCATCCTTTAGAGAGCTCTAAGTTAGGAATTTATAAAGTTAATGGTTTTTCTAAAGTAATATCTGTATGGAATATATGTGAAATTACTACTAAATATATTGTTTCAACTACTGACCAAGGGTTCACTGTAGCTATACCAATTATACATTTTGAAAATTAGTAAAAATAAAATGTATTATTGTAAACTATACAGTTACTAGATTAATAGGGCCGTTCTTACTGTGTTCAGTAAAGTGTTCCTTAACCGGCAGAATTCTATTGGTAAACATAAAAGAAATTTTTCCGCTTAGAGTTAACAGACACTATAGAATAACTAGAGTCCTAACTTAACATTAATTTTGTTTGATGTATAATGATTATTCACCATTAAGTAGATAATAATTTTAAACTAATTCTCTATATTTATTAACATATAAATGTAATCTTATATGTAATTACTCTTATTGTATATTATAATTACTATACCTATTAGGAAGTAATTTAATTGTTTAGAATAGGTTCAATTGTATCTTATAAAATGTGGTCGGTTGTACACTTTTTGGATGACAGCAGTGTTGAAGCGGTCCCTTCCTATTGGGTAGACAATGATAAATGCGCTTGGCCAAAAAACAACTACCGTGCTGCTAAATTGAGAGACAATAGGGCAAAGCCAAACAAATTTGAATTCGATTTTTACAGAGCAAAAGTTCTATCAAAAAACATTCGTAAGTTACTATATTTGTATGTTTTCTAGCAAGTATAATATGTATGTTTCTATACTGCTTCTAGCTAGGGTAAATACTTAACTCTTTTAAACACAAACATGATATTAATAAAATAAAAATCATACTATACCATGTTTAATAATGTATCATGTATATTAAAATTATAAATAGCTTCGCTGATAGTAGCTAAAGAAAAAACAAACCGTGCACAATTTACAACAGATATATCCGATTATGATGATAATAACGAAACACAAAATCTACTAATTAGATCAGCTTCAGGTTCAAATTTTCAATCCGTCTCAAGTATGTAATTATTATTGATGCAGAATTTTTTAAAAATATTAATTAAAAATATATTAATGCCTTTGTATCAGGAACTTTTGATAACAATTCTAAATATAACCTTGGACTAAAAATTAAAACAAATAAGAGAGAAAACCTATCACATAAGTCATTGTTTAACGTATCTGAATTATCAGATGATGATGGATTTAA
Organism: Macrosiphum euphorbiae; assembly: GCA_949089665.1. Taxonomy (NCBI): domain Eukaryota; kingdom Metazoa; phylum Arthropoda; class Insecta; order Hemiptera; family Aphididae; genus Macrosiphum; species Macrosiphum euphorbiae. The sequence goes on along the minus strand of CARXXK010000003.1, from coordinate 7,592,165 downwards.
TATGCTATCAGATAATTGTAAGTATAATAAATTCTTATTTAAAGTGTATGTATTATGCTTCATAAGTTAATTTTTATTATATTTTAGCGATTGTTGTAAACGAAAAATATGATTCTCCAGTATTCAAAAAACAAAAAATATATACATCATCAGCTAACTCTAATGATCAAAATTTAGAAAATTCTCCGAGTGCAGATATTTCAATTGAGTCTCAACAATTAGATAATGTTATTGTAGAAAGTTTGTATTAATATATCAGTAATTATAAATAGTAATAATACAATACAATAAAAATGTTTTATCCATGTTTTATTCTCAGTTATTTCTGATGTCGAACCAGCTATAGCTGATATTCCATCAACAACTTTGGTTAGTACTGGTAATAATGGCAATTCTAGCTTATCTATCCATAGAAATAAAGGTAATTGCAGATTAAGTTACTTAAATTGAACACATTTGTTAAATAATTATGTAATTCATTAATTATTATTTTTAGCTATTAACAAAAATACCAATCAACCAAATTCTACAGATTATGGGACAAATCCAAAAAATGACATGGCTGAATCAGGGTCTCAGAGTAATAATAATGCCGGTAGATATTTATTTTATAATACCTACATATAGAGTTGATTATGTTTGTACCACATGTTATCATTCAAGCATACATTCACATTATAATTGAAGAATAATTATTTTATTTTGATTATATCATTTCCTCAATGTACACATTCTATATTGCTTTAAAAAAAAATAATTTAGTAATAATCCTTTATTTTTGCTTTTAGTTAATAAAACACTCCTGAACTATATGGCTTACATAAAAATAGAAATAAACAAAATATCTGATGTGCAGCAGCAAATATTGCAACAGATTTCTGTTTTAAATGAAGGATGTAACTCGAACAAAACACCTGCTGCACTAGTTGAAGAAATCGATTATTTTATATCCACATGGCCTCTATCAAGTCATGACGAATTGAATGATATGGAACAAAAAATACAATTCGAGAAAGATTTTAAGAATAAAGTGGTAATTAATGCATTAAATATATTATGTTAGTTTTCACATATATATACTTATTTTCATAATATCAGTGTTGGGGCAAATAACCTGCAGAGATTATGCGCTTTTTCAATTTTTCACATGGCAACAGTCAATTTTGGCTCTAGCCTTTATCAATTCGATAATTTTTCTGAAAATCCTGCCTTAGTGAAATGACTTTTAACTGTTTGAATGTGTCTCTTTCACTATTTTTATGCTCTAGACCGCCACGTATGTAAATAATAATTGTTGAAGTTTATAAACATTATTATAGTTATTATTGCAGATAAATCAAAATTAAAATAAATAATACTAAATAACACTTCTCCATAGAAATAACAATTGGAAAGACTGCAGTGTCCCAAGACATATACATACTATATAAAAATTTCCGGAAATGGTCAATTATTGTGTATATATATTTTATAGACATCATATCTAATTAAAATATCATGTCTTTAAATTTATCATACATTTTAAATAAATAAATCTAAATAAAATGAGTTAGAATCATCAAGTGATACACGGACAGTGATAACTAAAGGTCTCAGATTTTAAAGCATAGTATGCTTATTTTTTATATACCAGATAAAATTCTAATTTTTACACAAAAATTCTATTTATGTTATTCTGATTCCAAATAAATTACTTAATGTTTGCTTTTTTGCAATTACCTATTCCAGTTGTGGCATTTTAATATGTTTATTATGTTATAGTAATAAACAAAGTTTTAATTTAATTAATAAGAAATGTATAAACCCAGATACGGACTAAATGGTTATTTAAAAATAATTGTTTACGTTGAAAATCTAGTAAAATATATGTTAGTTAATTATTTTTTAAAATTTAAATTAATGTTCAATTTTTTATTCGTTTTTATATCTGGTTTGTTAATTTTTGGTTACAAATTGTTCTGGCTTTTTTTTAAAAATAAGTGCTTTTATTAAACAATTATATGCTTTTTTTTATTATTAATATAGTTCTTTAAAATCCGAGCCCTACTGATAACATTTTTAATCTTGATATAAATGTCAGAAATCAGCAATTTTCATAGTTTTCATTCTGGTTTTAATTTTTTAGTATTGCCAAATCCAAAGAATATATATTAAATTTAAATTATAAAATAAAGTATTTACAAACTTAGATCATATTTTGAGTTGTTTTTCCTATTATGCCTATAATACATATTTTTATATTTATTAATTTATATTAATATATTATAGGTCTGTGAACTTATAAGAGTTGGAGGTAAATCGCTCAAAGACATGATCTACAAGATGATGAAAAAAATATTTGCAGACACACTTCTTCAAAAATTCACTTACTTTGGCTTAAGAAACAAATGTAATTTTTCGACGTTGTATACAAATAAAGCAATCTTTGGTAAGTATATTATTATCATGAAGGTTTTTATAATATTAATAGATATTATGTTATATAATTTTAATTTTTGTAGATGCTATAAGAAAATCAAAATACAAAGCAGCAACAGACGATGAAATAGTTGTCATAATTGGAAAATGGCTCACCACATCATCGTCAAGAATAGAAAAAAAATAATATAAATAATATATATTTTATATTGTGCATAATATTATTATAACCAGTTAAATATTAATAAAGACATATTAATTTTAAAAGATATTGTGAAAATTATTGATTTTTAAATAGTAAAATTTTCCTTTTTAATATCCTAGATATATTTCATTCTATATATTTGTATGATAAATATTATTTAGATTCACATGATATAAGAATAATATTCCTAAGATATTAATAGATACCAAACTGAGAGTGTAGTAATATCCAATAGATATGTATCTAATATAAAAGTTAAGATATCCAGGGGATGTTGCAATTTACTTATTAAATGAATATTTGATTTATGATATCTACATAATATATCAGTAAATATATTGCTGAAATAAAATATTTTAAATATACAATATATAAACAATTTTGGTTCATAAGACATACATACAATATACAAGAGATATTAAAAAATTTTATAGGGAGTTAATTGATATATTTCACAGATATATATATTTTAATGGGAATATTATTTTGATATATCTACAATATTTTTATGCTATGTGGGTCGGCGAACGATAATATTATGGTCCTATATGAGTATAATATGATGGAATAAATCAAAATATTTTTATGTTATTCAAGGATAAGTGTATTTTTCCTGATTATGACAACTTGTAAAACGTTTAAAGCGAATGATTTTTACTTAAATGTACGTAGGTAGTTTATTTAAATAAAAAAAGTTTTTAGATATTTTGAAAGTAGCGTAGTGGTACAAAATCTGATGCCGTTGGAAGGGGAAAACAGAAACCAATGAACTCACTCAGTTTTTAAAAACCTTATTTTAATATAAAAAAAAATGTGATTTATATATATATATGCTTAAATTTACTTAACCAATTTTCGGGGACCGAATTTAGTCTTAGTAGGTAATAATAGTATGCATTATACATGTTAAATATTCTGATTTGAATCATAATACCTATTAAAGTAATATTAAATATAAGTAAAAAGGGATAAATACATATATTATTTTGAAGTATAATTCTTCTGAAAAATTGAAACAAATTGTAAATAAATGAAAATAACTGTTTTTTCTGTAAGGAAAAATTTGATTTTTTTGCAAGTACGGTGGGTACTGGTGGTATTCAATAATTGTATACACCAAGTATAGATTCAGATTAGAGTTTCACACAGTTTTAAGCCAATTTTGTAATTATATTGTTAGAGGCCTTGCTTTATTTTTTATTTTTTATTGGAAACTTCAAATGGTTACTACCTCCTAGCTACCTAATTATAATTTTAGCGTTTATAATAGTTTTTCTTAACTTTTGTATTGTAATTTATAAAGTTATATTAGTTTTAGAAAATTTATTAAGTTCTAGGATTTGGTGTGATTATTAATTTGTCAGGAATGTTGTTTTAATATGTTTTATTATTTCCTGTTCATATTTAGTATGTAAATAAATATATATGTATATTATACATACGTTATGTTAATGATATATTATGATTTTGTTTGCTACTTGGATTCCACATATTGGATATATATTATAGATACGTTTCTATCCGTTTTGAATTGAATACTATTATAAATATTGGGACATTGCCACATTGGGTGCGAATAAATTTACAAATGATTTTCAAGCTATTTAATTTTTGATTGAAAAATATATCGATCCTTATATTGTGATAGTTATTTTGAGTGCATCAAAGAGTACTAAATATATGTGTGTATATGTTTGTGTTTTTTAATTTTCGAGAGTGAACATGGATTAAATATATTTTAATAAGTACTTAGGTATGTATTAACTGAAAAAATTAAAGAAAACGTGTAGATTAAGAGCATTTTACAACATATTTTGAATTTGATACTAGATTTTAAATATTTTTGAACTAAATTGAGTGGGTATACTATTGTGTTTTAATAACACATATTTTTTTTTTTTTTGGCACTATATGTCTATATATACATTTTGTTCCACAATAGAAAATAACAATTTGTTTAGGTACTGTAAAACATTTATTTAAATTATCTTATAATAATTGTATATTGTCTTAAAAATGATATCAAACTTCTTGCAATTTAATTTATATAGAATAATTAATACATTATAATATGGCTACTGGTTTGCAACAAATCACAATCACAGTTTTCTGCACACATCTACAACTGTAATCTGTAGATAAACACGGTGACCAAAACATAACTTTTAATAACTTACGAAACTGTTTACATAATAGTATTAAAATTGTGTTGAAATTCTAAGATTCTCTAACAGTTCTTAATACAATATTGTGACCGAATTTTATGAGTAGGTGTTATAAAGAGGTAAGTACACATTCGGTATTTTATTATTGTCTTATTATATAAAGGTATGACACTTCAAACTAAAATGTCGTCCAATCAAGAATGAATTAAACTAGGTGTAGCTATATAACAATAGTCATTGATTTTGACCAGGAGATAACATTTTTTGAATTTTGGTAATTAAACATTGTACTAGAGGCTGATTAATGATATTATTAGTATAAGCATTGATAGACTAGTTATTCATAATCAATGGTATAATAGATACTTTAAACGTCATAAAAATATAATAATATATGCGATGAAATATTGCAATATAAACTTCTAGATTTGGATTTACTGTTGAGTGTCGTATATATATACTATATTGGAGACAATGGACATAATATTTATTGAAATAGAATTATCAATCATATTTATGAATAAAAAGTATAGTAAAATGTACAATAATAAAAAGTCGTACATAATAGAGACCAGGTGTTCGACACTCGTCTTGATTCCCTTATAAATCATCTCATTCGAAAAATGATTCAGAACGAACATCAATTTACTAAGTTCTTATTGGAAATGTCTAACAGTTTTAGTGATCATAAAAATAATTCATGAGTTAAATAATATTCTCAAATTGAATAAATATAATAAAGTAATGATCATGATACGAATTCCCTATTTTCAATACAATTTATTGTATTTAGCTATTTAAAAATATAAGAGCTATTAGCTTTGTTCAATAATATAATTTAATTTTGTTTGAATAGGTAAATAACTATATATAATAATTTAATTATGACGTCGATGAATTTTTTTTTAAATTACCAACTTTATTTAAATTCTGAAAAATTATTAATATGGTTTAATTGTTGATGTGTATACAAACCGTAGGTATATTATTTTTTAAATGCATTTATTATTGCAGTTAAACTTAAATATATTATGCGTGTTACGTAATATTGCTATAAAGGATTTGGACGTATTTATAAAATATTATTGTATTGATATAAAATCAAAAACTAGTTTACATACCGTCTAAATTTTCTATGAAATGTTCATAAACAACCAGCTTCAAGGAAAATCATAAATTTATAAGGAAATCGTTTTGTGTGTTATAACTTCACTATTAGGTATAATATTATGTTTAAACTTTTAAAGACACTGAGATAGTGATGTGTTATATATGGTTGAATATGGATCCTCCTTCGTGTCTTCAACTATATAGACTAATAAGTAAGAAGCGATTTATTTTTTAAGATGCTGGTCACAAAACCAAACAACTCATAATTCAATTTTAGTAACTATTAATACGCTTCGGGTGAGGGTAATCCGATAGAACGTGGTCGAAGGTTAAGTAGTGATCAAAAAACAGCGAACATTCGATTTTTAAAAATATTTAGAAATATAATATAAAATGGTAACAAAAAAAAAGTAATAAGTATATGATAGTTATAAAATATTCACAAATACAAAACTGTTAAAAGAAATGTGGCAAATCATAAGGCATAATATATTACATAAGGTTAAACAGCTGTATATCAAAGATTATATCCAACATAAGTTATAAGTTATAGCATAATTGTTATAAAATACTCGGAATAAAGTTTTTTTTAAACGTATTACTAGTGCAACTTTTGGGTATCATTATTTAAAAATGAATAAATACAAATAAGTTGTATTTAATAAATTATAACTGAATGACTGAGAAAACATTTTGGAATACATATTATAACAGTATAACTTTTTGCGTGAAATTTTTTTCATTTTTTTTGCAGTAATACGATCTTTTCGACCACAATTCGAGTTTTGAACGTTTTGATAAATAATTACTTCCTACTGGGTTCTTTTCATAATATATTTGTACAGGCAATTACCTCTGTACAAATAAGTAAATTAATTTTCCATAAAAACACGGTATTATCTACTTAATTATACCTTTTTTGTATGTAAATTTTGGTAAAACTGGAACGGTGTTTTTACATGAAAAAAAAACCCAGTAAATTCCATTGTTACTAATTTTTGACCTGTAAGAATAAACGTAAACTAATTTATACCTTATCATAGTTTAACCATTTAAGTTTAGAAATGTAATAACTTTATGAGATAATTTTTGTTTATATTAAACCTATAGGTGAAATTTATTGAAAATATAATAAATTGTGCATAGAAAATTTGTAAATGTAATTTTTTTTGATAATACTTGTATAAACTTAACCCTGAAAGTTAAAATTGACAACTTGAAAATCTATGGAATTTACATAGGTACGCCTTTTTCTTTAAATTTCAAGTTTTTAATGGCAGTGCTGTGAGACTATTTTTCAGACACTACCATAAACAACATTTAAAGATACTCAACTTGGACCCAAATTATTATATTCACTTTGAATTCTTCAATTTTCTACAGACGAGAATTGATTATCTGCAATTATCCATTCTGCCGAATTATAACATATAAGATCCTTTATAACGGTGCTGGGGTAACGTTTTTCCGGAACCATTATAGCAACATTTTAAAGATTTCAATTAGAGCTAAAACTAGTTTTAAAAGGGTATACAAAAAAAAAGTCGTTTTTGTTTTTAAGTACGGTCAGTTCTAAGTAATATGGTACTGTTGGTGCGTTTTAAATTCATGCGATAGCGTAGGACCTCCTCGGCCGTTCACCGATTTTATGTGAGTAAATCTTGATTGCCTCAAACAATGATTAATATAATATAGCCTTTAAATTAAATTGTCTATTATTCATCTGCAGATGTGTATTCTTGAGCCGGTAATGAGGTTGGCCATCCGACTTGATGAACAATTTTTTTAAATAATTGCAAACAACTGTAAAATAATAGTTAATAATTGTAAAACTAATATCCAAACTTGTAAATGCTCCTTCAGCAGCCGTTAAGACAAAAGTTAGTCTCGAACGCCAAAATAATGTAGTCCCCCGTGCTCTGTTCGATCAATTCTGGACGAACTGTTTAAATAATTCTAAATTTAATAATAGATTTTTTTTAATGATCGAAACACTTAGGAATCATAAATCAAAATCGGGGGGCAAGTTACGTGACAAAATGCAAATGCGATTTCATAATTCCCCTCTCCGATTTAGTATCATTTACGATTCAACTGAAATTAAATTTACAAATGTTTAATATTTACAGTGAACTGGCATTTAATAACAATATAAAAAAATTAAGTAAGTATGACGTCAATTTTCGGAATTACAACTGCGATGTGTACGTCACCGAGCGTTTTGGATTAACTGCTGCTCCGGATGAATACCTATGAAAATATTACTTGGAAAATAATAAAAATTAAATTAAAAAATATTAATTAAAATTCTACAGTTCTATTGTTCTGATCTGTGGTATTTTTTTGTACATAGCATCAAACAAATAGACAACAATTAATAAATTACAAAATTCCAAGTGCCTATAATATTAGCTATTAGAATTATTTAAACATTTTTTATTGTTGATCGGGCATTATAATTTATCATACAAGTGTAAGTGAAAGTTTAAAGTATCTACACGATTATAATTTAAAGATTTAAACGAAACAACTAATATTGTACCTATTTATTAAAAAAAGTCAAAGCCCATATTTTCAAACTAATGAATTTTTTTGTAAGGAGTGGTGATACAAACTTTTGAGAACCCCTCTATTTTACTGTAAATTATTTAGTGGATCGTTTTTTTGAAAATGTTGATGTACCAAGATACGTAATTCAAAATTCAAATGAGTAGTTTCTTAGCTATTATAACGTTTGTATTAAGGATAATTGTCCTTAAAAAAGATTTTACATGAATATAAAATAGGTGTAAAATTGGATCTAGTATTTATTATACTTGGACATTTTTATAAATAATTAGTTTTAATATTAATGACTATAACTTTAAAACCACCATAGCCCCCATATCATATAATCCTATTACCTACCTTTTATCTTTAGAACATAAAGTAAAATAACTCATAAACTACTCGCACGAATTTTTATTTTTATTTTGAGTCATAAGTTTTAGAAAAATTATCTACTTCGGGTAGCGTAATTAAGGGGGTTGAGGGGGGATAGATCCAACCTCCAGAGCCTTCATAATATTATTTATTATATTTTATACTCACCAATGCACTTGAAAATTTAATATTTTGTGTGTAAAAAAATGTATATCCCCCCCCAGGACAAATTCCTAATTACGCCACTGATCTACTGTATAATTTTGTAGTTGAATAGGGGTGTTCTCATTTGAAATACAGAAGTTTGTATCTCCACAGGACCCTCCTTAAGTAGTACAAACTTTCTACATAATATTGAACATATTTTACGTTACTTATGATTATTTTAATGTTTTTTAAATTTTATTTAACATATTTTTGAAGTAGGTAACCTATAGGTATTGGTGGTCCCCATAATATAGGTAATAACATAATATATCATAAACATAATGTTACATCATGGTGTTTATTTTTCTTAATAGGTGCTATCGGTTTTATCGTTATGAGGAAGTATGGTTATTTCACTCTTGCTTGATCAATTGGTTAATTGGGTTAAATGGTGATTTCAATATTATATAGTACTTATATAGGGTATGATAAATAATTGCACATATATAATAATGAATGTATATTTAGGTATAGTATTCCATGTTTATCTCAGAATCAACATTGGGCATAATAATATAATATGAACATTAATTATTATTATTATTATTGACGTCAAGCATTTGTACACCATAAGTATCTACCAAAGAGCGTTTTTTTTCTTTAGGTTTTATAAAAATATTCATCCGTGACATATTATTCTAATTATATTTCTTTAGAATGTGAAATGGTAAAAAAAAGTCAAGAAGGATACTCCTCCCCCCCCTCGTAAATACACCACTGTAATATACATTAAGACTTAAATTTAGTTGTTATGATTTTCATCTGCGTGAAATAAAAATAAAATGTATTATTAAATTGTATACTTTACAATATAGATACTGTAACTTGTAATGATTCTGTTTCTTATCATTGACTGGCGACTGCAAAGTGCACAGAAGTAGGTACTAATTTATTGTACTATAATACACAGTACACAGAGCAATACAATACATACTTAACTATTTTCTTATGTCAATAAAGTAAAAGGGATGTTATATTGTGAAGTGCATTAATTCAACGAATGTAAAGCTTCAATGTTACTTAAATAAAATTAATTTCTATATTTGTATTCCATTTAAATCAACTCAATGATTTATCATTCTAGTATGATATAAATAATATACACATAGCCGTATAGTTAAAATAGGTATAGGTACATAAATATAAAATAATATTGAAAAAGGCATTTAAAATACTGCTTTTGAGCTTCTCTAAAATATAGAAGAACTGCATTTCGAGTTTGGACATTATTCCCATCGTGAACATCATGACCCTGCGGCGTCCGATTCATTTTCAGCTAAAAATATATATTTTTACTTGTAAATATTAACAAACGTAAACTAAATGGAGTTAATATGTAAAATAAACATTTATAATATACTTTTAAGACATTTGCTCATAAGTTCCTTGAATATTTTTCTGCTAGGTGCTTCCACAATTAGATTAAAAATTATAGAGTACGATAGTGCTGTCATTAAATCGGCGTTGATTTCCCAATACTTTTTCAGAGAAATAAAATCAAAAATTAATAGATTGATGATTACATTAAAATGTTAAGCTTACCAATGTCCAAAAGTTTCCATATTTTGGTTGACGGATTTGACCAATACTTTGCAACTGAACAATGAAATGTGTCAGATACATAACGTACGATAATCTTGATATGATGGTGAAAAGTTTGCACTCAATAAAACTGCTGATAAAACCTATTTGAAAATATGTTTGTTTTAACTAATTATAATAATGTGTGTTGTTCAAATGTAAAATATTGATATGGGTTTTTTTAATCTAGTTTTTGGTTTGTCTTAACTTTAACTGATGTAAGTAAAAGGCATTTTTTACATTTATATAATTCAATTTCTTTAAACAATCTACAACCATCACAACTAAAAACCACTTAGTAATTAATACTTGTTGTCATATGGGATAGTTTATTATTATAAGAGATATTTAATAAAAATGAATAATAATATATGTAATAATAAAATTAGAAAAATTATATAATTTCATCAGTATGTCTAAGTACCCTCCTAATATAAATATCTATGTAGAAGTCTCAAATCTCAGAATAAATATTAAGCAACTAAAATATGAATATCACTGAATAATCATCGTAATGTCAATAGTAATAAAATACTACAGCTAACGGAACTCATGACTGACTAAACATGATGAATATAAATCGTAATATGCTAACTAACCAATATAAAATGTTAAGTTTAATAAAAAATCATTATCATTGATTATTTTATAGTATTTATATATTATTATGATATGTAAAATGTCAGGTACCATTACAATAACCTTTAATTATTAATGTACTCTGAACACAGTACTTGTAGGTATTGCAATTATTATTTTATTTTTTCTACCTAAAAATATATTAAAAGATACAAATTAAATAATCTATTAGCTAGTATTATCCTAGATTATTAATTATAAAACATAAATATTCATTATTTTACATCTATTCACAGTAATATTATATTGTATTCTAAGTTTATATATTTTTAATAATATAGGTACTATTAATATAAAAATATCATTTCAATTATTTTATTCAAACGCTCAAAATATAATATATCATAATAATGTATTATTCAATCGATACGTATATAATAATATATTTTAGCTTAACAAAAATAATGCATAGAACATAATTTATATTATATGGAATTTAATAATTAATATAATATACTCCCAAATGAACCTAAATCAATAATCGTTTACCTGCGGAACATTTTTTTATCTATGGAATATAGTGACTTTTTTAACGAATGGCTTGAATACATTTATATTTTATTTTAAATGTGGTCGGTGGAATTCATATTTTATGTTTCTCCACGGCTACGGTTAAATCTAAATCAATACAATGTTACAGCTGAGGTCTAGACCAAGGAAAGTTGAATAGGTATAATTCTTAAAAGTATATATAATAGGTAGGTATATTATATTTTCGGGTTGGAGTCCAGCGGATGACCGCCGAAAGCAAGGGTCGCGACCCTAGGCCGAGTCGGCGTATCGATAGAGCGCTGTGGATTTTCTTTTCTTTTATAGAGAACGAGTGGTAGTTTTAAAAAAAGAAAATTATTATAATAATTAATAAAGGGTGATAAAAAAAAAAAATAATAATAACGACGTTATGATACTATGTTATCAGTGATGATAGTATAATATGATATCTCCAGCAGTATGAATCTGTACAATGGGAGCAATAATAATAATAACAATAATGACTATAGGCGATGTCGGTATATCGCAACGAGATGTTTACATAATATTATATAAACATTACAGCTGCACTACTGCAAAATATTTTATTTAGAATAGACGAATTTCCTAAAAAAGATCGTAGATTCTCTTTTTAATAATAAAATTCAGTATTAATATCCAAATGTATTAATTTTTTTTGTTTTAATTGTTTAAGACATTTTAAAGTGTATTTCATTGTGTTTCTGGATGGGTGTATGGAGTGAGAACTCCTGTATCTTTTATTTTAAAAAGAGTATCTAAACTAAACAAATTACTAATAATCGTAGTGTGTCAACTCAATGAAACATAATACAAAAATCCAGTAATACTTCAATAGATATGCTGAAGGGGATGTGGGGGGCGAAGCCCCTCAAGAGTCTATTTCATATACATTTGTCCAGCCCCCCAAGTAAAATCTTCAAATTGCGCCCATGGCATTGATATTTGTGATAATAATAATAATAATAATAATAATAATAATAATAATAATAATAATAATAATAATAATAATAGTATATTATATGGACCGGGAAGTAATAATAAATAAGAACAGGCTTTAATCGTAGGTACGGATAAAAACTAAATTGGCTACCCATAAAGAGTGATTTTATTATATCGTGGAGATCAGCCATCTCGACATTGCCCGACTGCTGGCGGACAACGCCGCGGGAAAGAAATTGGTTGACTACTCCATGGTGGGTTTAGTATATTAATAAGATCTTTACAAAAAAAAAACAAAACACAAAATAAATGACGAAAAAACTCGTATGGACCGTGCTGTCTTGTACGCTTTAGGCGAAGACCGGATACAGAAAAAACTCATTTCAACGGCGGCGTACGTGGAAGGTGTACAGGTGGCTTTGCTCGAGACACATTGTATAATAACAATTGTTTAATTGAAATTCACAGATATTATGAAATATATATACTGAAACGGAAATATAAATGATCATCGGGTTCATAATAGTAGACGTGATAATAATATAATATATAATTCCGAATAATAACGGAAACCGAAAAACTGGTTGTTTGTCACCTTACAATTGTTTAGATAATTTTTGAATGCGTCTTTTTATTTGCTGTGTGTTTTTCGGTAGACCCGAGCATTGGAGTTTAATAGTTTTTACAAATTCTAATGGTATGATTAAATTAGTAGTGGGTTCATGATGTATAAGATCCATGGATGATCTTTTTTGCTGTGGATGTTTTTCGAATTGTGCAGAATTCAAAAGTGATAAATAGGCAATAGAGATAGGTATGCAGTGAAATCGTGAAAAGTAATTTTGTCTTTCAGTATCTTAGAAAAGAAAATCATATTTTCTTCACTATACTATACATTTTATTCAATAACTATTCTATTAAAAAATTAATATTAATCGCTATCATATTATATTATACTGTTTGAGTTTAAATCAGGACCGGATTGGTATGTATCAGCCCATCGAGAGTTTCACTTCTATAAGCGGCCCATTTACATATTCAGTGGCCTAAAATGACGTCTATAATTATTACGAGCTTATAGGTGGCCAATCGTATTTTAAACATGAATTTATTTTCACTCACACTCACAGGACCGGCCCAAACTTTAAGCGGCCCACCGAGAATTTCTCGGTAGCTCGCCTCACCAATCCAGCCCTGGTTGAAATACATTTACGTGACGATAAATGGGAAACTAATAGAATTACCAAGTAAATATAAATACGAATTTTATCATTGATCGTAATTTATAATTATTTATAATCAATGGTGCTATATTACTGTAGCCAAATTAAACATAAGACTCTATCTTTGAAAAAAATGTTCATGGATTAATATTATGGGCACTTGTATTTTAAGTCATGTGATACATTTAAAATATTAATAAATGTATTAAAATATGTAATAATTATTATGTATTTATGTCAACATAATATTAAGTTACATTAATTTGAATGATATAATTTAATTTATGGGGCTATAGCTAAATATTGTTGTTATTATTCTATAGAACAGAATCAACACAAATTTACAAGATAGGTAGGTACATTGGAAAACAAAGTGAGATAAACACTCATTCTGTTTCGTATCACTCGTTTCGAGTTTGATTAACTACAGTGTTTAAATGTATTATTTAAACCCGATGAATGTTTTTACATACCTAAACATATTATTTATAAGTTTATAAGTATAAAGACACAATATTGTGAGTGTTTATTTTAAAAACATGTTTGATCCTATCGCGTTGATGCAACTAATTTACTTTATTTTATTTCACGACGTCAGTATTTATAGTTTCTAATGTGTTGTACGTCAATATGTTTAGAATATGGAATAATACTAAAGCAACTATTATTGTTATTTTTATATTTGCACTATTTAGTTCTGTCTTCAATATCTTTAGTTTTGTTAAGAGGACTCCTGCATGTGTTGTCTTAGTCTTATACATGAGTTAAGATATACAGGTTACTCAAAGTCACAAAGCTGTAAAGAAACTGGTCCCCGGTCCCCAGAGTGATGCCCAAAGTTTATTTCCAAAAATCAGCAGTTCACCATTAGAAGAAGTACAGCTATAGCGCTCTCAGTGTACATAATATTATAAATATAACGAAATAAAAGAAAATATATTACATTGTTTAATTACATTAATTTCCGTTTAGGTACTTCTCGCCGTAATCAAGGATAAACACTGGGCATCAGAAATTATGCTCCGTTCAGTAACCTGTATATCTTAAATCGTAACAAATTTTACGTTAACAATAAATTATCTATCTAATTGACCCATGATAAAATGAAAAAGTAAGATTATTAACTAGGGAATATCGGAGGATTTTATTGATATTAATTATTATTTTTAAGTAAGATATTGATCATTAGGTTCTTAATAGAATTATAAATAAAAGCCTCCTAGACGCCCTAGATAATAATCGTACTTTTACTTTTTATCATGGGTCAATTCACTCAAATTTGAGAAAATAGTTAACCTGCACAGTGTAAAATATATTATTGTGAACTTAAAATTGTCCACGTTTGTAGACGGAGGAAATACATGCGGGTCTAAACGTCCTCTTAAAACTTAAAATATAATAATATAATAAATTTATATTTACCGAAATTAGACAATGAGCCGACGACAAGCAAGTACGATATAGTCAACGAATATACGATTCTCTGGAACGTGAAGTAAATTATGTGATTCCATGGATTGTATGTAAGTCCTGGTAAATATAAGTAGCCGGTAACAATAAAACAGATGCTATGCAACAACAAGCATAACATAAATCCTATTGTTCTATTTTTCTAAATAAAAAATAAAACATAAAATTTATCATGCAAGTAAACCGATTTAAACAAAATATTTTATTATTCTATTTTTTTTATTACTTACTACTGAAAATTTTAATTTGGATTGTTTGATACGCAAGTATATGAAAGCCGCTGCAAGACCAACGAGGTATGTTGTGATCCTATAATGACTCTTTATGTAAATTCTTTGGAAATGTTCAGTTGTTCTGAGATTTTTAATGTTACTAAAAAATCATAATTTGAACAATTATTTTTAATTTTAAACAACCACGTTTATTAAAAATAAATCACTTATTCTTTTATAATTAATAATATATGTAAGTGGATTTAAGAATACTATGTATTTTTATGCGTACAGTAAGTAGTAACATACAGTTACTATATGCTAACAGTAACGTATGTATAGTGATAGTTTTTGGGTTTACTACACGTACAAACATAATATTATTCAAATTTGAAATGAAAGAATAAAATGGAACACGGTCAAGAAACATAATTTAAACATGGAAGTAATAATTTTTTTATGACAATTTACATACTATGTCATATTATATCGATGAAAAAATTGTCTGTTTAAACTAACTACTTTGATATTTTTTTTAACTTTAAGATATTTATAAAAACGAATTACCTAATTTATAAATTTATTCTATAAAAATTCTCGTTATAAATATAATAAGGTCATTAGCTTATATATTTACATAATCGTTTCTAGTGAAACATATTATTTAGTATTTACCCATGGAAGTATGGCATCACTCCCCATTGTTTATTGTCATAAATTGATTTTGCTGGTAAATAAATAGATACAGCAAAGATAGCGCCATAAATACAAACACCAGCTTTATTCCATCTCCATATAATATAGGTCAAGAAAATTCCAATTATGAAAAAATGCATGTCACATGCTAAGTACCACGAGTGTAGCATACACTGAAAATGATATCATTAAATTATTATAATACACGTATCTACTGATGTAGGAACTAAAAAAATATATATTATATAATAATATCATAAACATAGTGGCGAACACAATTAGTTTAAATATATTAAAATGAAGGTCATTGTTTTGCATGAACGTGTACAACAAAATTCATAACATCATATTATTATGTTTGTATAATAATAAATTCTTATTGACTTTTTCAATCTCCTAAAAACAATACATTATGTACAAACATAATTTGGTTTATCTATAGCAAAAATAATTAACAATTTATTATTTTATAATAATGCAAAAATATTGTCTTAGAACTATATCGTCTGCATGACTGTGTCTTGAATTAGTTGACAGGCTCAAGGTTAATATTGATATGTATGCACCGATGAACATCGTCAAAATATGACTCCAGTCGAACTTGAAAAACGAGGTAGCCTCTAAAGAAAGCCATTTTCAGATCGAGTTGTACACCTACAGTATCCACTTTCAAACTACTGGATACACTATTTGGTGTAGGTACGTAGTATGTTTTCGGTTTATTTTTTATAATTAATTTATAATATTAGAAGAAGTCTTAAATATTATTTGATGCTTTGAACGGTTGGTATAGTTAATCATATTAATGTATAAAGCGTTAAAGCTACTCTGTTTTATACTACATAAGGTAATACTGAATGTAACAACTTTTTTGGATGATAAAATGTTACTAGAATTTTATTAACGTTTTATTTGATATGTACTATATTGTATATGCTTTACGCCGTTAAGCTAATTTAAGCTAAATTCAAAAAGTCACGTAATAAAATGTATTGTACCTATATATTTCAAATTGAAATTCATAATAAAATATGATATGCAGAACCGTCCCTCGTCAGTCTTCGGGCCTTAAGGCTATTATGCGTGGTAAGTAAATAACTTCCGGTGTTTGGCTATCAAGGTACATCAATAAATGATTGCAAATTTACAATATTCTTGGTAGCCAATAGGTTAACCTTTTACTAGAGTAGATGCAATAATTATGAATGCGGAGGTGACGGAACGACAAAAACTAGTTTTGCTTGTTTACAATCTACCATGGAATTCAACTGTGTATCATTAACCCGTAGTTTCGTTTATTAAGCTATGTACTAATGTGTCTCGGAAGCAGACATGCGTTTAATATGGAATCATATGTGTAAGTGTTTATTTCATGTGAAGATATTTTACAATATTAGTTTATACAGTATGTAATGCAAGAAACCCTTAAAAGAGTTACAAAAACGGTGGAGGGCCATCTTTAATTCGTTAATTAAAATAAACGAAACATGGATTCAAGCTCTATACACACGATAGTACCACGGATGACGTATAGGATAAGTATTTTTTTTTTTTTCATTAAAATGCAAATCAAATTATTGAATGTTTGAAATTTAACAAGTACTAAGTAAAAATTACAATTAACTAGCTATAATGAAGTTGAATAAAATATGTATTCATCGTAATTTTAGTAATTAAATAACAGAATAACAATATTCTTTTGTTAATGTAATTGTAATTAATAATGTTCATTGTAATTAAAGTAAAAACTAATGATTTCATAGATTATCGATTCATATAACAATTAAATCTTATCAGAGGTGTAATTTTTTGTGATACAAGTGTTTTGTTGTCCAAAGTGTATACAGCATTTGTATCCCATAGAATATATTATTATTAGTTATCCTTTGTATTTTGCAGATTTGTTACTGAAATTAAATTTGGAAAAATTATTTGCTAAACAATTTAGAGTATAAAATTGTTCTCTTCTTTGAAAAACTGATTTTTGTATTTCCACCGGAGTACTGGGACACTCCTATTAAGTATAACAAAACATCTGAACATCAGAAAATATGTCCTTTGGCTCTATTTGAAAATTCCAAAAATCGAATTTTGAATAATTGCATTACCGAATAAAAAAAAAAATGAGTGAACACGCTTGGTGAAACACTCTATAGGTATATATTATTATTATAATATATTGTTTTCATGATGATTTCACAAAAATTACAAATAATAATTTTAATCAAAATTTGTAGGTACCTACTCGTGTATTATAAATTCACAATAATAAAGTTTTGTATAAGTTAAACAAACTCATAGTAACATTAAAATGAAATATATAATTTAAATATATGATTCAAATTAGAGAGGAAACTACTTTATAAATAAAAAATAATTACCATTTCGTTTGAATTCACGTAGTTGTTTATAAACAATAGATTAGTCCACCAGTTTTTCCGGCAAAACTCAGCTTCGGGGTACACAATAAGTTTCCACAATGGGCCATCACCCATATAAGGCAAAACAAATGCAAATATTACAATAACAGTAATATACGTTGGATAAATCCTAAAAAATAAAATAAATGTTCATTTTATTGTGTTCTTATTTCCGCGAATATTAAATATAAAAAAAAAAAGTGAGAGAGTGTGTGAGCCCACCATTTCACTCTGGGGAGGTAAAACTTCTTTCATATAAGTAATTGGGCCCGTGAAATTATAAGTGAATTAGGGAGAGAGTGAGAAAAATCAATACAATAAAAAAATATGTAGCTTATGATGGAAATTTTTGTTTATTAATGGTTGCTATGTACTTACATAAATAAATAAACAAACGTGTCGTTTCATTTTTCGTTACGATTTTTTTTCCACCTACACCTCAAGAAAGAAGTTTTACTTCAAAAAATTATAATTTTTGAAATCATTTAAAAAATAAAAGTTAAAACCGAAACAAATGTATTGTCTATTGATTCGAAAAATAAGGTTAAATTTAATAATATAAGTTGATCCCCATGCACTTTGTTGCCCGTAAAAAATGGCCACTCTTAAAAAAATTATGATTGTTCATAACTACTTTTAGGTGTTACTCGCTGCAGTAAATTCAACTCAGCCACCCAAGTAGGCAATCCGACTACGTCGGATCGCGGACAAAGTGTAAGTCTGGACAAGGAAATTTATTTTTCAAATTGCGATACATATTTTGTCTCATAAAAATGAACATAATAATATAGAATTAAAATTAACAACAAAATATAAACTATTATGTCTTATACATAATATAGTTATAATTAACATAGGTACCTTACCTATGTTATACATATATAGTAGGTAACTATAATTGTCTATTGATATTGTATTTTCTATTAGCTTATTATTATAATAATATATTCGTTATTTGTTATTAACAGCTCAACAATCAAGGAGGTACCGATAAACGATTATTATTGAAACTGGAATTTATGGGTGCTCAGTAATTGGGCCAAATTTTATATACCTGCTTCGTATGCAAAATTTGTATAATATATTAATTTATTTTATTGTTATTGGGCTACAAATTAATATAGGTATTATACTTTCAAAGTTTTAAAAGGGGCCCGGGGATTGGGCCACAAGTACATTACAGAACCTAGGTATATAATTTTAAATTTTAGATTCTGAGCGGATTACATAATGATGTGTGTTTTTTTTTGTGTTTGTCATTACTTTTTGGGACAGTAAAAACTGCTTGAATTTTCTTCAATAGTATCTTTTTTGATAGGAAAGTGAATCTAGTCGGTACATTTGGGGAGTCAAAAGTAAATATTTCCCAGAAGTTTTGAAAAGTGCCGTGAAAAACAAAAGAAAAATTAAAGAAAAACTGGAATTTTTACGCAAAAATGATTTTTTACTAAATCGATTTTGGTTTTTGGTGTAACTCGTAAATAGTTTGTATATAAAGTACTTTATTCACAATAATATCATCAAATATACTTAGTAATATTATAGGCTGTCTGACCACCTTCGCTCAGAATCGTTTTTCTTATACAATGGCACAATGGTATTATATCATTGAATTCAAATTTAACACCATCCATTTAAGTAACCCACTTATAACCTACTGTAAGTCTGTACAGCAGAGCGACACCAACTTGCACACCATTTTTTAAATTTAAATTTATATATAATATAAGACTAGGTATATTATACAATTAATTAAATTATTATTATTTTTTTTTTCACATAAAAATATATGAATTTATAACATTTATAATGATAATTATATATCATTTAATATTGAATAATTTATTACCTCTTGATATGGCACTCAGACGAGTAAAGTTGCGTGTGCATTACAGCCGCACGATATAAGTAAACTATATAATATTATAATATAATATAATATAATATAATATATTATTATATATTATTTTATTAAAAATATATAAAATGTATAAAAATATTGTGACCCAATTACTGGATTCAATAACACAAAATCGTTTAAAATAGTGGCCCAATCACCGGGTCTACCTGTTAAAAATGTTACATTTTATAGTCGCATAATTCCTGGGAGCTATATTTCTTGTACAAATACCTATACTCATTGTGTATTGGTATACGTTTATTAAATACACTAAAATTACAATATATAATAATATACAAAATACGCTTTATCCTAAACAAAATATAAACTATCATTTAATATAAGGAATTAAACTATGTTAAGATTTTAGCAATTATGATATTTATTCAGTACCTGATTATTCGGTAAATCATTAAAAACATGAACCTCAATGACTTTCCACTCCTTAAACGCTCTTCGATCAGGACGTAAGTAAAAAACCCACTTATTATAAAAAATATCTCAACTGCAACCGGAGACTTGAGAAACGACCACTCAAAATCTGTAAAAATCTGTAAAATAAAAACAGTCAAATGAAATAAAAAATAATAACAATATGAAAAAAAAAATTGCATAATTTGCATACGTGTTCCGAGAGCTCAGGATCAAATGATGGGATTCCTAAGGTTAGTGCAACTCTATGACCAATTATCACAGATATTATTCCCAACGTCTTCAGCCCATTGGTTACGGTAAAGTCTTTAGTTTTTGGGTCTTCTACTAAGTTTCTCATATTTGTTATCATCGAGTACGAACTTAAACACTTACCTAAAACATCGGCGAAGTCAATATTTAACGATGCCAATTTTATTACATTTTACGATATCATTATGTTTGTTTTTGACCATTATATTCACCGCCGTCCAATCTTACCGACAAAAGTAGGTTTCCCGAGTTTATTTGCAAATAATTCGTACACCGTGCCGGCGATCACCAATGCAATGCCCACGACGAATATTCCACTATGGCACATAAAAAAATGTCAGCCGTCAGTGGTCGGTTAAAATAATATCTTCGGTCAAATTAACTCCAACAAAAATATCCGTTACACAATAATAATATAATATCTCAAATACGGATTATAGTATAATAATAAATTAGGGCAAACGTACAAAGTGTTTAAATCACCTACAACGCTA
The DNA here is from genome assembly GCA_949089665.1 of Macrosiphum euphorbiae. Classification (NCBI taxonomy): domain Eukaryota; kingdom Metazoa; phylum Arthropoda; class Insecta; order Hemiptera; family Aphididae; genus Macrosiphum; species Macrosiphum euphorbiae. The sequence continues at coordinate 7,570,367 of CARXXK010000003.1, read as the reverse complement.
GTAAGTTAACTGCGCTATGATGATATAACAAGTCATGTATGCTCAAGAAATTACCAAACTCAAAGTTTACGATATCAAGTTGTCTAGGTACTTATATTGTAGTATACAAGTACACAGGTACGTAAATAATATAATATTATAGGGGTGTGGACGATATGTTTCCAGAGTTAATTTGACCGGGAGGTGCGTGAACCGCGTATACAGGTGTTAATCGTCGTGATGTGAAGAGCCACCTGTTGGTTGGGGCATATAGTTTTCGATGTACTCACTAGACGATCGAAACCGTATTTGTGTACTCCAACGCGGTGTCCTTAGACGTGTACATCAACGGCGGAACTGCGACTTTCACGCTGATGTTGCTCACACGGAAAGCTGGTATCAACACCCTGTCGACGGACGACCTTATGTCTTCGTTGGTACACGAGTCGGGAAAACACAACGCCCACAACAGGTTTCCCGGCACTCCTGCCGCGGCGTCTCTCTGAAATCGATTGTTTAAATTTGAAAACACGACTTTCCGTTGCATTGCCGGTTGTCACGACGTATAGATCATAATATAGTGTCTTATAATCAGTGGCGTATTTACGGGGGGGGTCCATGGGGTCCGGACCCCCCCCCCCCATTGACTCGTGTCTCGTACATGTTAAATGTTGTGCAGTTTTTACATGATTAAAAAAGAAATTTTATCATACGATTTTACGGATTTTTTAAAAAATTTTCGAAGCTATAGTTATATCAACATTTTCAATAAATATCGTGATTATTTTTATCAGTTGGGTACCGAAAATGGTTGAAAAATACCAAATTCATTTTTTAATTCAAATTTTTTGTAGTTTTGTACATTGCCAGTATCTACAACCACTCCAGAGAGATCTTTTTCAACCTTTTTAAGGTTGAAAAGCTATCTAAGATCAACTATAAATGAAGTAGGTACCTATTAAGGAAATATTTGTATAAAAGTTATAATATATAACTATATATTCGATTCTGAGGGATCTATTGGTTCTACAATGGTGTTTATTTTTTTTTCCTGTAAACAAAATTTCTTCCAGAAGGATGCTTCGATTTCAACATGTATAGACATATTATAGTAACTTATCTTTTAGAAAATTGGATCAAGGTAGTACTTTAGAGAGGTCATTTTTCGATTTTCTCAATAGTTATTTAATGCCACTGTAAAAACCACCAAAAAATTACGAAAAACCGCTAAAAATGGGATTTTAATTTCTAACACTTTATCTATCACCATAGAAAAAAATAAAAGTATTTCATTATTAATTCAACTTACAGGCTATAATAAATAATAACAATATAAAATATCCAGCCTGACAAACCGTCTTCGCTCAGAATCGTTTTTCTTATGCAATGATATTATGATATTATATCATTGAGTTCAAGTTTAATACAATCCATTATACATTGACCCACTTGTAACCTACTGTACAGCAGCAGAGTGACATCCACTTACCCGCTTTTTTTTAAATTTGTTTTGTACATATTATTATTTAACAATTAAAAACTCGACAATTTTATATCGTCTTATAAATATGGTATATTTTATTTAATAAAGAGTGAATGGGTGGTGTGGGGGGCGGCTTCGTCCCCCGTGGCTCTGTGTTCTGAAAATTATCCGGACCCTCCCCATGACAAATTCCTAAATACGCCACTGCTTATAATATTATTATTATCGAATATTACTTTCGATCGTTCCCGATCCGCTTCGACTATGTCGAGTTGGTTGAGCGGTTCGGGAGGTTCGTCATCGTCTGCAGAAGGAAGGTGAAACCGTACGTTTGCTATGGCGTACGCTCCTTGAATCCCGAGACGTTTTGATGAGACGCGCATGCATTGGTCAAAGTATCCCAATTCGTTGACGTCGCCGGATAAAATGGACCCAGGATATTTTGACGAAGAGGTGTACACTGTACAAAAATTCAAAGTCATTAAGGTTATTTTTTCTCATACTCTATAGTGCGGTACACGGTTATAACTTACTTTTAACAATGTAATGTAATAAATTATAATAATTTTTATTTATAAAACATAAAAATAGGCCTCACAATGATCGGTTATGGTCGTATCGTATAACTCATAGATAATATAAATATAAAAACAATTATATAATAGTATTCTTGAACGTTTATGTACTAATATTATCCTTATTAAGAGGTATATTAAGTATATGCAGTTATATTTAGTATAATTGAATGGATCAATATGTAGTTAAATTGTTTTTATTAACAAAATTATACATTTTGGGATAGGTTAATAGGTAGGTACCTAATTTACTACCGTAACTAATATTTAAATTTACTTGGAGGTAATATTTGATTTAGATCAATATATTATTACCTACGTCATATACATACACATTTTGAATTAAGAAATATTCATTGTCATGAATGTTAAAGTTAAATTGTCTATAGGTACGTTATCCACAATATTAAAAATTACAAGGTATGTATAGTTAATACTACGATTAGACCAATGAATAATGGACATTGTAATTATAAGTCATTATGACTAAACAATTATTATTTAATAATTATTTTCACAATACGTTATGAAAAAAAATAGATACATAATTGTTTATGACGAAATAATATTGTATGATGGTGAATAATGTAGGTAAATTACCTGTATTAAACTTATATCGGCTATAATATTTTGTCTAGCCGTATTCCTAATACCTACATGGCCATGTAGGTATTCCTAATACCTACATGGCCATGTTAGAATAAAAATAAATGTTTTGAGCACAAAAATGTTTTTAATATTATTAAAACCAAAGTGTGAAATGTCATTATCCACTAGATATTGACTCTTTGAGGTTAATACAATAAAATAATAATTTGTGTTGTAGTAGTTGCAAATTAGAAACTGTTAAAAATATGCTACAAAATACAATCAAAAACAAAAACCTCATAGAATGGTCAAAACTTCTGTTTTAAATTTCTGGCCGGAGATATCACAATGCATTGTATTCATTAAAAAGCATAAAAACACATCACTTAGCATCAAAATGGGTCAACAACAAATTAAGAAAAAAAATATGATCAAAATGTTTGGAATAATCCTAGATTCTAGATTAGCAAACCACATAAACAACCTAAAAAATTAAAAGTTTAAACAAAATGTGCTTTCACATAGTTCACGGGGAACCAAAACAAATGCGCTATTACAAATATAATATAAATATCTAATCATGTATTTTTACCATATTTTTTTTTTTGGATTGATGGTGAGGTTTTGTTATAAATAATTTACTTTGGCATATTCTTATGAAAATATTAAAACGAAATACTTTGGGGAATCAGTGAGAGTTGGGGGAAGGATGGGCAGAACCGTACTTTTAACTTCTAAGCATTGTAGAACTTACAACATTTTAAGAATATGAAATTGGATTGAGTAACTAAATTTAAAATATTGTCATAGCCTCAATAATATTTATGCATTTTTAAAAAGTCTTAACGTTAACTCAAAAAAAATCCAAATTTTTAAAGTACTTAATTAGTAGGTATACGATTAGTCTTGGGGAAAACCCGTATAGATGGTAATTGGTAGTTATGAGTGGAAATAGTCTACCAAAATTAGCGCCCCCCCCCCCCTCCGGGTTATCACTTCGGGTTCTAATAAAGGGGGGTGTTGGATGAGTTCATACTTAAGCTATAGCTTACATACAACGGTGGGGACAACAATTAAATAACATAACGGGTGACCTAACCTGCCCTTAAAGGCCCTTTTAATATCAAAAAGTGTTTTAGTATATTTCAAATTCAAATAATTTTGAAGTTTGTTTCCTCGAAATTCTAATATTTCCTCATAAAAAATGTAATACAGTTTTTGCCCCGAAATAGGTGGTTTCAAAGTAAGGGTAATTAAGTAAAAAGTATAAACAATATTTTTCCAAATTATATTATTCAGCAATCAGTACTTACTTCCTCCTTCCTTTTTTTTTATCATTTATTTATTTATTTATCATTTATTTTGAATAGTAATATTTCTGTGGTAATATAATATGAAAAATAGTGATTACACATATTTTGTGATAATAGGAATTTGTGAGGGAATTTATTACAAATTAGATTAATAGTTATATTCTATAACAATGAACTATATTGTCTTGGAATAAACATCAATATTTTTTTTAATTCTTGACTCAATGTTCTGAAAACCTTTCTTGCCTCTTGAACGGAACCACCCCGCCATCCCCTACCCACAACATTCAAAATATCTGTGGCCACGTACGAAACCAAATATTATTTTATTGAATTATATAAACTTCATAATTTGATTTAATTTAACTTATTTGTCTCTAAATCATCACACATAGTTTTGTATTTTTCTCACGCGTGTAGTTTACTAAGTGTTTCTATTTTGATATACACAATGCCAATTATGTACCTAATTTAAGTTTACACTATATTTTTCACAAAAAAGGAACTATTTAAAAATGGCAGAGGTAATTCAAATTGCATTTATCATCACTTTTAAGATTATCTAGTATATTCATTATTCGTGTTTACTTAATTATCAATGTGTCCTCAATGTGTCATCAATCGTCATCCATCTGACGATTAATAAATAAACAAAATAACTAATTTATATTTTATTTGGAAATTCGCCTTAAATTTATTTGTATAGGTAACAAATATAGCGTTACAAATGCATCAGTGATTGCCGATTGGCTTAATGAAGTAGACCAATAATTATTATTTATCGGGTTCCGAATAAGAAAAATAACTAATTTAATGTCATTTATAAATCAATGAATTTTATAAATCACATCATTAAAAAAATACATATTTACGACACAGATACATAAAATAAATAACTGTTTTTATAAGTTCAAAATTATTATTTCTAAAATAGTGTGTTGAATAGATAATTTAGGGAACTTATTGTATGACAAAATTATTTTTAGTTAAAATCTTAAAGTTATGTAAGAAATTATATAAGCACTTCTAAATATTAAAAAAAAATAGTTTGGAAGTAAAATAATACAAACATCGAATTTTGAACGGTAGTCAATTAGCTATACATATTTAAAATTTAGATGATTGGAATAGTTGACCAACAATTTGCGAGGTAACCCAACGTCAATTCACTTCTAAACTTTAAACACTTACAACTAACTATAGTTATTCGATCTAAACTTGATGTTTATAAATTGAAATTCTCAACAGTAGAACATTCTGCTTCGGAATATGAAAAAAGGTATGTCGTATTTTGAAAAAGTTTAAAGCATAAACAATTACAATGAAAATATAATTATACAATTCAATCACGCGACAAAGGAATAAACATAACATTCATTTGGATACCGGGTCACAGGAATATAGAAGGCAAAACGACAAAGCGGACCAACGAGTCACACGCCAAAAGGATATTACAACTAATCAAAACATCACTTCTTCAGATCACAACTTAGGTAGGTATATGGACATAAACAAAAATCAAGTTCGAGACACTATTAAAATCGAATGGAAAACAAACTGGCATCAAAATAAATCCAAATTAAGGTAAGTAAAAAACACAATACTTGATTGGCAAACACTGAATTAAAAAGAAAATAAAAATCAATACTTAGGCAATAGACTAAGAATCGGACACAGCAGTCCAACGGTGAGGTCAAAGGAAGATCCACTTATATGCGTAACCTCCGGAGTAACAGTAAAGGTCAAATGCACTCATTGACGGAATGTAGCAAGTACAAAATATAAGAGCTTGAAGAATGCAAAATGCCCAATACCTTAAACGCAGCTTTAGAATCCAAGCCTGAAAACAACCTAAACTTATTATTATTTTTGAGTAAATTTAAACTAAACAATGTAATTAAAAAAAAAAATAACAAGATAAGTTAATGAATAATTTGTACACATATATTATTACATAATAAGTACATAATTATTGTAAACAACTAATGGCCTATAAATCCGAAGGTTATCAATTATATAATAGTAAAAAAAAAAAAACGATTATTATTATTATAATTAATACAATGATTTTCAAAAATGTGATTTTAAATTATAATAAAATTGTTTTCCAAAAACATTAAGAAGCCTCGCTATTAAATTATAAGGGGCAACATTTAGGCTATTTCCAATCTCGACTTAGCCACCCAGGATCTATGTGTTGACTTACTGTTAGTCGTAAATGTTTATTAATGTTAGTGAAATTCAATGTGGGTACCACTCTCGTACACCCATATGCACATCTCTATAAATCGATAACAATTATAATATATAAATTATTTGTATATTATGTACAATTTACCATACGAATTTTACAACAACTTACTGATTGTTTTGACAAAGTTAAAGTTAGTTTACGATGTCTGATTTTTATTCTGAAAAAAATATTTGAATTTGGCAGAAAAAATGTCTGCAGATCGTACGAAACACTTTCTGTTTTTAATTTTAATTATTCTTTGAAAAACGTTCTCGTATTTTCAAGTTTTCAATTACAGCACGCTCACAATAATAAACAATTTAATTTTTACCAAGTGTTTATTCAATATATAGACAATTTACTGTCGAGTTCAAATTTTTTCCAGAATCCATATAGGAAAATGTAAATTAACTTTAATTGATCTCAACTTAATGTCCTTTGACTTTTGAGCTAAAATTGACGGCTCCTTAATACTCTTTTTGATAAAATTATTGTTTATCTTTAAAACAATCACGTTGAATGTGAATATGAATAGTTCAAGGACAAAATAAATAGAATATAGGCTGAAGAAAATAGGTTTTTTCTCTGTCCCTAAGGTATTAAAAATATAATTTTTTAAAACCAATACAGTTTTTTCTCTGTTAAGAACTTCAAAAAGGTTCTTAAGAAATTGTGGTAGGTATATACAATATAGATAAATAAGTGTAAAAATCACTTTGACGTTAAGTATTTCCAGCTTGCCTCGTCATTGAGTATAATGACTTAAGGTACCTAATGTCATGGATGGGTTGAGTTTGAATTCAATGATAAATCATTGTCTTCCAAAAACGATTCCGAGTAAAGTCCGTGTGTGTCAACCTTCTATTTTACATTCTGAGCCGAGCGACAAATGTATTGATTTTACTACGATGCGTGTGTGGTTTGTTTGTGTCTGTGTATAATATGATGAGTATTTTTTTTTGTATTTCAATAATTCATTACCTATACAATCTGTAATTATTTATTTACAAAAAGTATAAATGATGTAAGTATTTAATGTGTTGTGGTCTTGGGGGAAGAATCCGTCCATTGATGGAACTTCATGGTGGTGGGAAATATGAGCTTCTCATGTATAAGCTTAAATTTTAAGCTTCGATTTCTGATAACAAATTTGATCTAGTCGGCACTTTTGAAAGGTCATCATTTGTTTTCTATACATTTTCTATATATTTTAACGTTTTTGACTGACAGGTCGTCTTCGCACAGAATGGTATTTCGTGTATAATGATTGATCATTGAATTTAAATGTAACACGGCCATTACAGTGAACTTCTCAACGACGAGGTACCCTCACTAGCTCCTACTGTATTCCTACCCATTTTTTTTTTTTAATAGTTTTTAATAATTAATAATTAATTAAAATTATTATAACAATATTAGTTAAATTATGATACTCGTGGAACTAATATTTTACTAAACCAATAGATATGTATAATATCAAATCAGATATTATATTTATTTACTTACAAATGTATGTATAGGGACTTTATAAGTCAATTTGTTTTATGCAAACATTAGCCTGAATATTTTTAAAATGTTCATGTGTATAGGAAATAATAATATTTGTAACGTTGAAAATTTTCAAGTCCCAAGGATTAATAGTAATTACAGAAAGGTAACGAAAATAATTTAAAAATAAATCGTTCTTTTCCTTTAAAATTATAATTCCTCAGCATTTGAACTGATAAGGTTCAATAAAAAAAAAGTAAGTAAGTGGGTGGGTGTCGCTCAGCTGAACAGTATCTAATTCTAATTCTGAGCGGAGATTGCTTGTCTGCCAAGGATATTTTATATTATAGGTACTATCTGATCCCTCGCACTTCGTTATAACTTTTAAAAAAATTGTCATTGTTCAACTCCTTCTGGATGCAACTCAGCCTCCCTGGTAGGCAATCCGACTAAATGTCGGAAATGTCCGAAAATTGATTTGATGCATGCTTGCACTCGATCTGCCCGATTAACCAATGGCATCCAAAAAATAACTACTAATTTCTACTAACCATTTATAAACAAACATTTTCCTCCGTAAATCTCAAAATGCCCGTTTGACCACCTCACCGAGTTGGACCTAGGAAGGTGAAAAATACTTTACCACCTATTCTCATACCTACCAAATAAACAAAACAAATTTCATTTAAGTCTGATTTAGTTCTGAGGAGTGCGACCACAAAATATACCTTGACACGAGATTTTCATATATTAGAATTAGCTGAATTACCCGGCTAGTCCCTGAAAAAAAATTGTGATCGTTCAACTCATTTGGGTGTAACACGCTGTGTAAGCAATGGATTTTTAAGTGTTAATGAAATAATATGTTAATAATTTAATGTACAAGCCATCCTGACCTCCGTTGTCCGTGAGATTCGCTTTTAGCAGTACCTAACCTATATTATCAGGTAGGCAATCTAAGATCACGTACTCCGTGTGGTGTGTACTTAAGTGTATAATTATTAATTTAACTCTAAAGTAACAAAGTTATAAACAATTTGTCGTTTTTACTTAATTCGACCTACGGCCGTCTAATACAATCAATTAATACAAAATCCTAACCTCACTAAAATCCGACAAATAACAAAACTAAACATTCATAGGTATGTTGAGGACCGTGCGGCTCTAACCACCAATAACGCCCTAGGGCAACAATATTTGACGCCCCTCTCCCTCCCACAAAAAAATCTCGACTTCACATTTTTAGCTTATAATTAACCACACACCTTATATATATTTGATAATTATTAATCAAAGGTTCCTACTTATTGTTTTTATTATTATTATTGGAATCATATTTATTTTGTTTCTATGATTTTTTCGAAGTTGACACCAATTTCATTATTCTGAGCACATTATAAAAATAAAATATATATAACTGTTTGAAAAAATTTGTGGGTTTTATTATAAATCATACGTTCTGCGTTTTGCGTGTATAACAGTCAACATTGTAAATTGTACAAGTGAATATAATATACAGAATTCAGTCAAAATACACTAACTCGATTTATTTTAAGAAGTGGGTAAAATTGATAATGAGTTGGTTATCACATAATACACATATATCTTTGCGTATACTAATTACAGTAGCACAACTACCCGAAGGTGGGGGTGGTTGATCACTGACACCCATAGACTGCAGGGGCCACAGGCCCCAGCCCAACTAATAATTTACAATTTTCGTATTTGATAACAAATATCAAAATCACATTATTTTAATGTATTTATGTATGAATCAAATTTCACCGTCAGTATAGATATTTGATGTATTATTGAAATATTATTCTATAAATATAAAATAATGATGACATTTCTCCATATTTTACCAGGCAAATTAAAGGAGAATTATTAAATACAACAATTAAGGACCTCGCTTTTTTTATAATTAAAAATGGTTTCTGTAAACCATACTGAGATGTTCTTAAATTTGCCGATTACAAAACCAGAAAACAAATGTGTGAATTCAAGTGAAAAAAATATTTAATACTACCAAAGATATGAAGTAGTTTAGTTTATAAGTATATTACCTAATTATTTTAACGATGTGTAGACATATTCAAAATATATTTTATGTAAATAAATTACTACCATTGTAGTCTTTTAACTTATAAGTATTAATATTTTTCTTTGTTTTTATGAATATTGAATATATTATTGAAGGTATGTCGCATTAAGATTTAACACATTATTTACATAATTTTATAGTTAATAGTAGGTATATAGTTTGATAGTTTGATAATTTCATCCAAATTTGAACTTAAAATGACTATAAAAATAAACTGTAATTGTGTATTTTTTAGATTTTTTGGTAACAGAATTAACAACTTACATGGGATCTCGTTTAAATGTTCAACCCTTAGATATAAAAGTTGAACATTTTATAAATTTTTAACTACAAAATAATTATTCAATTTTAAATTTGATAAATTTTGTCAAACTTTGATCTTTAAATGCTTATAAAAAAAAATATGCCCATGTATTTTTAATATTTTACACTTTTTGGCCCAACAGATAAAACTTTATTGATATTTATAGAAAAAAAACTAAAAAAATTGAAAACTGAGAAAATGCTAATACAAACCGTCAGTAAAAATTGTATGTATCTACAGTTCATTCATTTTTGAATTACAACAAAATAAGGAAATCGCTACACGAGAAATCGAGTGAATATTCAATGTTGTAAAAATTTGAATTTCAAACGCTCATAAAAATTTAATTTGACTTTCTTATAGACATTTTTTTTGATAAAGGTAGATAATCAAATAAGGAATCTTGTATTACATTTTAAAATCTTAGATTTAAAAAGAAAATTTTTACGAATTCATAACTCAAAATAATTTGCTATATTTTGTCAATTTCGGAACTTTAAATGCTTATAAAAAAACTGCACTAAGGATTTTTAATTTTTTTCATCTGCCTTTGAAACAATATACTAGGAGCCTTCTATTAAATTTTCAAGCTTTTGTACAAAACAAAATTTTATTGATATTTATAGAAAAAAAACAAAAAAAAATGGAAACTTAAAATGTCCGCAAAAAGCTCAAAATGAGTGAAAATGTTATTTTATATAGAAAATGCTAATATAAACATTCAGTCAAAATTTCATGTACCTACGGTAATTTGTTTAAGAGTTAAACAGATTTTGCGTAAAAATTCCCGTTTTTCTTTAATTTTGCTTTTGTTTTTCACGGCGCTTTTGAAAACTACTGGGAAAAATTTACTTTTGATGCCCCAAAGTACCAACTAGATTCACTTTCCTCTCAGAAAAGATACTGTATCTAATACGATTAAACAGATAAAACACATTCTTAAATGTTGACCTGCCGAATGCATCAACTAGATTCATATACCCACCGGAAAAGATACTGAAGTTGAAAATCAAAGAATTATTTCGACTACTTATCGTGTACACAGACACAAAAAAACACATCATTGTAAAATCAATACTTTCATCGCTCCTTTTAGAATCTAAAATTGTATAACATAATATTTTCTAGAATTTTGAATGAGAATTTTTTTTTAACAGAAATAAGAGAACCTTCAAATCCCTGTATTGTTTATGGTGCAAATTTCATAGTATTCCCTAATTTTAATTTAAGAAATATTTCAATATTTCAATTTTCTAAAATTTAGTAATTTTATTTACAATCAAATAAACAAACATTATTTGAAAATAAATCTTTATTGACTTTGGATATCAAATTTGTCAAAAAATGAACTTCCTACAATCATAACAAATTGCGAATGTACCTATTTTAAATATTTTTGAATTGCTATAATCAAAATGTATGATAAACCTTTTATTATATTTTAACTCTTTTAAGATATTTAATACATCCAAAGGTATATCTTAAGACTTTAGTTAGAAGTTATTGGATTTCTATTTTAATTCTTAAAAAGAACACTTGATTTCTCATATTATATAATACAGTGTCAGATGTCCCGTCGTGTTTGTCCTCGTTCATTCCCACCCATCTCAAAAACAATATACCTCACTACATTATTTTTAGTCTGAATGAATTTAAAAAATACTTTAAAATATAATAATTGCATACCTCCGAGAGAACATGCTACCTACTATAAAGCTTTATTGAGAAAATTATTGACGAGGACCATACAATGGCTGGTATGCAATATGAATATTGAATACCTACATCTTACATTAATTACAGGTTGATTAGTTTATCATTAAACGGTAATATTTTCTGATTATTTTTATTGATATAGTTTTTTAATCAGGAAATAATATATATTATTAAAGTATACAATTATATAGTATGTAGTGACTATGTACCCACCTACTATAATCTATTGAAATCTCACTAAAATTGCTTAGGTACAAATGAGTTACATAAATATAAATTAATTTTACCAGTAAAACCTTGGTTTATCAAAATTATTTGTTTAAGAAACAGTCAAATATTGTATTTACTACGATAATTAGTGCATTTTCTTTGTACTACAAAGTTGATTTTTTTTTCTATTTTTATCCAAGTCACTCTTCTATAATAATTATAAATTTTATTTTTAATGAGCCTTATGAGTGAAAGAAAATAATGATTTAACGGTTAAACAAAATAAATAACAAATATTACTATTCCTTAATAGTAATAATATTATTATGTATTTAACAGAAATGTTATTTACTTACTTTTAACAGCCCACAATGTTTGGTTATTTAAACCATTCATGAATTGTTGTCCATCTCTAGTACAATTTTCATTGACATTTGAAAAGGGTAAAAAGTTTTTCATGCTATTCGCAATAATATCTCCAAACAATGTTTGGGTATTTATTTTGTTCCCGTCATTTATACTTCGTGTGAGGTTTTCTGTGTTTGGTGTACCGTATTCTTTCTGAACATAATCATTTCTTAGCTTTTGTATTTTAGATTCACTGGTGTTTTGACTCTGGGCATGAGATACACTTTTGTTTGATATTACAGCTATAGCTGTTAATGCCAGCCAAATGTATTCAAACCACATTGTTCACAGATCTATAAAAACAAGTTATATAAACAGATTAACAAATTAATACAAAATATATGATAATTAGTTAGGACACATTCCAAGGCCAATAGTCGGGTGCAAATAAGAATATCTATGAAACAGCAGTTTCACCAGTCTATTATACAATACCTATACATATTGATGATAGCACGGATGTTAATTGGTAGTATAGATTTTTTAAAATATTTATAATATGGCAAATAATTTCTTGACGGAATTTTATTTAATTTATTTAATTGTATATTATTATATTTTATATATAATATAACCTTTTCAAAGCATTTTAAAAAAGACCCGTAGGGCCATAAGTAGTATTGAACTCAGATAAAATAAATTACGAAAACAACACTAGCGTGTTCAGCCAAAATGTCATTAGTTTTTTATAATTTCATCACCGTTTTGAAACTGATAAAAATTTCCTATTTCACACGGGTACGCTAAAAACAATTCAAAATTGCTCAAAATTTGAGTAGGTAAGAGCCTACATGTCAATTTCAAATTTTGTTTTTTTTTTTTATAAATATAATGGAACGATTAATAATCATACGCATAATGTATACGTATAGCTATAAATGACATAACCGTACCGTAATAAGATAACAAATGATGCATTATCATGTAACATTGATATTGGATATTTTTTGAAGTAAAACACATTGTAATTTATATTAAACATACGTTTGCTAATAATTATTACATTATATACTTCAGCAGTTTAGTGAAGTAAATGTGAAAATAATAGCTTGATTTGATATATAGTAGTCAATACTTAATAGCATATAGTACACAAAACCAAATTATCCATAATATCTAATAAATAATAATGAAAACATTATTATGTATCCAATACATTTATCAAGAATATTAATATTGAATTACTGCAGTGTACAATTTCAATGACTAATAATGTTGATACAAAATTATGTATAAAATATTATAGCCACTCGTAGTATAACATTGTTATACTAAAATGTTTTATTAACAATATCAAAATCATTATAATATAATGAGATGTCTCATATTTTAGATGTAATGATGTTGTTAATTTTATATATCAAAGTATCAAACTATATAACATAACTCCTGATAACATATATTTACTCAAAAGAAATATACAACAATTTGATACCGGTCTTCTTTACCTACTATCACAAGTGTTGCACTTTTTGCTTTGCTTTGTAGGGATGGCTGAGCCGTTAACTATACCAGGCTTTTGCCTCTACTAGTGGATAGAAGTTTGTTGAAGGTGAATTTTTAAAGTTTTAAAGTTGTTGTTCTACCCATGTTAAATGGTAGGGATTGATTCTTCGTTTAGTGGTTGGAAGGGGGTGAGTTTTACCTAGGAGTCGGATGTGGGAAAGTGTTGCACTGTTATATTGGCATGCTTTATACAGTGGAGACATTACCTGTCAATAATTATTTTACTGTCATGTCTTATCATCAATATCAATCGTAATATTATTATCTTAGTATTATAACATTGTACCATTGTTAAACATAAACGGTACAGTATAAAACATCTTAATTTACAACACATAACATTTAATATCTTTGGCCAATACGATTAACAGTAGGTACACGAAATCAATAATATCATCACATAATATAGCTGACTGGAATAATATTATTTGTTATGGAGACGCATTAATTTGGAATTTTATGAATTAAAAAAACTACAGTACACGTATCTGAATTCAAGGTCTCTGGATAATTGTAATAGTTATGTCGCAAATGGACTGATGGCATTATGTATAGTGTAGATTAATACTCATCAGTGAAGTCGACAATCCTGGTTGATGAATTTAATATTATGTGATTATAAGTATTGGGGAACAGGATATTTGACTATTATAATTATAATCTGTGAATATGATGGTATTAAGGAATACAATAATTGGTAAGGACTAAGGAGTATACAATATGGTAAGTATCACGATAGTTAGGTTAGCTTACAATCCGATGTCTAATATTGTATTCATATCATCGGCATTTGTCCCAATGAATAATAACAATAATAGTAATGTGTTTTACACCATTATAGTTCCAATAATAAACTTTAAATTTGTAACATTGCTTATAAAAATAAAAATACCTGAGCGATTCATAATCTGTTTTTTAAAGATGATGGTGAACTTTCAGTACCACTGACATACAGACGAGGAAAATAAAATTTCCCTCATGCACACTGAAGCGCATCCCCATTATGTATGTTATATTGTTGAAAAATAATATGGTGATTTTTACCACTGTAATATTATGGTAAATTTTACGAGAAATTCAAATGTATTGAGAAAAAAAAAATATTTGATAAATATTTAATTAGTTATATAGAAAAACATTTTAGTTATTATCAATTGAATTTTTTCATAAAATGTTATCATGCCACCTGGCGCCCGCACTCGACTACGAGCTACGGCGAGACAGACTGGTACGTACTACTTTTTTTCAAAATCATAACTATATAAGCATAAAAAAAAAAATGTAAAAAACTTCATATTCGAGATTAAACGAGGAAGGTATAATATGTTAATAGTTTTAATTGTAATTTTTGTACCTACATATTATTATTGATTTTATTCGGTCCAGCATGGTATAGCTATTATTTGTATGTAGGTATATGCATTTATGCGGCGCCGAAAGGATTAATAAAATAAAACTAATTGTATATTTTTGGTATACAAGATACTTTTGTAATATTAAATATAATAACATTTTCGAAATATTCAAACGTCATGACATTAGTTTGAGGCTGCATCCGAGTTTGGTCCCGAATTTAAAATTATGACTTATTCAATAGATGCGAGAGGAAGTAAGACACTATGATGTTCTGCAGTGTATATGATGGTTATGATAAATAATAACTTGTAGGTTTCCTGCATTAGGGTAAATATGAGGATGAGACTGAGATTTTTATCAGTATAGTTCTACTACCTGCAGGTGTTCTAGCCGTGTAATAATATTTTGTGACGGTAAATCGATAAGTTGATTAGTTTAAAAAAATGCTATCCACACCACATTCCATAAAATATGGTATAGTTCTAATTTGAAAATTTGTATTAAACCTAACTCATTTATATCTAACAAAATATTATATAATACATTTTTCATATAGAAAGAAATGATAAGCCTTGTTTTTCAAAATGTACTGTTCATATTACGATTTCATAATAAATCTAAATCATTTTCATGACATTTAATGTATTATAATATTAATTTAAATTCAAAGTTTGATTTTTGTTTAATATTTAAATGCTATGGATATATCATGGTCAAAATAAATACCTAATGGAAGTAATATTGATAAACACTTTAGTAACAACATAATATTAAAAATATTATTAGGTAAATAAGAAATATATTTATGTAGTCACTTATAATCTTTATTAAAATACTAACCTGCAAAAATTCAAAATGATTGCAATGATAAAAATTACAATTTACATTTATAAAATGCGTTGGAATCACATAATATTAAATTAACAATGGAATTACAAATTTTAATACTGAAGAGTGAGGAATTTTAGTTGTTCTATGAGTTTTAAAAGTGATTAAAAATAGCTATAACATATTTTGAAAACCGATTCTTAGCAGATTTAGTCATCCAAAAATGCTTAAATTTTTGTTAAAAAGTAGGCACTTGTTAACTTTCTTTAAGACATTTTTGTTGTTAACCACTGATAATTTTAAAACAAATTCATTGAAGTATTTTTAATGTCTAATTTAGAGGAATACTATGAGGCTTACTTATATATTAAACTTAATATTGCCATTAACATTGTAATAAAGGTTCATTGTAATAATCTAATTATAATACTATTCAATTAATTTTATAAAACGAATACAGGCAAACCTCACCAGTTAATGTAAAGTAGTAATTAGTTTAATTTGAAAAGCAATTTTTTTTTTTTTTTAAATGTAAATTTATATAATAAAGAAAGAAAGATATTAAAAATGTCATAAAATGTATTGTACTGGCAAAAATCTGGACTTGTTTATATAATACCGCTTTTTATATAAATTACAATACCTATATACATATAATATAATATGTGTCTAAAATCGAGTATTATAAATAAAAACTATATAATAGGTACCATAAGGTTTAACCTAAAATAAAATAAAAAAAATAATATTAACAATAATGTTGTGTTAACTTACAATTAATTTTGTTTGGATTTGATTAATGATATTTATCCAATTTGATTATCGTTCAACTCGAATAGTTTTTACTTGTAATTAAATTCCAGTAATTGTTATTCAAGTGATATTTTTTCCAAAGATTGAAATATCGTATGAACTTCATGAGTTAGTTTAATAACCAATAACTATTCGAATATAACTGTCGCATTTTTAAATAAAAACCAATTGAATTGTGTATTATGAAATGTATATCATAAGAACGCGATGTGCATTATGGCCAAGTTACCACTACTAAACTCAGGTTTTTGTCACATATTGGTTCTCATAAAAATTGTTCATTCAGAACCCCCTCCCTAAAATAATAGATATAACGTAGTGTCGTACATTGGTCATTGACTCTGAAATATGTAAGACACGAAACATTACCTCCCTAAGGTTGAAACTAAAATAAAATAAAAATATAATATTAACGATAATGTTGAATTTACTTACAGTTAATTTTGTTTGGATTTGATTAATGATTTTTATCCAATTCGACTATCGTTCAACTCAAATAGTTTTTACTTTCATCTAAATTAAAGTTATTATTATTCAAGTAATATTTTTCCAAAGATTGAAATATCGTATACACTTCATATAAGTTAATTTAATAACACTAATAACTATTCGAATATAACTGTCACGTTTTTAAATAAAAACCATATCATAAGAACGCAATGTGCGTAATAGCCAAGTTACCACTACTAAACGGAGGTTTTTGTACAGATATTGGTTCTCGTGAAAATTGTTCATTCAGAACCCCTTCCCTAAAATAATAGATATAACTTAATGTCGTACATCGACACTGAAATATTAGGTATGTCAGACACGAAACATAATTTTCGATTTTAATATGAAAAAATATGTGCCTTCATTTACTATAAGTAACGATATTTCATGACTTATGTCAATGAGTAGTGAAAACATGTAAAATAGATTGATTACGATGTAGGTAGGTACTTTATATGATAATATGATAAGTACAATCTACTAATATATTATACCTTTGAGTATGAAACAATGTAAATAAACTATTATTCATATATATTTTAGAGTATTGTAAACTAAAAGAAGTTTACTAATTGATGTATATCTTCCTGTTTAGTATATTAGTCATTGGCAATTTAAAATTCTATAATTGTTTAAATATCCATTTTTGCTAAACCATTGTCCGTCTGTACAAAATTCCTTTTGTTGGTTAATACTTTATTATTATTCACGTTATTATACCTATATCTAATAACCTACACGATACACTATCTAAGAAATGATAACTGATAAGAACATAATATTTTATTCGTACACATAGGTAATAAATAACATTAATAATAACTGTAGGTAATAAAATATTTAGTGTGCAGAAATTAGATGGTCCACTTGGGCAAATTTCTTTAAATTTGAACGAAATGATAAATCATTTTATAAGGAAAAGGAATGTTTAGTTTACTACAAATTAATTGAATATGATACTGTCTTATTTTTTATTTTGTGGTAACTTTTTTTTACATTCTTCATAAATCATGAATATAGAAATTAAGATAGTACTTTGAATTCATAGGCTTTCTATTTTCTCTAATCTTAAAAATAGAAAAATAAACCTACCACTATTGTTCAGTTTTTATTTATGTATACGTCTAATATATATTTTATTATTATTAATATTAAACGTGCAACCTTGGATTAAAATAACTTAATCTTAATAATATATACCTATCATTTTATAATATTAAAATAATTCCAAATTTAAAATATTCTAAAAAAAAAATGTTTACCAAAGCTATTAATGTATTTTACGACATAACACTTTATCAAAAAATTTTTGGTCTACCATATGATGTAAGAATCACATAATAATAATAATAATAACAATATTATTTATATATCAAAAATATATATTTAAAATTAAGTAACTTGAAGATGTTATAAACATAATATTCAATTAATGTATTTTACTATAGTATTTACATGATATTGTCTAAAAGAAACAAAGAAAATATATATTACATAAGTATCAAGATTTTAATAATTATTTTCAGATATTCCTACGATTCTGTATGAATTTAACAAGTTATAAAATTCAGATAATTTGACAATATTTTTATTTCCTATCTGGGTTAATATTTCTATACTACTGTGTTCAATTCGGTTTTTAGTGCTATTCAATTTTGATTAATGACCAAAAAAGTTTAGTTTTAACTGGTTGATAAAAAAAAAAAAAAAATACAACAGGACATGCCACTATTGGGTGGCTTTTTCTAACAATTATTTCAATGTCACTGTAAATGTGCATATTATGTTCTTATTGTATATCTCTTTAAAACAAAGGAAATTTTAATGTTACGTAACAGGTTAAAAGTTGAATATTTGTATTTATATATTATGTAATGATGTTATAAGTTACGAAAACTATACATACGGAATAATCACTGATACATACAAATGTATTCAGTGGTATTAAGTATACATATAAAAAATAACAGAAAAAAACACATTTATAATAAAACAATTATTACATAATGTTTTAATGATATTGTTTCTACAAAACACTAAACCAAATAACTTGAGAGCATTGTCCAGTATTTAGATGATTATTACGAGTTATACCCTTATAAGTAAACAACCAAAATCGATCCTGTAAAATGGTTGTAGCGTAAATACTAAATTTAAAAGTTTTCATATATTTCAGCGTTTGGTATTTTTTTATTTTTTTTTTTTGTGAATTTCTGGAATCTAAAGTACCATCTGTGTTCAATATTTCCAATCGATTAACTACATGCAACTTTGTGAGTGTTCCTTGTCTCCGCAAGAAGGGTATACTATTATAAAACCAATACATTTCAAAGACCTTTCAGAATTTAAAATAAAATGTGCAATTTTGCATTTATATTTGTATTTTAATTTATTGTGTGGATAAAGTAATATACCTAATGTTTTAGTAATATTGATTTAAATTTGTAAATGTAATGGTTTTCCAGTTTTTAGTTAAATAATACATTAAGGAAAAATGGGAATTTTTACACAATACCTGTTTTTAACTAAATCGATTAAGTTTTTTATTGTGTAAATAAAAAAATTATAATCTTAGATATATTAAATGATTACCGGATTTATATTACCATTTCCTATTCATCATTAAATTTTCAAAATTTTATTTTACTTGTTTTCAGATTTTTATAGATATTTTAAATGTTAATAGGTAGAATTTTTTCTGTTGAGTCGACATTCTGGAAAAGTATTACAAGGTTCTTCATTAGTTGTTATAATAAGCAATTAAAGTATTATAAGTAATATAACCAAGTCTAAAAGTTGACAATATTCTTCAAAATCTCAAAAATTTGCAAGTTATTTTGTAGTTACAAATTTATAAAATGTACAGTTTTTATAGCTATGGGTCGAACATTTAAAATAAGGTATATCGTAAGTAGTTCATACTCTATTACCAACAAATTAAAAAAAAAAAACATAAACAGTTTTTTGTTCTTGATATTTTGAGTTCAAATTTAGACAAAATTAGATATTTCAACGAAGAATAACGATCTTTTTTAAGTTTTGAATTTTATGAATGGAAATATCATGCATTTTTAAATTCATATTTCAAATCAGAATAATATTTGAAGGATTTCGAAGTATAAAAATCAAATTTTATACCATAAATGAATTAGTCATAACTTATAAGTACTTAGTATTTACAGTTTAGATAAGTTTATTGGACCAAAATGCTGCGGTGTATTCTGTGCATCATCTCCGCATCTAAAATTTATACTCATAGGTACAACTCATAAACTATTCGTCCGAAATTCGATTTTCATTCATTGAAGTACTCTGAAAAATAGGATAAATTTTTTAATAGATAGTGTTTTAATGAGATAAGCGTTTCCACGTTAGCCACCATAACTAACGCACGTGTTATTATTAAAGTCAATATTTTAAATTTTATGGACAATATTTTGGTCACCAAATATTGGAAAACTAGTATTGAGGTCACATGCCATAATATGCGTGATGAGAGGTGTCCGGTGATTCTGTTAATAGTAAATTCTCATTTTTTCCAAAATGAATAATCTTTATAGGTACCTTACTCTATAGGTTAAATTTAAAAAATCAAAAATTGGTAGTAGATTCACTAGTAAACATTTAAAGGGTAAACAAATAAAGTCAATATACAATTTAGAGAATATAGCACGTTATAAATTATAATTAATATTAATTAATATTTATATATTACATCCTCAAAACAAACAGAAACGTATCTGGACAAAGTTGATTATTATCGATATATTAATATTGTGAATGGTCTTTGACACAATAATCGTCGGCTATTATATTAAATTCAAAATATATGATTAAAGTGTATTTTATTTATATTTACCGAAGATAATTTGACTTGATGATGGTTGTTGCAATATCTATTAAGTTATTTGAAAAAGTATTTTATTGGTTACACATCAAATCGCTACACCTCGCCTATAAAAATCCATAATAACCAATTATGAATTACACACAAGCATGTATACATGTTTAGTTATTAAGTTATCAAATCAAATATTAATCGCACCTATAATTTCAGTAACATCATCACCAGGGCTAGGATTCGTATGCAATAAAAAATTGTAAAATATGAATTTTATTTATCAAAATATGCATTTAAATTTTTATAAGATAAACACAAAAATATAGTTACGAAAAAAATATTTATTTATTGAAATACATCACATTGGGCCGTTTGTCTTAAATGTGAATTATAAATTTTATTTCTAAATTATTTTATTTTATATTATTTCTCAATTATATTATATTTATAGTTTAAATAATATGTGTGCATGCTACTTTTTTATCGCATAGGTACCTATTGTCCCTAGGACTGTATTTATAAAAATAAAATGTATGTTTAAAAACCAAGTTTTATTCTTTAATCAGCAGGGCTAGAATTAAATACGAAATATTAATTACGAAATATACTATAAAATATGCATTTTTCTCATTCTTATAATCGAAATATGCAATAATATTAATTTTATTCAATATATCCAAAAACATGCAAAATAAAAAACACCATTATCTATCTCACCATGAGGTGATTCGTGGACATTACTGACAAAATCAATAATCAGAAGTTCCAAAAAAACATGCAGTTGCATAAAAATCCTAGCCTTAATCATCACAATAATCTTCGTATATTATTTTATATTCTAATAAAAGTTAAACGTTTTTACGTCTTTAGACATTATAGTTGAATATAATTATATTTATTATTTTTAAACATAGGCTTCTCTTTTTCGAAAAAAAAAAATAAAAATAGATTTTAATAGACACCAGCTTAACTGACTTTTGGTCATAACTGATTTATTATATGTATACAGACGAAGGTATTTATATTTTTATCTGCCTACTATAAAATCTAATTTTTAGATTCTTGGTAGAACGTTACTATGGCTGTAATTTATTAGTTTTACAACCTTGTTTTTATCTATTTTTGGGTGTTAACTTCTTATTACACACCTAGGTTATTTCATAAATCATAAATCGGAATATATAGATGGTCCTTTGAATTTGTCAACTTTCTATTTACTGCAATTGTAAAATACTATACCTACTATAGTTACCACTATTGTTGGGTTTTTTAAAGTACACTTCTAATACGTGTATTAAATTATTATTGCTGTGATATTACTTTATTAAGAGTAATAATTATAAATATTTATTAGTTTGTAGAGTCTATAAGAATTTCGAAATAAATGATTATTGAATATTATATTAATGGTCAAATACCCGTAATGCCATTTACATGCAATTTTCCATGGCGTCATCTCTATTCTTTTGATGTATTACCTAGGTAGGTGTTACAAAATATAACGAATAATAACAATAATAATGAATCATAACAATATTGCATAACTTCTGTTAATATGTTAGTGTACGTCTTTTATTATAATATAAACAATAATATAAAGTATTACCATTTTGTCGAAAACGGGAAAGAATGAAAACATTTTAACAATACTTTTCAAACATAATAAACATATTGGTAGGTGTCTAAATAAAAGAGAAAGTAATATACTAATGTTATAAACACTACAATTATTCTAGACGTGTCTTTAATGTTATTGTCAGTATTTCATCCATCTATGGCGATGCATTCATATTATTAATATTTAATATCCAAAATCACCTTATGATAATCAAGTATTTAATGAATATATAGTTTTTGCCATAGATCTAATATAAATTTTGAAAAAACAAGGTAATGGTAAAATGAAGATAATTGTATATTATTAATATCATAATGTATTATGTATTACCGTTTTACTAGTGTGTGTAAAGGAAGAGTAAAATTGTCCACAAAGCGGGACGGTAAGTTATTCAACCTTCATTAATTCTAGTTCAATACGTTTTATTGCTAGAAAGCACTTCAGATTTGAGTTGAACGTAAATGTAACATTTCATATAAGAAAATGTTTGTCAGTTATTTTCGTAAAATAAAATCACCTCTGCCCAGAACCGTTTTTAAAATGTGACGATAATGGCTTTTAAATTGTTTACAATAATCTAACCTTTAATATATCCACTTAAATGCACCACTCAAAACTATAACTAAAGCCATAACCAACGTGCCATGTACCTAACTGTAACAGGGGTTTCAACCTTCATTTTTTTTTACCAACGGTCCCGTTGGGTGTTTCTCAAAATTCCGGGGGGGGGGGGGCTTTCTACCTTACCACAAAATCAATCCAAAAATTATTTTATTTTATTGTCAATAACGGTAGGACAATAATAATTGTGTTGATACGCGCAAACTAATATCAACATTAAAATAAATCGAACAATGTTACTAAAATTAATTTACAATAAGTTTTATAAACATTTATTAAAGAAATTTTACGGTTTTAAAGCCTGCGTAAAATTTGTGTACTTATATTATTATAATATATATTATGTTCATATTATATTCAATAATTTCGTGACACCCATAATCGATAATATGCTCGGCATTTCGGTTGAGAATTACTGACTTATGGGGGTACATTATAGGTTCGTTTTTATATTATTTTCCAGTGTTCAATAATCCAATATCTCTGACGCCAGTTTTTTTTTTTTTTTTTCATGAGTAAGTACCTACGTCGTGCATTGGAATTATATCGATTCAAACGTTGTGCAGAACGTGTTGTTCTCGGCAAGTAAAAAAAATCACGTATGTCGATGATAACTTGCGTGTGGCTAATGGCAATCAGTCATCGGTCGCGAGGGGAAAATAATATTATGAATCCTGACAGCAATGGCAGTGCATAAAGTGCACGATATTTTACATTTTGTCCGTATCATTATGTTTCTTATATGTGTCGTCACAGTGACTAGAGAGTATTATTACAAATCCTGCTACATCGTACACAGCGATAAAATGCGTACGGCAGTGGCCTCCGTTTATTGCAATCACAAAATAATGTCATAAACTCGGCATTATCGATTATGCCGAGGCAGAGAACCACCCTGGCCTGATATCCTCGAAAATGTTATTGTAAACAGTGAGTCAAATTTTGATATAAATTTCATGTCAGCTGCTTGTATACTTGTTTAAAATATGTTTCGTGTCCGTACGACGAAGTACAGAAATGTACATATTTTATATAGTGTTGTGGTATTATTATCCATATTTTTTTTTTATAATTACCGTAACACTTATGAAAAAGGCACCTAAAATCTTGTTTTTAATATTAGTCCGCGCACTTTCTAGAAGCGGAAAATTGTGTAAAAATTGTATAGTTTAAAGTACAAACTCATTACAATCATTGATATGAAATATCGTCCTAGGAATATATATATATAGATGTTTTTTTTCTACAATTGTATTGTATTAATAAGTCAAAAACACATAATTCCTATAACCCATTCATAATACTCAAGTATGAATATATATTTAAAATATGTATTAATGTTATTAATAATAATAATTAATGATTTTAAACTTTACAGTTTAAATTATTTCATAATAAAATTACTATGTGAACTTTTTCGTTTTTCTTATTCAATGAATCAGAAACACTCTATGATTAACTATCGCATACAATTTATTATAGTTAACATAATTTAATTTCTATACTGCTAAGTTCTTAGATCCCCTCTGCAGTCCATACGGCTCATTATAATAGATAGTGTCTAATATGGATAACCCAACTTATTATGTTATAGTAGGTGGTGCCTATGGTGCAATATGTATATGTATATAAACCAGACGGCATCAAAAACATCAGAATTAAAAATTAAAAAAAAATTTTAGGTTTCATGTAATAGTGTAATGTTATTTAAAAACAAAATATTTTACAAAGTGGGGGTCACATATTTTTAGTAATTTCGATCACCCTGTGGCCTGCGTTGAACTGCCTACTAAATATATCACAAACTTCTCAAGTTAGGTTTCATTGAGGAAGTGTGACGAATTAACAAACAACATATTTCCATTCCAAGTCAAATACAAATTTCTAAACTATATGTAAATATTAAAGAGGTAGGTACTTTTGTTAAGAAACTGCCGGCTTCCATTATGATGACAAGGCGGCACCCCCGCATGGCACAATCCGACTTCCACCTGGCCGATGAAGATAAAAATCACAGACTAAATGTACAGGAATGCTGTATAACATTTTAATATAGATGTCGTGTCTTATGGCTGGGTACAACTTTTTTTTCGCAATTGTATGATAGATTATTCTTTATAACGCTAAGACGTTATAATTTTGGGTAGGTAACTAAATACCGATGCACAATATAAATTACGTTGCCATATTATATCAATCAAAAAAAAAAAAAATAACTGTTAAATTTACGCTGAAAAACTGCATCAATGAACAATTTTATTTTGTATGGCACTTGTTATTTTCGTTTGTTCATCACCACCTAAGAACACAATTGTTCGTCAAAATCATTTTCGATTCTTATTTATATCACAACCATTCTATATAGAATCATATCTATATTCACATCGAGAGCTCCGTCGGCGTCTGTTCCCGACAACACACGTACAGAGACACGACGATGCACAAATTATAAACAAAAAAACTAACTACAACACTGTGTGACCAAAATAAATGTGTGACTGTTCTAATAGCCGACCTTACCCGGTGTACGGTACAAATAATAAGTAAAAGTGCAGTAAAAAGCTAATAACGTTTTCAAGGTTCGCGAATCCGAGATCGTTAAGACAGAAATTTTTATTTTTTTTTTTATGCTATAGCATTATATTTCATTAGAATATATATTACAAATTATACCTACATTTATAACTTCTTGTACAATGAGTTGATTAGTAAAATATGAGTGCGTATTATTATCTCATATCTCGATGCCTATAAGTGTAATGTTACAATTTGATAATATTGGTAGATATGTGGTAAGTACACTGTTATTGTATTCCTATTTATCATAAATTGTTTAAGATTGTCCATATTTTGTGTAAAATATTAAATTTTAGGACATATACAATATAATATGTTATTTGTCATTTGAAATTTGAATTTATACCTTAATAATATATGCTGACATACATATTGCATAGTAGTTATGATTATGAAACAAATACATACCTGTTGCCTCTTCTTATCAATGGTATAATGGGATATATTTGATTATTTATACCATATTATCATTATGTTTGACTAAACATTTTGTTTATACAATACTAACTTCGAAAATAAACATTTAGTAATGTGTGTAGAGCGAGTTTTGGTTTCATATAAACAATGAATTATTGTTTAATGAAAGTATACGATTTAATCTTAGGAATCGGGCAAGTTTGAATTTATAACATAATACCAGAAAACTGATACTTACAATCAGTGACGTGGCGTACTTCATTAACTTATGAGGCACAATAGTTTATATTAGTAATTATAAATACTTATATATTATATAAATAACTACCTACGTATTTAAAGTAAATGGTAACTGAGAATGACTGGCTCGGTCTTAACTCTTAGTGTGTACTTATGTTTACTATATGTGAAATGCCCCTAGTCACCCAGGACACCCACCACCCTTTAAGCCGAGACACGTGACTAAAAATATAAAGTCCTTCGTCACGCCACTGATTACAATAATTTGTATCTATAATTATGATAGCTTATTAGTCACATTACAACATATTATCCTATTATTACGCTGTGCACTAAATCATTAAACATATTTTATAAAACGTATAACAAATAGAGACAGCTAAGGTACTTTTAAAGCATTCTACACAAATGCGTTCGGTGAGCATCAATTTCCAACTCAGTGCATGCAACGAGTATGAACAAACTTTGGCGATTAAAGTATTTGTAAAGTGTTTATAGATCACTGTGTTTTAAGTACAAACTATAGGGGAAATTCTAATTTGGGGTTTGGACCCAAAGTATATTATTATATTGTTGAAAGGAATTTCAGGTGTAGTTATTTATTGTAAAATAATCTAATTAAATGTATATCGGAATGAATTCTTAACAAGTTCTTAACTTGAACTGAGCACAAATTCTAAGCTGATGATATTTAATTTGATTTAAAGTTAGTTATCGACATTTAATGACGATGAAAGATATTCTGAACCTATCTCAATTTTATTAATTTGCAAATATAACTTGACGTACTTATGTGATAACTAATTTAATAGTTTTTAAAGGTGTTATGAAAGTTGTGGGAATCACTAGGAATTAACTAAATATAACCATATTATTATCGTTTTGCTCTCAGTGAAAATATTATCCTATTGCAATTTAATACTACTGCTAAATAATTGTAATTTATAATGATATTACAACCTACCGGCCTTTTTTTTTCTGTGCATTACACGAGTTTTTCGTATAATGCAATTTTGTTTCTTTGTTTAACTTTAACTTTCTGTTGGCTCAATATCAATTCGAATAGCTTAATTTTCTACTCAGCTCGATGATAATCAACCAGATCCAACTTTCTACCGGAAACCCCCCTTTAAGTTGAAGTTTGAAATAATTGCAGGAACATTCCCGAATTGAAAAATATTCTATGGTACGCAAAATTTGGTTTTGAAAAGTCGAACATGTCAAAACATTATCAACTGTATACATTATACAATATACATATTAATGCAAAATATTTACATTAATGTAAAGTAAAAAAAACATAATCCTACAAGGCGATGACCCAATTGGTATTGTACAATTAAAATGTGCCAATTATGAATTTAGGTTGGATTATAATATTATATATAGAACACAAATTTATCTAATTAGCGGTCATTGTAATATAACACACGCAAAATAAATATAACTACCTACTGACCAATTATTTGGATCTCTTATATACTTTGAAATAACTAGAATTTTTATTTAGATCATTATTTATTATAAATAGCAATAGTTTACGAAATTCCAAACCAAGACATATATGTGTTAAAACTTAAAATCAATATGTACGTACACAAAAAGTGACATCATAAGTCGTTTAAGTATCCTGATTTCTGAGTCAACTTTAACTTTAATACCCATAATACTTCGTACATAAAAACCATGCGACTTTAAGTCCAAATGGTAAGACTAGGTAACCCACAACTTGTGGAGTGGAAAGCTGTCTCTGAATTTGATTCTCGACTTGTATCTGCCAATGACCCGATTTTGAGGTCTAATAACACACCTGCTGTGTTTGTTGGTCTGATTTCGTGTTGAATTAGATGTCCGTGAAATTGACTATCGAACAATCAAGTCGAAAAATGAATCAATATTTTTACAACTATAATAGCAAACAATTGAGAATCGATTTTTAGAATTTTCAAATAAGTCAAT
The DNA here is from genome assembly GCA_949089665.1 of Macrosiphum euphorbiae. Taxonomy (NCBI): domain Eukaryota; kingdom Metazoa; phylum Arthropoda; class Insecta; order Hemiptera; family Aphididae; genus Macrosiphum; species Macrosiphum euphorbiae. The sequence continues at coordinate 7,541,698 of CARXXK010000003.1, read as the reverse complement.
TAGTTTGTTGTTGCTAATTCATCACATTGAGGGTCGGAAAAACTTTAAAATATAGCTTAATTTTGTTTCTGTTTTTTGTTTTGATATCCCTTTATGGTGAACTGAGCAGTGAGAACTATTGACATTAATAGTATCAAATGCCATGCCACACACGTACGTATGTGGGTCAGTGGTGTGTTGAACTCATTTTTGGTGAGGAGCAAAAATGTATACAAGGTAACCACCCACCCACACACCCAAATATATTTATTACCCACCAAATTATTGAACCATACCACCAACTAACAGTTTTGAAGGAGCAATTGCTCCAAAATAACACCTTCGACACGCCACTGATTTGAGTACCAATGTATACTGAACCACTAACCGGTTACCTGATCCAAAACTTGTCCAGCTTAACCAATTTCGATTTTGAACAGTCAGCAAATCAGTGCCAGAACCGTGACCGCTAGTGTCATGGTTAAGATACAAAAACGTTCGTTTCCGACCTACAAAAACGTTATTTAAGCCCTGTAAGGTGGTGGTTTAATGTTGGAACGAGTCTTTCAATAATAATTGGTCGTCGTTATATATTCGTGCTGGACTCAGGTGCGTCTCCTAGGGAGGGGGTGGCAAGGGGGGTTATCCCGCCTAGACCCTTTAGGTTGTGTATGCATTGTCGGGATCACTTCGTCATCAGACCTAACGTTTGAAGCTTTGGTGTACTGCTAGATGTGGTGGCAGGGCTGTTGTTCGTGAACCCCAAAATCATAAACCAGACGATTAACTTATGTTCCACCATATAGCACCGGTAAACGGTAACCCCGGTGAGCACAATCACGATTTTGTTCATCTCTTATTTTGGTTTCACTGATATTACTAAAGATAACGGGTGTGTACGTATTTAATATAAAAAATTAAAAATACAATAATAATTGTAGTTGTTATTTTCTTTCCCTGTCCGGTTTCTTCAAAAATAACCAGCCTTTCAATAGTTTATAATTGTGTTGCGTGCCAATATCACCGAGCGTTTAAATATAAATTACTATATTATGAAGTTGAATTAAGTTGTTTTATATAATAATCAGATACGTTTACTTAGTTACCAGGTAGGTGTTTAAAATATTCTAACAGTTTTTGACTGATGCTGGTGATGTATCGTGACGTGGTAGTTACTCAAACCCTGTAAACTCAGATGTGAAATGACCTCTGTTTTAGGCCATATTTATATGGTCCATTAAGGACCCTTTTTTAAACATAAACGTGACAATAGTCAATAGATAGTCCTCCTGGGGAGGTACCTTTAATAATGATTTATCTCGACTTATTATTGCTACTATAAATTACATTATTCAATATTTTATACAAACATACGTTTGCAAATTTTAATAAAGTATTTAGCAAAAAAAAAAAAAAGGTTTTATTTAAAGGCTTATAGTTTATACTTTATGTCAAACTTTAAATATACGTAAATAACATGCATATAGTAAGAACTGTGATCGTAATATTTTACATTTTCACTTATCTATTATTTAATTCATATTTGTAATTTGATATTTTGTACTAATGCAAAATATTATGTTATATTTAATTTAAATGTTTATTATTTTACCTATAATTTTGTAAATTAATTTTAATATTATACATTATAATCTAATATATTAATTTATATTCTTATATGTTGAAATTTAATTGATAAAGACCACTATCCCAGTAAGAGCTTAGATTTTAGGTGAGGGCTGCAATATTGATAATCAAATTATGTTATAAAATGTACCATATTATTATATTATTATTGTTGCATTAATGTGACCTAATATTATTAGGTACTAGTATTATTATTACATTAGTACATTGTATGTATGACGTATTTATTTCGTTGGAATTATTTTTTAATTTTACGTGTTTCATCAAAACACAATATAGATATTTCATATTTATTCATGACTAAATTCCGTACGACTTAATATAAGCCCTTTTAACTATAAGCAAAAATACAATTAAATAGATTTCGGAAAATCTTAATTGGTATCAATTTATAATTATTATATAATGAAAGAAATATAATACCTACACAATATTTTCATAGACGTACACAAGACATACATCACGTTCATTATTATTATATAACATTTATCTCATCAGCGTTTATTCAGTTTGAATACATATCTATAATATCAGGTAACTACCAATACTAAGTAAAATAATGATATTGTAGGAGGGCAAGTTCTTTGATTGACAGTGTCAATACTAAGTTTTTGAGTTTTCAAAAAAGGTGGCAAGGCTGCTAATGAAAAGGAAAAAATATATTTTCATATCGTAAAAGTTTTAATAAAAACGAATCCTAAAAATAAAAATTACTAAATTTATTCAACCATAATACATCTTCTCACTCTTAATTTCCCTTGGAAAATAGACCGTAAATAGGTAGAAAACTATCCTTGGTTATTATAATCGTGGTATAATCACAGTAATCTTGTAGATCCGTTAAGTTTAGAGGGATGAATGCATTTGTCTTACTCTTACAGTAGGTAGTATTATTGTGTGTATTTTTGGTGTATTTTATTCCATTGCGTGATTGACTTAAACATTATATTAATATATTGTAAAAATTAAAGTTTTTACTCTTAATTAAGTTATCGTCATTATGTTATTAAGTATATATTTCAAATATATGTTGGGTAATTTCAGTAAGCTGGTGATATAACGTGATGGAGTTTTTGGAAAGTGGCCGGGAAACTGGACAAGACGCGTTGACTACGAACATTTCGTAATATACATAGGTTAGGTACTTAGGTATTTATTTTTATCAATATTTATATTAATATATTATAATTTAAATAAATTATCTATGGATAAGTTTAGATGTGATTATGAATAACCAATGTTATTTTCATAATTTCATAATAATTATCTTAAGTATTTCAAGAACTCAATCTCCGGGATCGATAGTCTTTCTTATATTTTGGAAATTACTTCATAAAATTGTATGCACTCATCACTTTAAAATTAATTTCTGCCTATGACCATTTTCTATTCTACTGTTATTCAATTTCTGCAATTATATGAAATTCTTGTCTACAAACGTATAAGGCCAAAATTGTCAAAGTGGGGCAACTGTAATATTTTGTTGTACAAAACATGGTTAGACAAGATAACTATTTAAACTTAACTTGGTTAGTGCATTTTGAAAGCACACGCATTTTACTTCATTATCTTAACTTTTTTTTTTTAAACCTATACATTATGACTCTACTTTTTCTAACATGTATTAGTTGGCAATACGAACAACATAATATTTTCGAAATATAGCTATAGTACATTAATACTCATGCAATTTATATCAAGTATTCATATGTATAATAATTTCAACCAATTACTTTTTAATTAATATAATAGCTATAACCATAATATATTTTATAGTCATAGTTCAAAAGGAGTTGAAAAAGAGTTCCAATTTCCAAAATATTGTGAACTTAGTTCCTCTTTGAAGTAGATATAAGTTATATGATAAAAACTTAGAAAACAAAAAAATTATAACCTATAAGGTTGGTTGTTAGACTTACACGCTTGTGAGTATTATAATATTACCAGCAAGTGATAATAATATCATTATAAGAAGCATATGTTATAGGTATGTACCTACAACTTAATTAAGCCAAAGAGGCTATAAGTTTTGTCTTGGTTACATTTTGCGTTTTAATGTTATAATAATTAATCTTTACTTATTGCAAATAAAGTTTAGTGTAGTGAAACTATTTTAAAATAATGCAATATTACGAGAAACGCAATAATTGAATAACTTCAGTATTCTGGTATATTTAAATTATGTTTCAAGGTTCACATTTCTGTTAAATAAACATATTTCAGTACTTATTTAAAACTTTGAAAGTTATACGTAGTAGTAATGTATCACTGAACCAGTATGATATATAAACTGTATGATATACAGTATTGTGTTTGTATTACAGTCCTTTGGGTGGGTAATGTAAAAAAAAAAACACTAATTTTTTCAAAAAACATTAGGTAACGTTTTAAAAAATATTTTAAATCATCACAATTACTTCTTTTTTACGACAATTATAATGTTTACTTATTTGTGTCATTTTAATTTTTTAATGACATTATTCATTTTTAATTCCATATTTTATAGTGCAATATATACAATGGTGCAACTAAGATTGTTTTGAGGAGGAGGGTCCAATCAAGAAATGTAACATGTTTTTTTTGCATTAGTTTAAAATAATATTATTTATTAATTATTGGTTATTAAGTACCTAGGTTGGTAAAATAAAAACAATTTTATGATTGACAAAGAATCTACAATACGGTAAGAGTGTCTATATTCATAGTACTGAGTAGGTACACTGTTGTGTGACTTCTCAGAATTTCATTAAATAAAAATAAAATTTCCAATTAGTAGTGTTAATAAGTGAAAATTATCTACATTAAGTAAAACACAAAAAATGAAAATGTAAATACTATAACGATGAAAAAATTGTATAAAATATAGTTTTTTTTTAATTACTTAAAATTATATAAAAAATATTTTTTAAAAAAGAGTAGTGATATTATATTCTATACAAAATTGGTCCAAGACTAAAATTATTTTATTTAAACATTTTTAATAGGTTCGTAAATAATTTTCCTTATACCTAAATGTATTTATATAGTAACGTTATAGAATAAAATGTATATAAGAACGACTGAGCTAATTTATTGTACAATGGGGGTGCAACTAGAATATGAAAATTATGTTTATTTTTGTTATCTATAGTTCAGACGAAATAATAAGATTGAAAAGGAATATTTAATTCAGATTTCGCAAAAAATATATTTAAATATTCCAGTAAATAATATAATAAATAGTCGAAATAAAAAAAAATGTCTTAATTAATTCTTAATTTAAAGGTTAATTAAAAATATTTTGAAATTGAAATTAAATATCAACATGCAGCATTGTGAGTACTTCATTTCTTGGAAAAATGTGTTTTACCATAGAGGATTTCTCAAGGTCAAAATATTTTTGCATTCAATAAACACTTAATAAATATAGAATGAGAATATGTTAACAATTTGTTTCTATTTCTACCAATTTCTAACTATTGATCTGAGTAATTTTTCAAAGCACGTTGTTGTTTGAATAACTCACCTGAGTTGTGCAAATGAGCCATGACTGATTAGTGGTTTTGTAACAATTCTAAATTCTTAGCAAAAAATTCGAAGTTCAAATAATACCTATAAAATTGACATCAACTAATTGTAGTTAAAACAATTCAAAATCTATCTATACGTTATGAGAAAATCCATTTCATTGATCCCAATATGTATAAATTCTACCACCATTTGGCATTTACCATAAAACAATTTATAAATGTGCATGTATTGAGGTCACTGCACGATTGATTTTCTGTTTTTCACAATTCAATAATGCGAATTATTAACATTTCAATAATTTAATTTTAATTCAAGTATAAAGACAACGAATATGACTTGGCTCTAAGAATAATCTTTAAATATCTTAAAAAAAAACATTAATTTTGTTCCTATAGATAAAACAATCGTGCGTATATTTAAAGCGAATGCTAAAGGTTATTTGTTTTTGAAAGATTAAACTATGGGTTCTTCCCATTGAGTATTGACATTTGACACATCTATTCTAATGATATTTTCTAATTACACATGAAATACAGCTTTTCGTCTTGCTTGAATTCAATCATTTACAAATTTTGATTTGCTAGGTAACTATACTCTGATAATAGCATCCAGATGAAATTCACCCAATTTTATCGATTGACTTGACGCGGTCAATCATAGAAACGATTGGTATAATTAAAACGATTACTAATACATATAATAGTATTCAGCTATTAATTAGTGAGTGGGGAGTTTCAGCTATTTGTTGAAATATTGTCTATTTCTAGTGGAATATGAAAATCAGTTTTGTAGTTTTAGAAAAATTTTAATATTTTTTAATTGAACTAAACAGCTATCACCATCGAAATAATAATTAAATTAAACTAAACATTTTTTTCTTATCATAAAATAAATGTTGTCATAATATATTATATTACACTAAGTTTAGCATGTTATATAATACCTACTATGAGCTATACGAATGAAGTATAATAGTATGTATAGACTTATAATAGAAATATAGTATTGTATATATGTTACAGCAAAAGGACGAATACGGGTAAATCCTAATTGAATTCGGCATAGCCTACTGCCTAGGATACACAAACTCAAAGTAGTTTGGTCAAACCCCGATTGATTTTTTTAGTTCGTACTTATACAAACGAGATTTGGTAAATCTTAGAATAAATAATCAGTGTTGGTAAGAGACCAATATTTTTTTTATGATTGTGTAGCTAATATTTTAGATTCTGAGTGAAACGATGAATGTATTGATTTTACAATGATGTGTGTTTTTTTTTTTTTTTATTTTTTTATTTTTTTATTTTTGTGTCTGTGTACACGATAAGTAGTCGAAATAATGCTTCGATTTTCGACTTCAGTATCTTGTTCGATTGGAAAGTGAATATCGTTGGTGCATTGGGGAGGTCAAAATTTAAAATTCCCAATAGTTTTCACAAGCGCCGGGAAAAACAACATAAAAATTAAGGAAAAACGGGAATTTTTACGCAAAATCAGTTTTTGACAAAATCGAATTTGGTTTTTGGTGTAACTTTAAAACAAATGACCGTAGATACATGAAATTTTCACTGGTTGTTTATATTTGCATTTTCTATACACGATAAAATTTTCAAAATATTTTGATTTATTTTGAACTGTTTAGGGACATTTTCATTTTCCATTTTTTTTTAGTTTTTTTTCTAAAAATATCAATAAAATTGTATTTGTTGGTTGCGAAAGCTTGAAAATTTAATAGAAGGCTCCTAATATGTTGTTTCAAAGGCAGATGAAAAATATTAAAAATCCTTAGTCACAATTTTTTTTTATAAGCATTTAAAGTTCAAAAATTGACAAAATATGGAAAAATCACGAAAATTAGCAAATTATTTTGAGTTAAGAATTCGTAAAAATTTTTCTTTTTAAATCTAAGATTTGAAAATGAAACACAAGATTCCTTATAAGATTATCTACCTTTATCAATAAAAAAATCTCTACCGGACAGTCAAATTAAATTTTTATGAGCGTTTGAAATTCAAATTTTTACAACATTGGATTTTCACTCGATTACTCATGTAGCGATTTCCTTATTTTGTTGCAATTCAAAAACGAACAACTGTAGATACATGAAAATTTCACTGAATGTTTAAATTAGCATTTTCTATACACCATACAATTTTGAAAATATTTTGACTCTTTTTGAGCTGTTTATGGACATTTACAGCTTTCAATTTTTTTTAGTTTTTTTTTCTACAAATATCAATAAAGTTTTATCTGTTGGGCCAAAAAGTGTAAAAATTTAATACAAGGCTCCTGATATATTGTTACAATAGCAGTTGAAAAATATTAAAAATACATAGGCACAGTTTTTTTTTATAAGCATTTAAAGATCGAATTTTGACAGAATTTTTCAAAATCTCGAAAATTATTAATCATCGTAATAATTAAATTCTAAAATGTTCAGTTTTTATAGCTAAGGATTGAAAATTTAAAACAAGATTCTACGTAAGTAGTTAATTCTCTTACCGAAAAATCTAAAAAATATACAATCACAGTTTATTTTTATAGTCATTTTATGTTCAAATTTGGACGAAATTACATATTAAAAAACCTAGTTATTTTGTTGTGATTATATAATATTATTCGTGGGTACCTACTTGAAACTTCTAAAGTGTACTATTATATATCAATGATAGTATCAGGGTTTGTAATTGATCTTGATGTATAACGTGTTATAAGTACCTAATGGATATTGTGATAATGTGATATGATTAATTTGGAATTTATTATAGGTCAATTTTTTTTTTAATACCATAGATATGTATATAATTTGTCTTAAACCTAGACTGACATACCGTCTTCGCTCAGAATCGTTTTTCTTATACAATGATATTGTATCATTGAATTCAAATTTAATACCATCCATTATACAGTGACCCACTTGTAACCTACAGTACAGCAGAGCGACATCCACTTACCCACCTTTTTTCACTTGCTTATGCTTATTATAGGTAAGTAACTACAATGTTATACGTTAACCGGTAAAATATAAAAATAATTATTTAAGTATATCATCAGATACTAATATACTATAGACACTATACTATTATTATGACAAAAAAATGTATATTTTATTTATATGATAATATATCAATTATATTTGAATTAAAAAAGTTAATATACATTTGTGCTGCAGAATTGGCTAGTGTGGTGACATCTCGAGTCACAATACATTTTTGGATCGCCATCTATATCGATTTGTAATGTATTTTTTCAAACAGTCACATTTTATTAACCCTTGTCCACCAGCCAAATGGAGTTGCGATATCGTTTGACGTATATACCGATTGCATTATATAGAATTATTATTTCCGATTATAAAAATAAACTAATAATTATAAAATCACTGGAAATTTGTTACTCTTAACCCTCGTGTTTCATTTTCAATTGTCTGGAACGAGATCATACATTTTTCCGGTTTTCTAACTGAAAAATAACTTTAAATGTTCGCAATATGTTTTGCACCTTTGACGAACATATTGTAGAATGATCGTGAAAATTCACTAGTTTTTTTTTTTTAATTACCTACACACTAATAACAGATCACGACGAACCTATTATTATAAACACGATAAACATAATATTGTAAATAATGTACTGGTTTAGCGCAAGACATGTAAATGAGATTCGTTTTAGATTGAGGTATAAGGTATACCAGAAAATCATAACCACAGTTTCGAAGAATACGTTAATCTATACGCAATCTGTAACTATGGCCATAATCGCCGGCTGAAATTATTGTTTTGAAAATTTGCAGTACCGTTCACCTTGAGTGTCATCAATCAATTGTATGCGGTGTGTTACTTTTTTGTTCATAGTTAAGCACAAACTATATACTTACTGGCGTGTATGTCAAAGAATATCGATTCGTAAGACTATATAATGGATAGTGGTAGTGGGGCCTGTCACTAATTCGGCCGCCGGCAAGGTTTTCGCAAAACGAGCACTTCCCTGTCAGAAACAGAACCGCGTGCTGTCCACGTTCCACTATATTCTAAGGGGCAGAGAACGGACTGTACTACAGCAGTACGTTATAGTCTGAAGACAATGGTTATCTCCTCAATCATGATGAACAATGTATTGTGAGGCACCACCGTGAAATGGCGTTTGTTTTCTAATAAAATAAAAATAAACTATATAACGCACACTCCGTGACAGCACTGATGGACTTGAGAGACATATAGAGTGTGTACTTCGATATCGACGAGTACGAGGTATGATTGGCAAATGGTTTTTTGATTATTTTAAAATCGACAGTTATATGGGTACTCGCAGCTTCTTACTTACCATAAAATGGCACGTTTTGGCTCTGAAAAGAATTCAATTAAAACTAAATTATGTACTAATTAGTAGTTACACATATTCCTAAATAGGTCGTATCAAACTGCATTGAGTTTATTTATTTTGAAATCAAAAATTCCTCTTTAATCTATGAACGCATCATCTTATTCAACAAATATTATTGTTCAGTAATATGCAATTAATCATATTAATTTTATATCAGTTATATTTGATTAAGATTTATAAACCATGTAAGAAAACTTATTAAGTAGATATTTTTATTCGCACAGTATGTTTTTCTAATTGTATTTTTAGAAATACATTTATTATGAAGTTTGAATAACTGAACCTAAAATAGAAAAATAATAATATTTGTATTTATTAGAAATGTTTTATTTATGAAAAAAATAAATACAGTTTGAATCCCTTCACTGAATAACAATGACTTCATAATAAGTATTTAAAAATATATTTATGCCAAATTGTTCGTAGTATGAAGTTCTCAATGATTATTTGCGTGCATAAGTACAATAGTCGTATGTCAAGGCCAATGCTCCAGTTAAAATAAAATCCATGTAGATAAATCGTCCGTTATTACATTTTCATTTAAAATATGTGGGTACCTTAACGTTGAAAATAAATTATTGATAAAATATTTAATGCCACTTGTCTAATAAAACAATAATGTGATGACAAAATATGTATTATTAATAAATAGGTATTATTTGATCGTTGAAATTACATTATTTTAATATGTTATTTATTAACTATAACTAATTATTTCATTGAGTTTTACTTTTATCATTACACTGTTAATCAACTGAAAAAAAAACAATCCTTAATTTAATCTGACAAACACTTCTGATTTAGTATACTATCACTCTCTTCGGGCGCAAACACTTAGAACCAATTACGAATCACTTCAGTCATCAAGGCATGCTTTTTTTCCGTGGAAAACTATACGATGGTCAGACGCTTTTTAGTGGAATATAATATTCCACTAAAAAATATTCCGAATATTCATAGTTCGTACTCGACACTGTACCTAGAAAGAATAATTTTGTACAACGACCTATTGAGGTATTGACCTACTAACCACTTTAGTTTCAATTATGATAATATAGTATAAATAAATAATTAATGTAATTAATAATACAAGAGTCAGAGCTGTGTGAAAAATTATTGTAATCCAATTTGATTAAATTAAGAATTATTTTGTTGTTGTTGAGTAACGGGGTTAGTTTTATGCCCGTTTCAAAGTATATTGGTATTTCTTATATTTTATTTATTGAAACATTTTTATTATACTCCTCATTTATCAACTATTTATGTTTATAATGTGTATTAAGTTTATAAAAATCTTTTGGTCCTCCAAAAAAATTGGTAATTACCATAAATAGAAAAACGTCAACAACATATGAAATCTTTCACAGATAACCGCATAATTTAATACTTAAAATATTAAATTAACTCTAATTGTATGGTTACACACTTGCATGTATGTATAGTTAAAAATGTATTCTTATAACTTATGCTTATTATGTAAGAATATGAATATGATATAATGTTTTAGTTGTATTAACTATTTTTAAGTTAAATAACTGGTGTAACTATTACACAGAGACATAAATCAGTAAAAAAAAACGGTTATAATATGTATAATAGGTAATTGAATAGTCTCACTTTACTCAGTCGTAGTCAGTACTCCTGCTACACAATAAAAGAAAACAATAAAACTCTATTTGAAGGAATCGGACTATGCAAAGACCCGTGGAGCGTCCTCCAGAACCCTTCACAGGTGGATTACTTAGGTACTAAGGTATCTTAGTTGATCACAAGTGACTTTCCTTCCACATTCTACTGTTGTAGTATCTATCATGCATAAATGCATAATTATATAATACAAACGTATACATTATTAATATTAATTCTATTAACTAGGTTAAGAAAACATTTATGTATAATCCGTAACAAAATTTAGTATTACGTTTCAGTCAGTAAGTTATCGTAGACTTACGAGATGTAGAGCAATAGAAACCGAGTTAAGCTGGAATAATATATTATATAAGTGATGGTAAATGTTGGTACTCCAGCAATGATCGCTTTATGTGGTCGGTGTAGAACGAAAAATAATAAAGTGAGCTATTTTAATTGTGTGTGTTTATTAGTGTACCTCGGAAGCGATCTGCTTATCCCAAACCGTATTGTTTTCAATAGTGTTGCACGGGTCACAATCCACCACAGACAGGTTGCAAACATCTGAATTTATTTGCTGGTAGAGCTTTCGCAGGGGAGCAGGAATGCGCTCCAGCTGGCTGAAACCTATAGTTATTATAATATATTTTATTTGAAATTGTTGGCAAAAGATTGGTGGTCTACCTAGCACATATAACTAATAGAAAATTAAATTAATAATAGTAAAGTAATTAAATTATAATTATCCTTAAAAGAACAACGTGACACGCCATCTTCACTTAAAATAGAATTTTGTATACAATAATAAAATATAATATTTATATCATTGAATTTAAAGTCAATGAAGTCATTGAAGTGACTTACTTAAGGACGAGGCACATTCAAAACTATAGGTACCTACTATACAGCAGAGTGACTTTACTGGTTTTATATTGATTTCGTTTAAAAATTATATCATAATGACGAGAAACGAATTAGTAATATTATATTACATGTTTACCTTTGATGTAGATTAATGTAGTCGCCGAATATTATAGTGTTGGTGTGTACATATAGGAACAACTTTTGCAACAGAATTTTCAGAATTTTCTTAAGTATAATATTATACAACTATTAAAATATGTTGTTTATAAACTTTGATATTCCAACGAGATAATAAGACAGTATTAACTTTCATCATTATCAGACTCTTTTAATAAACTTTTGATAAACTCCTCTAGCATATGAACCATATTTTAGCTTTTTTTTGGGTCAAATTAATTGTAAATATTATAATTAACATTTAATTACCGATGTTTTCCTTTACATAATATAGTTACAACAAAAATAGAGAGGAAAGTAGGTGACATCCCTACTGCACGAATGCACCTCATCGTCATTGAGGAGTAAGTTAGTCAATGTATGTATTAAGTTTTAATTCAATGATAAATCAATATATAGGTACGGAAAAAAAATGATTCTTAGTGAAAATACGATCTGCCAGCATGTGTAACTAAGTAGATATATTTTTAATATATTTATATTGCTATTAAAGTAATTTATTTTACTAATAGTAATAGGTTAAATTGAATTAATTTGGCAAAAAAATGCATTTTAAATTGTCATTGTGTGTAAAGAATATAATAATATGCGTAAAAGCTAACAATCCCAACAAATAATATTTTTGAATCACAGCAAAATAACTGAAATCGTAATTCTTCAAATCAAGTAATTATTCGATAGTATTTTTCATGCCATTAAGTGGTTTTCAATTTGTCTTATTATTATGTCTTGAGAAATTTATTTTTTATTTTTATGAATTTGTAGTTATTGTTTTGAAGTAATTTAAGCGATTTATTAGTGAGAAGAAAAAAAATATAATTGACGTTTTAAACAATCTGTCACGTTTAATACCAGTTATGATAATTACATTTTTAGAGTAGAATAATTTTTTATCCCTATACAGATTAATATAAATTGTCAAATAACAATCACCACATTTCGTATACAAATCAACGATCATTGATAAAAAAAAAAAGAAATACATAATACCTCTATTTATCGATACCCATTGATACTTTTTCGATTAGAAAAAAACCAATTTAAATATTAATTACTGACCTTGGAAGTTTTTTTTTTCAATTCCTGAGAATTTATAATGATTAAACTAGGTATTTATATTGTCTGAAATTTGTGAAATGCAATAACATTGACAAATACACACATTTCCTTAAATTGTTGACAGTTAGTTTGGAAAAATAGGTGATAACAGATGTAAGTATCCACATCTGTAATTGAAATAAGTAAATTTACTTATTTTTACAGTAAATATTTTATACGGTGAATGTTTCACACATGAGGAAAACCAAAAACGCAATTGGATACTATCATTACATTCATTGGATTTAACAAATACATCCTCCAAAGGACATCTGTTAATTATGTAGACTTAGTACATTTTACATTTAAAACCAATAATAAAAGTATTCAACCTTTTAATATTGATTGGTCAGGTTATTTAGATAAATTGTACATGCTTTATAACGAAATATTCAAATGTTGAAGTAATTAGTTCCTACAATTATATCTAAACAAAATTCTTAGATATTACAATTACCTACCTAAATTCTCGGTTCAGATAGTCTAGGAGCTACTGACGATTTTACCTCACCGATTTTAGCTTCTTTGAAATATTTTTAGCTACTATAATCGGGTCTGCTGGATACGATATAAAAAATTGGATTTTATCTTTAGCGAGGTACAAAGTACTAAGCAGTTTAGTAATAAAATAAGTAATCATATTATTTGTAAACATCAATATACTCTAATCAATAAATATAGATTATTATTATTATTTAAAAAATTAAAATGTAAAATGGTTATTATAATTGGATGAAATTTTAGACCCGTGTTTCACATATTGGTCAAAACGACTCAAATTAATGTGTTGAAAAGATGCATAGCTTAAGAGTAAATCCACAGGAATTTAATTTGTCAAGAGCAACGCCTTGCAAGATCAGCTATTATTATTTATAAATAAAAAAATATACTATTGTATGTAGTTAAATTGCCTATATAAAACTCCGTCTTTTTTTGATTTTATGAATTTTAATAATAAATTAGAAAATAAATGACCTTATTGAATTGAGTATACCAATGTTTGCTACCTATTTTATTTATATTTCATTACTTTTTTTTAAAAATAATTAAAAAATATTTTCTCATGCAGTACTCATGAGTACTATTTTATATTATTTTAAATGTAAGATTATAAAAGTAGATATATCGAAAAACCTTTTATTTCAGTGGCAACAACCTGTAGGCAACAACAATTAAGGATCAAGAAAATAATTATTTAATTTAAATTTATTAACTGCGATGAACAAAAATTGTCTGATTTTAAAAATATAAACATATTTACTTTATTTCATATAATAAGATAATGAAAATAAAAATAATATAACGACGAATGAACACAGTACAATATATTATTAGCATGAAAATACTGTTTTTAATATTTACTACCATTATTTGAAATAAAAACCTCGGGGGCACAAATTCATCTCTGTCATATTATTATGTGGAAATTGTATTTTTCATTTTGTATATTATATTTCAAATATCTTATACTTTTGTTTAAATAATAAAACATGTGATGATTGGTTAAATATTTCAAGTTAATAAATTGTTAAATGTCTATGTCTATTGTCTACGAAAAACAATGATTCAGTAGATACTTCTACAAGTAAATCAGTGTAGCTTCAAAACTATGATCATATATTATAATTTTACAAATTTATGAGTATAAAATAATACTCTGGGTCTTCATAATTATTTTATACGCCATACAATATTTATTAATTATACGGCCGATGTTCAAAATTAATATACTTTAAGTTTTAATTTGAGGTTAATTAAAATAAATCATAGTTTAACAAGTAACATGAACGTTTTAAAAACTATATTATATTATATTACATACTATACATACATTATATAAATTTGTAATCATTTTTTCGACAATTATGAAATTGAAAATTAATATTTTAACTGTGTTCAACACAGACTTATAAATTAATTACATTTAAGTTAATGTTAATAAATAAATATTATTGAATAACTTTTTCTGTGTAGGCTCTTTAAACCTGATGGAACAATTTATTCTTTTATTCCTATAAAAGTCACCAATACAATTATATAATCAAAAAATATAGTATTTCTACTTAAAGGGACGTTACAGTGACATTTGTTGCCTCCGTCTTACGAGCAAACGTATCAAATTTTATGCTCAGCAAAACACGTTTATCTCCCGTTAGTGTAAAAATTAGAGCGAATTGACCTCTTATACGTATATCATTGTATTAAAGTTTAAATCAATCAATCAATTTTAAATTGACCCACTTGTAACCTACTGTACAGCAGAGCGACATCCACTTACCCACTTTTTAATACTATATCTTTATGAAGTATATAAAAAATAAACAATACACAACATCTCATAAAATAAAAAACACTCATTTGGTTTGGAGATTAAAATTTGCAAAAGTCAAGGATACATGATATTTTATAATTGTGTTTCAACAAAGTTTCATATGTATACTCATAGCCGAATGAGATATTTTCCTTAACGTATTATCATGTATAATAATATATTATAGATTTATACCCATTGGTTAAATTTGTCCTTTTTTGTAAATACCTATATCTATATATATAAAAATTAATGTATGTCAGTGTGTCAGTGTGTCTGTGTGTCTGTGTGTCCATGTTACCATGGTTACCAAGGTTGCCATGGTTACTAAGGTTACCAAGATTTCATATCAATCTATATATATAAAAATGAATGTATGTCAGTGTGTGTGTGTGTGTGTGTGTGTGTGTGTGTGTGTGTGGGTCCATATTACCATGGCAACCATATCTGTATATAAAAAACAGTAAGCTGATTGACTGCTATCAACGCACAGCTCAAACCATTGGACGGATCTGGCTGAAATTTGGCATACAGATAGCTATTATAATATAGACGTGCGCTAAGAAAGGATTTGCCAAAATTCGCATTTTAAATAGGTGCTGAAACAGGGACATTGAGATTCACGATAGAAATTGGAAATTGTATTTTTATTTATTTATAGTTGCCATTGGTTACAGTCTACATTAGAAATTAGCATTTATTTATTGGTTGCCATTGGTTATTCGGGCAGATCAGGTACAAGCTTGCATCAAATCGAATTATTGAACAATGCTTACCAGGGTGGCAGAGTTGCACTTACCGCAGAAAATTACACCCAAAAGGAGTTCAACAATCATAATTTTTTGCGATTTTTTACGAGCAACCAAATTTATTATATTAATCCACAGTATTACATCAAAATAAACTTGGTATAACTTTGATACTTTAGAGTTAAATCATACACTTCCGTACAAACAGCACGGGGTCCGCGATCTACCGCAGGTAGATTGCCTACCTGATAATGTACTGCCGCGATTCAGAATTTTTATTCAGGGCAACGGGAAAGATAAGATAAATTTTGAACACCATACACGTTAATGAATTGAACAAAGTTTGAGTAGGTAGTATTGAGTTGATCCATTTAACGGGCGACGAAGTGCACGGGATCAGCTAGTATTTAGATATTTTTTAGAATAATATTATATTCTTTCCAAAAAGTTGATATAATATTTGGATTAGAATTTTCTAGACATGATAAAAGTTTCAAAATACTTGGATTTTTAAAATTATTTATAGTTAATGTCGACTTATAGTTTTTGTTCAAAATATATACATAGTCTCAATTTTTTTGATAAGAGTTTGATTCTTGACATAATTGAATCCTGTTACGATTTTAGTTATTTTGCTGTAGGTATTTTGGAAAATATTAAATGTAGGAACTTGAAACTTTCCATTATTGAGTATATTATCATATTTTCTAGACATTTAAATATATTTAGACATATTTTAAACTATTTATACCAAAAATATATTTGCACCTTTCTACGGCATTTCACTTCGGTATTGGCTTGATATTATAAGTTGTTTAATTATTTAGTTATTGGCACAAAATACAAATACGTTTAATCTTTTTAATGTAGAAAATACTAACAATAATAATATAAATATAATTTAACATAAACTATTGTTAGATATAAATGCTGATCCAGCCGTCCTTCACTCCGAATCATTTTACCTTGGGCAATGATTTATAATCGAATTTAAATTTAACAAACATTACAGTGATCTACGCAATGACCAGGTAAATTCGAATCCTATAATTATTCATCAGAGCGAGTTCTCGGTTTTTTCCATTAAAGTAAATCAAAAAAAAAACAGCTGAAGAATTTTGAATATATATAAATATACATATTAAAGGTTAAACCATTTGATGAACGTTAAAAGTTTTAATTTTAACGGTGACCTCAAATACCTTTTGTAGGGTTTTTATGGCGTTTAATGATTCAGTGCACTGCTGGGACTAAAACGATTTTAACGGAGTGTTAAACTTTACCTTATCTATCACGGTTTAATTTGCGTTGTTAAATTTCATTACCTTTAATCAATAAATAATTATATTTAATACGATAGAAGTAGAAAGAAACTATATAATGTTCATAATAAATAATAATAATAATCCGTAGAAGAAAGTTCTCCTAAGAAATTTAAATTTAAAATAAACGTTTATAGACTGCGTTTTTTAAACGTATTTACACATTTTGGAAAAATATACCTAGGAATTAGCTAACAAAAATGTAATATTAATAAATATCAAGCCAATTTAAGATAACATACTTACTACTTGACTTTTTTTTTTTAAACGTTAAAAGATGGAAAGTATAAGGTACATAACAAAAAAAAACTATTCACTTTACAGTAACAGAGTAGGTACTTAGTAATATAACTGTTTATATATTTATTATTTTTAAGATATTATGGTTTATTATTATTTGTGGGACTTTATGATAATAATTTTAAATTGCTATTTTCTCATTTAGAAATACGTGATCTTTCATTCTAAAACGTTTAAATGAAATAATATAAAAACACTTCAATTATTCTTTCAAATTACCAATTCCATTCCGGTACAAGACCGGAGTCACTGTATTTTCGCTAAGTACTAATGGAATTATTAAGCTCATAAGAAGCACTCAAAGTAAGTACCTATTTAATTAATTTTAACTAAAAGTATAAAGTATGTTATTATTCTAATCTGTGTATTAAATGTTTTATAAACAGACCAGAAGGTATTTGTTGTTTTAAAATTTAATCGTATTGGTTTTTGTAAAACATACCCGTTTCACGCAGTAATAACTTTTGTTAAAAAAATACATATAAACATTTTTAAGTTTATTTTCGTTATGATGCTCTTTATATTATAATCATAGTAATTAGTAATTATAAATAATTTTTCACAATTTTCAAATATTAATATTGAATATTATTGTTTAATATTTTATAAATAAAATTATATTATTTTTCCGTCTGTTTACTTAGTTTTGTTTATTTTATCTTCTGTTTTTTTTTTTATTTCAAAGACATTATAGTATGCCATGAGTTATCCTCTGTATTACCTAACTTAACTTGTGTTTTATCGTAAAATTTTGTTTTATGTTCACTCTTGTTGACTTTGTTTTCATCTTTTTTTATGTATTGATCATGTATTTATGTGGGAACTTGAGATAGTCTGATGGGTTTAATATTTCAGAATATTCTAAATGTCATACAACAACATTGTCAATGGTTAATAATTATCCACTCGTCTTCACTCACCCAACATGACTACGTCATAATCTTTGCGGTTTTCAGAGTTATAATCTCACGGTTAGGTTAGATATGTATTATGATTTCACTGAAATGCCCACTTTAAATATTAAGTTCAATGAATGTCTGTTAGTAGCAATCTTAGAATATACTATTCTGTATTATTAACTGACGATCACGCACATATTGTTAAGAAATAATAACTGGTATCCACCTAGTGAACGTGAAACTTCACAGAGTACATTTCAAATTTTGAGGAATAATAAATATATAAAAACTATAATAGGCTACGACATGACGATGGATAGGAGTGAATGTGTGACTGTAGTAAATACTAATAATATGTTTTTACACATAAATACATAATTACAAAAAATCGTTGGTAGGTTGTAGTAAAGAGATATGTGCATGGTGGGGTACTGGGGTGGTTTTCTTACCTTTCATAATATTATAATATGTAGTATCTCCGTATCGGTCATTGGTCAATACTACTGTCAATATTGATAGGTTTTGTTCAAATTCTATTGTATATTACTTCTATTTAGTGTGTGTGTGTATATTTATATATTATAATATGTTTATAGACGATAAGTTAACTTACCATTTACGCATAGCATGGTCGTTTCAAATTATTTTGCCTAATTTCTTTAATTACTGAGGATAAAAAGGGAGAATTTTATTAACTTTTTTCTTAACAGTATACTTAACTGAGTTCTGACCAATTCGCCTAATAGGTACTTGAACTCTGGTTATCTGAACTTTGTAATTCAATTTGTCTAAAGCGTTTACAACACATTTCGTAATATGAATGCAATATTAATAGCCATAGTGATTCCGTTTTACACAACCGTGCACGTTTCTCTGTAATGATAACTCTAAAATATAATTTCCCTTGAATCCATTACTAAAATCCCAGTGTTAAGGCTAAAAAACTAATTCGCTACTACGTAACTTTAACGTTTTGAGGAGCATATTGTTTTTCAAGAGGTTCTATAATTTTTACACAACGTTAATATTATCATGGTAGCGTGGTATACAATTAGATTTTATTTTCGTGTAAATTATGTTTAGCCTTTAATTAAAATTAATAGGTACGGGGCAGCTGAAACTTGTTATGGATACATACTTGACGGTTTTACCTATTGCAAGATGTATTTTATAATTTGAGCTAATATTCTCCTAGTAATGATTCCTTTAAGGTGTAACACACTAAGTGTAAATAATATTATATTTTAATGTTTAGTCATCTCGACCGGCGTTGTCCGTAAGATTATCACTAGTAGGTATATTATAAGGTAGGAAATATACTTGTTATAGATCGTGGACCCAGTGTTGTTTGTAAGTAAGTGTATAATTTAACTCTTAAGTATCAAAGTTATATACCAAGTTTGTCGTTCTTACTTAATTCAACCTATGGCTGATTAATATAAAATCCTAACTTAACCTAACCGTATACGGAATTTTCAATGAATAAAAAAACCCAATGTAACCAATAACCATAGGTATAATCTAACTCTGTACCAAATTTCATAGCAGTCGATCAACCGTTTAGGAATGCATTTAAGGACACACACGCAACTGTTCATTTTTGGTGGTTCTTTAGACCATTTCAGAGCATTACAAGAGTTGCACTTTAAATTCATATTTCCTATAGTTCCAATATATTTCTATAACTAATCGATTCATTATAATTGAAGGCGGACATGTAGTTGATTTCATCTCCAACTATATTGTTCCTAGATAAACGCATCCTCTGGGCACCATTTGTAGAACGGCCAAGGTTTTACCAATAAAAAACAATATTATTATCGACGTCACCCTGCAACTATTGGGTCATGTAATAATCATCAGTATTTAAAGTGTGTAAACTTGCATGAGTTTAACATTATAATCAACTAAATTCTGTTTTAGTGATTTACATCCGAATTTTATTGGCTATTTAATAGGTATAATTCAAATATTGAACATACAAAATTAGAAATAAAAAAATAATCTACTTTGTTTAGTTCACGGTGGGGCGGTGGCATATATGTCTAGTGCTAATTGACAAATAATAAATGAGGTACTTATGGTAACCTTAGTGGGTAAACAGTGATTGAATGAGTGCATTTTCAACTATACTCAGTGTTGAGATGTTGTAAATTAATATCCTATATTGATTCCAATATGTATCCAAGTATAGTACATAACGACTTTATTTTTATTGTATAATTGATTGAACAGGCATTTTGAAAATAAATCATTTAATTTGGTATAAGAACTTTTCCTATTTAAAAACACATTACATCAACGGTTCGAGGTTGTATTTTACCCTTTTGTTAAGGGTTAACGATTACAACGTTCGGACATGTTATGCCAAAATACCAAGCAATACGGTTCTGAGGGAAACCATTGAGTATCGGCTAGTTTGAAAGCCGAGACGCAGACTTAGGAAGCGATGGTCTTATGTGATGTACCAGGAACTGTTCAGTGTAGATGAAGATGGAAGTTGATGACTTTGGCATACACGTGGTCATTATATTATGTCATGTTTAGGAAAAACCAAGTAGGTTAGTTTCGTTAACTAACATAAATTAAATTATTTAAGTATACAATGTAAAATCATAATATATACATTTAACATAATAAAGGGCTTACTGCAACAACAGGGCAAAGCAATTTTTATCAAAAATGAGATTTTCCATGGAATATTATTCATGAAAGAAATACTACATTTTGCTATAAAAAAAATGGCTTTATTATTTCCGAAGACATCTCAATATGAATTATTTCCCGCTTATTGTGGTGAGATAAAGAATTTTGTTTTGCTCCTCCTGAACAATTAGTAAAATGGACTTGCCCTATTGTTGAAGTGAGCCCTATTATATTAAAACAAGTAAAAATAATTGTTAGATAGTACGTAGAGTAATAAAAATACATCTACATAGACCGAACGTTTCAGAGGAAAACGTACACGTCCTGTGCACACGATTTGTGTCCAAGATAAGTTGTGTACAGGTACATCCTCTTAGTAGTCTATAGTATCTATAATACAAGGTGAAATACAACGTTTGGTCCTCAATTATTTTAGGTACTAGTTGTGTCTTGGATATTTTTCGGTTAAGTACTGCACGGTGTCCAGTGGTGTATTTACGGTGGGGAAGGGTCGGACCCTCTTTCTTATTGGTCCGTAACGATGTAAATTAAATTTTTTTTCAAGGTTATAAAAAGTGGTTCCAGACGTAACCCATTACTTTGTGTTGGATAATATTATGTGGAACAACCATAAAAAAATGTCTAAATACGCCACTGACGGTGTTGCATAATTCGGACACGCGTCAAATGGACACAGACAGGGTTCAGCACAATACACTTAAATATCTTTTGCATTGTTTTTTTTTTTTATTTTCGAGCAGATATGTTTTAACATTGTAGAATTGTAACATTGGACGATTCCGACTTCTTAATGTTTATTTTTACTGCTGTTTGTACCTATCGTAAAATATTTATTATAAGAATAATATGCACAATAATATTTGACACTCGTTTTAGAACAAAATTACCTCGTTGAAATTATCCAACTCGTATGCAACCACGTAATGTGTCCATAAAATGCTTGAAGTATCCATTTTTTATTTATATTTAGTTCCTTACCCATCTGCTGTATAAATCAGTACCTGTCCTATTGAAATAAATTACCTATATATTTAATATAGGTATAATACCTGTATTCTACCTATATATTTAATATAGGTATAATACCTGTATTCTTTAATTTCTACTTTTTTTTCTTTTAACATGAGTATTAATGCTGTTTGTGGTTGATTAATTTAATTTCCATTTTAAATCAAAAATAAACAATTGTATAAAATAAAATATTTTTAAATCAATTATAATATTATATTTTTATTTATATAATACAATAAAAATTGTATTGGAATTGTATTAAATATTATTGCATACTATTGTTTGACTAAAATCATAAGTACAATAAGACATGCAGTTGTATGATAATACCATTAAAGTATAAACAGGAAGATAAATTCAAAAATATTTTAATATTATAAAAGCCATATACTATATAGGACATAGGTAGATAAATAAGTTCAATCAAATACAAGTAAGCCATACACTTTTTACTTGGCATGTAAAACGAATACAGACATAATTAAAATATTTAGTTGTATGAAATACGATTTTTTTAAAAATACAGTATATTTAAATATTATAATTTTATGAGTTCTTTTGAAAATAAACCATTTGAGGAAATTATTTATGCACAAACACATTATAAAATAAATATGGCAAGTGTTATTGTATATGAACGTAATGGCATTACAATTTTAAATACCTGATATCAAAACAAAAAATTGATCCTAGATTTCAAGAAGATAATTGGAAAATAAAGTAATATAACGGAGGATATGAAATTTGATTCAATATTTGTTCTAATATAAAATATAATGAATATTATGATGAAATAACAAAAATATTAAAGAGAATTGTACATGGAATAATTCAGATAAAATGTTGTGTACATAATATACATTTTTCAGAATATAAAGGGCTAGAAAAGATAAGAAGGAATGTATAAAAAGGTTGTGCTTTGACTTCAAGATGGTAAGAAAATGTCAATTACCTACATAAGGAATGAGATGGATTGAGTATCGGTAAAATAAATTATACAAATGAGTATATTTTAAAATAAACGTTTTCTACAGATTTAAAACATAATTCAATTTTTTTATAAGTATTCTATAAGTTTGAGTGTAGGAAAAATTAACATCGACAATTATTTATTATTTCTATAAGATGTAGAAAATGCGTTCAAATAAGTCGAATCAAATAATATGCAGGAGATGGGAACGTATAACATTTTAAGTTTTGACTGTATAAAATAATAATTGGAATTTCGTTCGATGATAAATTTCTTTTAAATAAACAACCATATTGTCTATCGAATATTGAAAAAAACAATAACAGTACCTACAGACGTCGTTTTGTCGCCGCATCGTAAAGACTGAAGACGTGATTTATCATTGTTATTACAGTGCTCAGTCAACCACGTAAATCGGAATTTACATACTTATCTGACCAACCACTTGGTCAACGTTATACCTACTGATATATAACAAAAACCCTACAAACATACTGTCTTTTTTACGCAATTATTATTCTATTGTACATTAAAAATATAAGCTTGAATGTGGAACAGCACCCCCCACGAAATGTCATCAATTTAGGGGCCGGAATTATATTATTTTGCATATTTTTTTTGAGGCTATGCAGTCAGACGGGGGTTCGAAATCTTTACAAATCATGAAACCGGTTAATTAATGACAAAAGTCTTTTTAGCATATTCGAGAATATTTCAAGATAAAAGAATATTTCGTACAATAAAGAACATTTGAAAATATATCGATTAATTTTTATAGATATTCGATATTTTTTGTTGCAGTGGCGTACATAATATAAATGATGTGTCCGATAATAGTGATATGATATTGATACATTATATACGTATTATAACCATCGTATAGCATGCCTTAATTAGTATTGTACTGTAATATTCTGTAGTAGATAAGTGACTTATCTAAGATAACGATGCCCGACAAGAAATGGAATTATTACTATACTTTAAAAATATTTAGCTCCAGGCGTTCGATTATTACTACATGTACGGTACAACACTGCAGTGTCGCACCGTCAGACACCGTTCTACACCGAAGAATTAAGTAGTCGAAAATCTCTCAGTCAGTCAGTACTTAAATGTAACACAGTTTTTGACATAGAAACCATCTAATATTTATTAAGGCCCATTTTTTTGTTCTCGTAACATACATCAAAAATTTGGAAAAATCTAATGTGTCTCTTGTTGATTCGATAAATCTAATTGAAAATACAATAATTGGTCAACTTCAGAAAATACCCGGAGAAAATGGAAATAAAATAAAAATAAAAATTGATCAACTTCAATAAAAAAAATAAAGGGCTCATCATTTGGAAAAACGTAGTTCAAGTTTTGAATGGAAATAATGAAGTTCAACTTATAGACAATTTTTCACCGTCTATAATTATTACTGATTTTCAAAATGCTCCCGTGACTTTAGTTGACATCGAACGTTCATTTAGCACTTATAAAAATATATTAACAGGCCGTCGTACAAATATAACACCAGAACACATGGAGCAAAATATAGTTGTTAACTGTTTTCAAAAATTGCCGTAATTAAAAATACCTTATTGTTATTAATATAATTTAATCGATTCTTTTTTAACATGTATTATTTTGCTAATTTTTGCATATTATTTTTTATCATATACTTGCATATTACTTTATATCATATCCTACTTAATTATATCAGTTTTTTTTTGTAATATTTTGCATATAAATGAATATTTTTATTTCAAGAGAATATATTCATAAAAAAGCATATTTTATTATGATTTTTAAAGAATATTGGAAGAATATTTTCAACTTTTTTAGAGAATATTAGCATCTTATTTTGGCTATTTTAAAAGAATATAATTCCGGCCCCTAGTCATCATTATTTGGTAACAATTAAAATAATACAATAAATACTGAGTATAGGATTTTTGTGCATACATAATATAGTTGTTCGAGCAATCTGTTGTTTATCACTCAAGTTTTATAAATAAGTATCTAACAGTTTTATTAAATATGCAGTAGGTAGTTAAGTTTTATGGACATGTATATACGTAATATGGCAGCTTCATTAAAAATAATAACGGCGATAGCTGCCATGGATATTTGTTTGAAAGAAAAGGAAAATTGTTAATAAAGAAATGAAATATGTAATAATTAAATCACAGTTTAATGAACCGAAAAAAAAAATCAGGGAACTCCCTATGCTGAATAGGAATATTCGAGTATACCTCGTCACTGAGTAGGTCACCGCAGTGGTTAATATTGATGTAATAACATTTGAATTCAATTATTATTCATTCAAATAAATGTACCTAAACGAAAATAAATTATTCTGAGCTGAGTCAGCTTCTTAAAAATATTTTATAATAGATTTAAATCACTATACTATAAAATAACTTTATGTAATTTAATTTTCTATTAGTATATTATATGAATGGTAAATATTGAAAGTAGAATAACTTCAATAACTAAATTGTGTCAAGAATGTAACATAATAAGTTATACTATTAATAATTATTATCATTTATATTATAAATACAATGATTGTTACTAAATCAAGAAACTAGTAGGTACCTACTGAATATATTATGAAACTTTATTGACGTATTAATGATGATATTTCCAATCTTCAAGCTAGGTAAAACATAATAATATAAACTCAATATAATGTATATTATTGTATAGGTAAGTATAAAGTTTTTATTCTTCTTAAAATTCTATAGGTAGTAAAAATGTGCTTGTATTAATATTGGATATGATAAATATTTGTATAAAGTATTCGATATATATATAAGATTTATAAATTACTGTAATAGCTGCATTACTCCGACTATTCCCGGAAGGTGATTATTTTATTGGGTCTTTCAAACAATTTTTATTTTTAATGTAGCAATAAAAACACCGAACAGATCGCCTCACGCCCGCACGGGTGCATTCCTATTTCACCGCTTATAGTTTTCCTGGTGCAAGAGCTAGGTCGGTCGTTTATAACCTTTATCGTTGTTGGAAAAATGATTTACAATATACAAAAACTAAATCATGTTAATCGAGTCAGTAGTTCTAGAGTTAACGCTTTTTGAATTTTAATTTCAGTCTAACTGCAAGATGGATAGAACCATTTTTTGGTATTAAAATATTTAATTTCGAATTTAGACTCGTCAACATCTGTTGAAACAACTCGTCATAACAATTAGAAACTAGACATTATTATTGATTGTGCTGTTCTTTACATGTTTAATTACAAACATTAACAAGTTTAGTAAATTCATGATAAATATATATTTATGTTAAATAGTTTGATGAAATACCATTAACTCCTTTGGGAAACTGACGACTCACAAACAGCACTTATCTTTAAAAAGTAAAATGTAAAAAACATTATTTTTAAATTATCTTTGAATAAAATATTAGAAATTGGGCATATCAATAATGCAAAATGAACTGTTTAATGGTCAATATAATATTATACCCTCAGAATAAATGATTTGAATTAAAAAAGTTATTGAATATCATCTTATGAAAACATATATTAGTGAAATATTTTAATTCAAAATTCAATATTACCATAAACTATATTTATAACTCATAATGATATTCATATAAAAGTTATTTTAATCATAAAAAAAAGGTCAAATGCAATTTAAATAACAAATAAATCCATCTGAAAAACACAAAGTATAAGATAAATCTTTTTAAAATTTCGATCTTATTATTTGTTTTTAAAATAATAAAACTACTTTTGTTGACACAATTCACAGATATTATAAGAAATAATAATATTTCTAATATTTTTACGAAGTATAACATAAATAGTATGGTTCCAAAAATCAAATTATTAATTCATAAAAGGCGAAATAATGTAACTACCATATTTCACTTTTAAAGTTTTTAGATTTATTAAATAATTTTTCGTACCTATAGAACTATATTATCATTAGAAAATATATCACGAAAAATATCCTGAATAATTCGTTTTAATATTATATATCTTGTGCAATAAATAATTACATCGCCTACTTTTTTTTAGTTACATTTCATATTTCCTTCCAATGTTATAGACGAAATACATTATCTAGTGAGTCAAACCCTATTTTAACACGTTTAACAAAGCTGAACTAAGAACTTGAAAATATTTTGTCTTTTAGAATTTCGAGCTGATGAAGTTATATACATTATACATAAAAGAAAACCGGACGATTAGGTAATCAATCTGTTGTATATAGTAGCCGATGTCAAGTGTACCTCGTTATTGAATACGTCACTGTAATGGATTTATTAATTTTAAATTCAATGATAAATCGTCGTACCTATACCATTGAAAATGATTCTGAGCGGAGACAGTCAGTTATCCTACAAAATAATTCTTTATTAATATGACTATGTGTTTTCGATACTTTCTAATTTTGGAAGATTGATCATATTCATTTATTTCAATAATTATTTTATTTATTATTCATATTTCATCAAAATGTGAACACAAACAGTAAAGTTATAAACAAATTGAGACTAGATTTTCAATGTTTTTAAACCACTGCAAAAAAACTTATGAACGACTTTAAATTAAAAATTTTAAGAACTACAAATTGTATGATATACAATTGGTTTATAATATACCTACGTCTAATAATAATCAAAAATTGTTGTACATTATAAATGACTATAAAAAGTTCAAAAAAGATCTGAATTATTATTAAGTTTTTTTTTGAATTTTTTCATTATATTATGTATTTAAAGTGTGTATCTTAGCAATTAATGTAAATTTAAATTTTAAAGTATCTAAGATTATTCAGTTTTGAATTATAGAAAAAAAAATAGTAAATAGATTTTGTAGAAAACCTAACCTAACCATGTGAACGTTTTTTCGTTTTTTCCTTAATTTTGTATTTTTTTTTCCTTATAAAATGATATTGTATATAATTTCTTTTTTTGTAAATGCACAAAAAGGTAATATTATAGTTGTTACAATTCTGTGTATTTTTTTAGATGGTTTTTTTTAAAAAAAAAGGTTGATACCTACCCGGTGTTTTGTAAAAATATTTAATTTTTTTTCTGTATGAAATTAAATGATAATTGTATAAAATACTGTATTATATTTAATTTATTCTAACCTCTACTCTGAAAGCTACTGTAAACAAAGTTATGTAAATCACTTTGAGAATTCTCCCGATATTAGAAACATTTATTAGCAGAAATGTTTATAGTTCCCACCAAATGAGAAAATATGTTGAATCCATTTGGTATGACTTAATATATACAGAACCGTATTGTTAATAAGTAATAACTAAGTAGCCTAATAATTACTATCTCTTATCCAAACATAAAACGCTTAATAAGTTGAGTACAATTGGTTGATATATTGATGTGTATTTATAGATACTTGAAAGTGTTTTAAAAATTCATATCTTCTTACCATTTTAAGTCCACTATCAGATCTTATC
This sequence comes from Macrosiphum euphorbiae, assembly GCA_949089665.1. Classification (NCBI taxonomy): domain Eukaryota; kingdom Metazoa; phylum Arthropoda; class Insecta; order Hemiptera; family Aphididae; genus Macrosiphum; species Macrosiphum euphorbiae. Next base: position 7,512,732 of record CARXXK010000003.1, on the reverse strand, counting down.
TTTTGAAAACTGTAAATAGTTGTATTGTTATATAAACTATTGACTATTGTACATCGAAACATAGAATGTTCTTTTCCGTCTCTCTAAAAATATGGTGTTCGAATGTCTGTAAAATACCCTTTTACGATAAAATCAAAGAACCGAGTAATTCGAACGAACTATATCGTTTCTACGAAATTAATAAAAAAAAATATGAATATTTTCACGAGATACAAAGTGAAATAATCCGAAATTACAAAGAAATATTATATAGGTAGTATTATATTATTGTAGTTAGTACCTATAGGTATCTATACGGTACAGAATATGTATGATATCGTTTCTGCAAGATATATCGATGTAGGTACTAATGTATAATATTTATAGGTGAAGAAACGTGTGTTAAATTATTGTCTTTATATTATTACAAACGGAACAGAAATAAAGAAACGTTTCGCGGAGTTACCTGCGCCTATATATTGATTTATTATTATTATTTTTTTTTTTTTCAAGTTCTTGACATTTGCGGTAAAATATGATTTCCGATGTGCGTTAATCTAGTCAAACGTTATAGTTGTCAGAGTCGACTGTAAAATGCCGGAAAAAAACATTCACGTCCTTCATTGGCGACCACCGAATCCCTCCCCTCCCCTCCCCTCCTCGCCAGTGGCGGCCGCGTGTGCCGCCGAAGGGTGGAAATACGATCCGCCAGTAGTTGGTGTTGCCGTCATAATCAGTCGTTGTTCGGACTCCGTTACGGTTACTTGGATTTCGATACGGTCACGAATGAATTCTTCGAGTGAGTAGCATCCCCATACGCGTGTTTTCGATTCCCAAAATGTGTTCGTGTCGCTCTTAAATACAATTTTTTTTTCGTAAACACAACAATACAATCACGTGATCTTGCGGGGAGAGTGAAATAGGTACACTTTGGATTACCGTCGGATTTCCGTTGCGATAAAATTCACGGGTACGTAAGCTCGATTGCATCTATATATATATATGCTTTAAGATATTATAATATATTATTATAATGCGTAGTAATGACGATATCTACAGCTAAAAGTGTTTTGCTTAAAAATAAAGTAGAATATTTCACGGATATTATACAAGTAGGTATACCTACTTAAAAATAACAACGATAATATTTTCGTGATGATTTCGTTATTGTTTTAAATGGAAAGGTGAATTATTTTATATGGATATTGTTTTGTTTTGAAATTAACTTTGAAAAGACACAAATAGTGTTTCAATAACTGCTTCTACGACAAACGAAATACAAAATATAATAGTTTACAAGTGTAATTATCTTTAATAAGTTATACTTATATCGACTTTGTTGTACATTATGTTTAAATATTGAATAACAATACTGAATTTGCAATGTATATTTAAATTATTTTATGTCACGAGATATCTAAGTATGAAGTTAATATTCAGTAATAGTAAATTGGATATATTTTAATATTATATAGGTACCTAATAACAAGAATTTTTTTGTTATGACTTGTATTTTGTTCGGTACCTATTATTTTTTAACTTGTAATACTATACATCTATTTCTCTGTAATGTTCATATTAATTTCTGTACTGCAATAGTACGACGTTCTCTTTGAATGGTTCATCGGAAATCGTGGCAAAATGTTGTATTAATTAGATAATAATAATTGTTCATCATTAGTTGTTATAAAGGTAGGTACTATTCCAACAAACCTCATCAAATATTATCTTTTTTCGTGAGATTATGGTTCCAATATACTTATTTGATATTATAATAAAATATTATTGTAACACAAAAAGAATTTTACCAATTTATTATATAATAAACTATTGTAAATTAAGAAAGTTTTTGAAGAACAAAAGTCAAAGGATGGTTTTAAAATGTTGAAGGCATATTTTTTTTGGTTTTTTTAAATTATTAAAAATGTTTAAGTTAGGTTACATATTATTAAAACCACTTATTGTGATTTAGATAAACCCTATTATATTCTTTAGAACATATTTTCATATAATTAATCCAAATCTTGACATAAAATATTAAATTAATATTTTGTTACAAATAAATGAGTACTGCATTTAAAATTTTAAAAAAGATTGTCTTAATTTGAAAATATATTACAAACATTTTGTATTCATTAGGACTTTACGAAAGTATATTCAAACAAAACGAAATAAAACTTATTAAAATAATTATTTATATAGTTTGATATAATTGGTGCAAAATATAATTTAGATTTTTTATCAATCGTAATAGTTTAATATTGATATTTACCTAACTAACAAGATTTTATATGACTTTATAAAGAAAGAAAGACGATAGTTTGATTAAATTTGTTTTTTTTTTTTTAAATAATTATTAAATTTAACATCCCAAGTTTATTAATCTTGTATACATACCTATTACATATTTTTTCCATAAGCAACACTCATATTTTCTTTTTTCATTTAAAATCATAATTATTATTTAATTTTATAATCCTATATGTATGTATTAATGAATACACTTTGTTTATTGTTAAAATTGTATTAAAATAAAATATCAATAAAAAAATTTGAAGAAGTAAAAATAATCAATATAATTTCCCTTTGGACTTGATTTTATTTATATTATATAAAAAACAGAATTACCGAATAGCATTTATCCACCTATATTCATTGTATAATAATAAAAGAAAAGTGTACAAAAATAGGAAATTAATTTAATTTTAACCGTTAGAATAAACGACTTTTTAGCTTTTACAATTTTTAGAAAATACTGATTCTTTTAGGTAAATTATTTATTGAAAAAATAACCACAAAAAATAATTTTATAACAAGCATTGGTACTGATTAATTGGACAAACATAAAAATATGTTTGAACTCATTACTAACCAATTGAAATTTTTTTATGGTTGAGTATTTCAGTAAAATTACAGTCTAGTAAAATAAAATAAATAGTGAACACAATACACCAAGTATTATGCCTTTTTCAATACAAGTAACTTATCGGAAAACAACAAAATATTTGAAAACATTTACATACCATTAAGGGAGTTCGATGCAGTGTTTTTTTGCCCATTCTATACCGATACAATACTTGTATTGTGATAAGAAATCTGAATCACATAATATATGAATTTATTGTTTAAATATAAATGTTTTTTTTTTTTAACACGAATCGTCCCACCTTTTAAGTTTTTAACTTATCTTTTCCTTAAATTTGATTTTAACTTTTAATTTAAAATCTTAACATTGAAAAATGTTTAAACAGTTATCACTGATTATATTATATGGTTTTATAAAAATAGTGCGACGATCGATTTCAAGTATACTTCATAGAAAATTTAAATATGTTTTAATATTTGTAATATTACATTCGATTAATATCGGTACGATGGACCATATTATGTACAATATATCCACATGATTTTTAGTGAAAAATATTATTCTTTGACTGCAGATTGGTTTTAAGTGGCATGTGTTCATGAGCCCTGCTAATTCGGACGTAGTCATACACACTTGTAAGTTATAATGATCACTACTACACATATATAATTACATGACTCGCACTCATAACCTCAATAACAATTTCTTTATATTTAACTCTTTAAAAACTGTAGGTAATTAAATTCCCATAACTAAATATTTCTTTATCGAGGATAGCAATCACTAATCTATTGACAATATTGGTTATATTGGTGTTAGATATTAATTCTATCCAAGCAACTCTTAGGTAGTAATTCGCCATACCATAATATATTGTATTATATACAATAGGTTACAAAAAAAAATTGTCTACAATAATTAATTTAATATTTTAATCACACTCTCGAATACTTTACAAATTGTCTGAGTGTATAATATAGGTCTATTCATTTGCCCCGGAATTATACAATACATATAAAACTATAAATTATATTTATTATTATCAAAAAGATTTTACAATTATGATAGATTTTTTTAAGTAGTGTTTGCTTAACAACTATTTACCAACACAATAATTAATGAAATATTTACGTGAAATCAAATACCAAAATCGATTGCTATTATAAGTTATAACTATTTATCCATAATTTTAAACAGTTAATATTAACATAATTAGTGAAAATTTACAACTATTTATTATTTATTACTATAATAATGTGGTAATATAATATTAAATAATGCTGTTTACCTATTTCAAGAGTTTTAATTGAGTTTTTGAAAATCGTTCGTTAATGTCTTTGAACAATATTATTAATTATTATAGGTATGAACTAATTTGTCAGTCAAGAAAACCGACAGCTATAATTTTAAATATATGTGAAAATTATACCTTTAACCTTTATAAATAACTATTAATCGTTACTATAAATTTAAAAACAAAAATATATTTAAACTCGTTGCGTGCTTCTGTGCTAGATATAATACTCGTATTATATATATTTTGGTAAATTTATTTCTATACTTAATATATTTTTTTTACTTAAAATGATACAACTACCTCACATTATGTACGATAAAAACCATAAACGTATTTTTATGGTAATTTTTTTTTTTAACAACGTTACATCTTGTATGATGTTTCATCTGAGTTTTTTTTTAAATATTCAAGAAGATATGATTCCTTTTAAAATATGTAATATTCCTAAAAATGTAAGAAAAACAGTTTTTGATTGGGTTTGATAAAACTTATTTGAATAATATAAAAAAAAATACCGAAAGTATACCACTAATAAATTTATGTCTTATATTGTTGTAAAAGTACTATTTATGTAATCATAGATAATCATAATCATAATCAATCATAATTTATATAACCTAATATTATTATTTAATTTCAAATTGTCTTGTAAGTCTTAAACCACATAGATAATATTTGTATGTAAGTTCTAACATTCATAATGTTTATTTACTAAATTTGGTGTAATACATTTGTAATATTTTTTTCTTAAACTGAAAAATATATAATTTACATTGCAAAACGAGGAACATGTTTTATCGCGTTAGTAGAAAGTCTGGTGATTCAAATGAACAGAAATAACATCGTAATCGAATCTTATCAATGTTACCAGAGTCTGTAAAATCTAATTTTAAGTTTTAAACATCAGAAAGAAGGAAAAACATTCCAAGGTATTTTAACCAGGTCAAATTAAATTATACATTTTACTTATCTAAATAATCTAAATATATTTTAAATAATATTAAAAACTGAGAGAGAATGGGCTGTAAAAGTTAGAACCCAAAATTCATATTTCATCATATTTGTGTATGGATTGCTTTAATAAACGTATTTTAAATACATTTACTTACAGTTAAAAAATTAACCAGGGAAGTATTCTGCTGTATAGAGTTATCGATTTTACCTCGTCTATGGATGTATTAAATTTGGATTCAAAGATAAACCATTACACAGGAACGAAAAACAGTCCTGAACACCAATTGGCATGTCTGGCATTTTTTTTTTAAAGATATTTTATATTTTATTCATACTACAATTATTAGTTATTTATTGTTTGTCACGTCTGCGCAAAAAGTTAAATTTTCGATACCAACTGAAGCGTTAGGAAATGACCTTTTTCCGTCCAGTGGACACTAAACTCCCGAGGGGGTGGAAAAGTTAATGTCCAAATCAGATTAATATGCTTGAACGTTTTGATGGTTTTTGTCTAATATATCAAATAGCAGCTGATTGGTGGATTTCTCCCGTGCTGTTCTATGAAATAGCTTGCTGAATCTAGATAAAATTAAAAAAAAAATTTAAAGTGTAAATAAAAAACATATTTTTTTGTGAGACTTTCCCCCCCCCTCCGCAAAAAAAATGTGTGGCTACGCCACTGCCCACGAGCACATGACGAACAGTTCATTATAGTACGCTGATAGAGGTGGTTTCTGAGGCTTGACAAAAAATATAGGTAGTTGTGAGTATCGTGTAAGAAAGCAATTTTAGTCATGAGCAAAATGCAGCTAGCGCACAGTGGTCGAAAAACTAAAAAAGGTGGCCAAAAATGAATAACTGAAACTATGATATTTATAAATATACAATTATCATTGAAATACATTTTTATTGATATAAAATATATTACAATTTATTTTAATGATTATTTTTTTTCTGAAATGTATTCTGGTTCTTCATCACTGCAATAATTAATGTCTAGCAAAAGATCTTCGACTTCTGGGAGCAGTTTTTTTATATTATGTTTATCAACCATGTGTAGTACTATTTGTGAATATACACTCATGAATATTTCCACGTGTAATTTTATTTAATAAAGCCATGGTTAAAAATAAATATATTATTTCACTATAAAGAAAGATAATACCAAAATGGTATACATGCAATTTGAATCACTGGTTAAAAAAATAGCGCAAATATGCGCAGCTAATTTTTATTTAGTATTGTTCACTGGACTTTTCCCAACGAACTGATATAATTTTCGTCGTGTAACTCGATGAATAAACATACTAAATATCTACGTTTTTAATGACATATAAGTTTAATTTAGTTTTATGATAATATTTTATCAAATATATTATGGTACACACGCTCACGTACCTTTATCTATCATTATATATATACATATATATCTCTCATATCACATTTTATAAGTACCGACGATAATCACTCAATTTAATACCATAATTAACAGAGAACTTATGTTAATTATATTTCGACTATTTACAATACATCGATGTTATATCAACATTATATTTATGCTATATATAGCATTTTATGTACTTAAATTAGTGTTTTGTCAAAAAAAAAAATATTTTTAAATACAATAGGACTTGTAAAAACATTTTATTTTTAGAAAATTAAAGTTTTCTAATATTTAAAATAATGATTTTTGGCCACCTATTTTAGTTTTTCGACCACTGTGTAGCGCCTGCTACTGAAATAGGTACCTACCTCACTTTCCACACAAAATACTATTTCAATTAATAATACGCGTTATGTTGAATTAATTGTTTTCTAAAACATTGCATATTATATTATACAATAATAATAACTATAGTCATATTATATCATACACTATTGTTATTAACTTATCAGTCAATAACGAGTACCGTAGTATGGTAATAATAATAATAGGTACATAAAAAAAAAACTTAAAATTAGATAGTCTTAAATTCTAAATATTTTGAAAATTCCATTGTGGAAAAAAATGAATAGATATTGCACAAAGATATATATAAATATCTCTGCGATAAAGATACAGGGTAATTTTTTTGAAGATGCTTATCTCATTTTTATGTTTATATAATTATATTACCTATTAAAACTTCGATTTTTAGAATTTTTAAGTGTAGTTAAAGACAATATATTTTTGAATACTTAAATTTTTACAACATTTAAGGAGTATCCTGTGGCAGTACCAATATTGGTTTTTCAGAATATGAGAGCCTACATGTTTTAAGAAAAATTGTGAAATACATGTTTTTTTTTAAAAACTTTGACTTTTTGAAATCGAAATCCTTTGAGTTACTCTACCAGCTTAAGTACTAATAAAGATAATAGTTTATTAAATACTTTGTAAATAGATCATAGTTAGGTAATTGTTAAAATTAAGTACCATATAATATGCAATATAAAATATTTATTAATCATTTCTACTTAGCCCCAAGTATATTGAGACAATTTTCGTAAGCTACAAAATGCTTATGGAATAATATTACAACCGATAATACTCAAAACAAACGTAAATAATATTCTTCAAATAGACTATTTATTATCCTTAGTATATAAAGTAGAATAACTCTGAAACTTTTCGTTAAAATGTTGATAATAATTCGTTAACCTTTAGAGAGTAACTGTGATGGATGTGTTACATTTGAATTCAATGATATTAAATAATTCTGAGCAAAGACCTATAATATTACTAGGTGAGTTTATAATTTATTTATTTATTTATTTTACTATTAGGCATTAGTGCTACAGACTATAGTAGATTAAATTAATATTAGACGAAAAAAATGCATTTGAAAATATCATTAAATAAAAGTAAAAATATGATATTAAAATATAACATAATAATGTATTTTAAAAGTTTCTATAGTAAGTGATGAGGATTAATATTTTTAAATTGAAAACAAAACTAGGTACTAAAATCGTTAATCTTTGAATTATCTATAATTTCATAATTTTAGTGATTTTGATGAATTTTGTCAACATTTTAACTTCAGATGCTTATACAAAATTATTGTGGATTTACACTTTACTTTTTTGTTACTCAATATTTTTGATAAAATTCAATTAATTTATTAAATAAAAAGGAAATCTTATGAAGTACCTTCAGTTACATTTTAGGCCTTTTGATTAAGATAAAAAATATGGTCAAAAACTAGTGTTGCATAAATTAAATATTTCTGTTTTTTTACAATCATTTTTTATTTATGCTAAATTTTACTAACAGTTAAATTCAATTTTCCAGCAGAAACCCTTGGTGATAAAAATTGAAGCATTTCAATGTTCCGGAACTCGATGACATACAAATAACACACCCACACATTGTAAAACGAATGCATTCATCCCTCTGATAAGAATCTAATAATTGCATACAAATATTAATGGAGCATAAATAAAATCAATGAGTATACCACAGAAATATCATGATTTCTTGATTACAACTGTTAAATTAAGTACATATTTTACGGTTATCACCATGTGACAAAAAAATAAAAAAATAAAAAAAAGTAATAATAATACAATGAAATACATCCAACAAAAGTGATTTTAGATGAAATTTGCATTTTTATAATTATATTTATTTATCGGGATTTCATCGCATGGCTTAATAATAGTCATTATTCAACGCGTATTGATGTCAAATAACATCAAGTCTGATAAACGTTTTGCCATTTTGGAATTTATTAAATAAATTCCCTGTCAATGGAAATTTGGCTTTCGACGAAGTCCTACGAACACCCCGAAGTCGTAGTTTAATAATCATCAAAAGTTCAACAGTTGTGCGCAACTTCTATGCGGCGTGTATTACAATGTAATATTATCGTCTGTACTATTTAAACCGTGTCTTAGCTACATAGGTACACAGGTATTTGCTTTGGGGGGCTTATAGGTCATAACCATTACATTATTAAGTGATTACAAGTTACGACGTAAATCATGGTTCCTCGTAATTGATGCCGGTGCGGGTTCGCCTAATAAATTTGGACGTTCAGTGTGGTGGCAGCTCAGTGTCCGCGTAACCGAGAAACGAGGTCACGTTATATTTTAATATTGATGAGGGGTTGGGGGATGAGGGGGAGGCTAGAGGATCACTGCGAAATTCCAATACGATATTTACATTTTTAAAGAATTATTGTGGTAGCCCAGTCGTGAGTATCTACTCTGACACGAGTACACATTATTGTGTTATATCTGTGTATAATGCGATTTCTACTGTGCTGCACCCAGTGCCGTAAAAACCGGGTGTGCAAAGTGTGCACCGCACACAGGCCTCAGGCCTCATAATATATATCGAAGGGCCTCAAAAGATCTAAAGACTAATATTAAACTAATATAAAATTATTAAAATATATAAATTATTTATTATTGATTTGGAAAGGAAACCAATGTTATTACATTTTTTTTTATATAGCATGGACTCGTGATCACTGTTTTTAGATTTTGAGAGGAACGAACAAATGTATTGATTTTACAAGATGTGTATAATTTTTTTCATTTCTGTCGGTCATCAACAATGGATAGTAAAAATATTCCGAATTTCGAGATCAGCATTTTTTCTGTTAGAAAAGTGAATCTAGTTGGTACTTTTTGGAGATCAAAACCGAAATTTTTAGTTTTAGATACTTATTACAAAGCGTCAATAAAAAAAAAAAATTGTAATTTTTACCTAAAACCAAAAATTGTATTTTTTAGTATAACTCGAAAACTAATAACCGTAGACCATTGAAGTTTTTACCAAATATTTATATTAATATTTTCAATAAATTACATTTTGGAAAATTTTTACTTTTTTGAGTTAGTTATAGCCTTGAGAAATTGTTTTAAAATCATAGATTATTTTAAATTAAACATTTTTTTTTTGTTTAAGCCCGAATTTTTGTCTCCTGACTTTAAAAATTGCAAAAAAAGTTTTTGAGGTGTGTATTGAAAAAGATAATAAGGGGCCTCAATATTTTGGTTTTGCACACAGGCCTCAAGTAGCCTAGTTACGGCACTGGCTGCACTGCCCTGCACCCATGATAGTGTAACACGTTTGATCAATAAGGAACCCGGCATTCATATGATGTTGTTTTTGCGCGGCGTTAAATACAATTTGGCATAAAACCGTGAAAGTATAATCGTTATCTGGGCGTGAAAAATGTACGAAAAACAAATCAAGTAATATTAATAATAATAATAGTATATGATATTATGAGCTCGATCCTCGAATAAAAAAAAAAAAAAAAGTAATAATAATAATGTTACAAAAATTCAAGTGATGGAGCTGCAATATATGCTGGGATGGTACTCGTGTGGTGTATGTATAGCACGCGAAAATACATTGTGCTTTCGTGGCCTTGTTACTTTTACGACTAACGCTCTTGTGTGAATTTCATTGTATTCGCATAAGCTTTTTCTCTTACACGTCTATCGCATTGTCCGTTGTTCGCGAAAGGGTTTTAAATATCTACACTATCACATACGATTATATTATATAATATTGTTATGCTTTCACTGACCGTTTGGTGTATTATACTATACAATAATATCGATCGAGAATTTGACATGGCGTCCGATGTGTGTAATTTTAATATTGTAAGTTTAAACAAACGTCCAAAAATATTATCAAGCTGCTGCGATATTCCGGTGATTTTTTTTTAACCTCCCGCCCTGGTAACTGTACGACAGTTTTGTATTTATTTATTAGTCATTGAACTAATATTCTATTTTTATCTTATCGACGACGGTTTTAGGTAGGTGTAATCCTCGGAAACGTTATTATCCTCGTTTTAGATTGAAAAAAAAAAACATTATAAATTTAAATTTAAAAAAAAAAAACCGTGAAGATGTATTGCAATAAATCGTATTTTATTACTGCGACTAAATTAAATAAATTAAAGTTTAAAACTTTAAAATTCAGTAAATATATTAATATTTGATGATAATAATATTATGTGTATGATAATCATAAATCATAATAATATATTAGGGCTGTTGTAAAAAATACAACGCTCGACTACTCTATTGTTTCAGATAATAGTACGCCCGCTCGAAGGTTAAATTTATAGTATAAGTACATGACTATGGAATATCTTTGGTTTAAAATCGTTGATTGAATCACTATAATATGTCCATCAGATAATTTTTCTATAATGTATATAATTTGTATTTTATCTGATTTTAAATATTTATTCTGAAGTAAATGAAGTAAAGTCATTAAATCCATGACAAAATGGGTATTCAGTATTCACATTATTATTATGGTTTATAATTGACATTCAGCTATAGCGGTTTAATATTCCCCGTAAAGAATTATGTAAAACAGTTTACGCTCAGATTATCCTTTTTTTTTTTTCGAAGGAAAAATACAAAAATAATATTAACTACCACGCACGTTCCATCAAATTTAGCCAATTTATTCCAATATCTCCATAGCGTTACAAATGATTGATTGACGGATAACTTTTCATGACACATTTGTACATATTGTTAATATATTAAATAGAAAACTAATTTATTAAATACCATATACGCCTAATAGACTTTGTTGTTATTTTCAAAAGATAACTATATAATAATTAAATAGTATAGATTAAGTTCATGTAATTTTAGTGTCAATTAGTTACTGTTATAGATAATATAGTTGTTAATTTATTTTGTAAATAATTTTATTATAGTTTCATTAAATTTAGATGTATTTTAAAAAGCTCATAATAACCTAACCTAACCTAACCTTATGTACCTATAGTATATATTATTTTCATATAAAAACTAGTAAAATGTATAAACCTTTTTATATTGAGTCGTAATTTGTTCATGTTTTAGTGTTGTGATAATTACTATAATGAATACACTAACTGTTAAATATAATTATTTTTATTTATCATAAAATTATTTGAGTACACTTGGGACTTTGTTTCATAATGACCTCGAACAATCAACATGGCGTTGAAATAGCTTTAAATTTTCTATCAATTTTCCATAAATTAGAAGACCATAACATATTTCAGTTTTCAACTGGATTGGAATCCGTAAATTGAATTATAAATTAATTTTGGGTCTTTGATCAGACAGCATGGTTTTTTGTGACCTAAACATCCCAAGTCAATGGAATATTAAATGCAGTAATCAGAAATTGTTGCATAATGCTCAGGGTCAGGATGAAACGTTAAGACTTAAAAAATTCTACAATACATGGGCTGGAACTTTGTACTGTTTTATAATAACTATTGACATCGAATAATTAAAACTATTCATAAAAGCGTGTTCATACATTATAATAGTTATGTGACAGTGAATCGAAAGTTTTAAATAATTTAAAGGAAAACAAAGTACTAATATTTTTATTTATTTAGCTACATAATATTGTAAAGATGTGATACATATAAACTGCTTAATTTACCAAAGTATTAACTGATAACTAATTTATGAAAATCACTCAATACGAATCAATTATCTCACCCAAAAATCACATTTAAATACACCATTTTAGTTTAAAACAATTACTTTTACTCGTTCGTTCAATAAATTATAGACAACAATTCAGTTGTATACCAAATGTTTGAATAACGCTTTTGCTTATTGATAACTATAATAATAACTAACTAATAATAATAATAATAATAAAATAAGCCTATACTCGTAATATTAAAAGTCTCAAATATTAATGTTGTGTTACATTATCGATAATCGGCTGTAAATATTCCGTTGGCGAACTACAAACAAAAGGACGACGGTGGTTGGAATCATACGAATGGTCGTCGTTCACTGCCGCCGTTGTATAGGTATACCTAGACTAATTCTATACCTATGCTATCGTCGTATTTGCATAATATAATATTATGTTATAATATATAACAACTATACAATACAATTATACGCACCCGTCGATAAAATACATAATGATAACAATTATAGCCTACTATATTTTACCAACAATTCATTCGACTATATTATTATTACATGTGGGTAGGTATGCCGCAAACAAAACCAATAAACCGCATTCGGGGAGTATGACGAACGGAAATAATGTAGGAAATTGAGAAATGGCGAATGTTTTATGTCACACTATTATAGGTACCTACAGTTATTATTGGAATCGTTTATACGAATCATAATATCGGTGTCCACTTCATATGGATTTCAGTGGCTAACAATGGTTCACACCAAGTGTTCATACGACGATCGTGCTGGGAAGTCACCAAACTTTAAACCCGTAAAAATAAAACTACCATCAAATGTTCCTCGGAGTGTCACTATTCAAACAAATTAGGTTTTGAACTAGGGCATTTATGCTTACATTATAAACTTTTTAAACTCGATTTTTTTAAAATTACCAAACTTTTTGCAGGCTGCACTTTAATGGCAGCGTAACGAACCGGATCTAAAAAAAATAATAATTGTTACAGATAAAAAACCTCGAGTAACTCCTATGCGATACCGGAATGTTTGCCCAGCCCATTCGTGGGATTATTTTTTATTTTTATTTATGTGTCTTGCGGTCACTTTGTACACGAATGAATCCCTGTCTGAACTGATGACAATAGGTCATGGGGCGTGTGACACAACCGCGGTTAATTGATGACACCATGCGTCCTTTATACAGCGCATTATATTCGAGTGTTTTATTAATAGTCGGGCGTGTACCCAAACAATACCTGAGCTCGTACGTTCGGGAAATTTGACGTCCATCGGACGGCGGGTGTGGTGGCTAATTAAATTTGATAAAAATAATAATAAATAAAACGTTTCTTTTAACCATTCATCACAAACTTCGAACATGGTCGGAGAGATTAAAGAGGGGGTGGATTATGTGGCCAATCATAATAATTCAAAATAAAAATCAGACTTAATATTCCATAAATTGGATATTGGACATAGAATTTCTTAACTTCAGTGATACATTTAAATGAGTTTCGATCTGTAATCACATAACAATAAAAGATATATGTTTCCATAAAAACGGCATTTTTCATAAGAAAAATAATAATAGTTAAAAAAAAAAAATCATATTATTTATATTGTTTGACTTATATAATAGGTCACTTGTGAGTGGGTAAACGTCCATATCAAAAGTAAAAATAACTACTATCAAAGTATAATATAGCGATTTTTATTTTAGGCTTTAGTGATTTTTAGATGTGAAAATATATCTAATTTTAAAGTGCTCCGAACACTCCTAGATTGGTACAATGGAATGATTTAATAATATTATTCTCTTTTGTTTGCATAATATAAATAATATGATGTATTATAAATAACTCAACAATTATTATTATCACGTCATGTTGTAAAAAAAAGTCCACGCAACAGTAATGACCGTAAACAATAAAACTTGACATTGGGTTTGGCGAACTGTGTAAAATAATATAAATACTTATAGAACTGAATTATTGTAATTTATCACTTCACGATGATGTTTAAAACACAAAAAACATTGTTCAAAATATTATAAAATTGAAAATGCTTTTCATACTCAAAATCTATATATATTTTTTAACCCTTGGACAGTGTAAAAGCTGTTCGAGGTCGCATTTTAGTAGAAACATAATATAGTTTTGAAATTTGGACGAGTAAATTGATTATGACAGCTGTCAACTTTCGGCTCTCAAATATATTAAGTGTGAGTGAACGAGTATACATATTAAACAGATAAATTCAAATGTGGTACGTTTTTTGGTCAAATTTAATATTGCTCGGAATATCATTATAGATAAATTTAACAGAAAAGTTAATCTATAAAACACTATCAAAATACAGTAATAAAAGCATTCCGTTTGGATAAAATAACTATTGTGATATCAACGTAAGTGAGTACAAAAACGAAACTGTTAAAAACAAAGGAAGCCCTATTTGCGTGTTTCAAGTCATTGAGTAGGCAACTGTAATTTTATTTTGCATTCAATAAAAAGATTCTGAGTGGAGTTTCAGTGTAATATTAATGTTTTATGTATGCATAACATTTCATCACATGAGCGAGAGTAAGAATAAAAAGATAGTGCGACCTTAGGTATTGTAAAATAAATTATTGAACCAAGTAACAACACATAGTTAAATATATATTAGGTACTTAAATTGGACAACATCGTGTTTTTACTGTTTTCCCGGCATTTAATGATCAAAGTCTAAAATATTTAACTTATTCAATATTATCTAACGTACCATTCGTACCTATGTCGATGAATAAAAACTATATTATTGGGATTCGTACGTATTGTGTAAAATGTAGCCGTCTTAAAACAACTAGGCAAACATGAAAACTGAGGTAAAATTACTAAAAAAATTTTCAAACCATTATTGGTTTTAGTTCGATCGTATAATATCATCATATCGTCGCCCCAGTTCAAGACTGCAACAACTCAAAAAAATGACTATTTTCAGGAGAGCGATTTCAAAAATCAATGAATGTTTGATCAACTATAAAATATTAAATAAATTAGCTAGGAATACAATTTTTGGTACACACATGGGACTTAAATTAATGTTTCCATTGTTACTAATATTATTATGTATCGTAAAAGCGGCTTTGCAATGTATTCATGACTTTTGAGGCATGCATTTTTTGCAATAATATTTAACTAAAAAATATGAAGACATACAAAACGTCTCATGTATGATGTATCGACGTATAGGTCGTCCAGTATACAATTTGTTTGGTTAAAAAAAAAAATCTTGAAAAGTAACACCGATGGACAAACACGGTTGAGTCCGTGTCACTACGGTCGGGTCCTGAGTAGAGGTACCTACTCGTCAGACCGTAAAAACAACGACAATCCCACATTCTTGACAATATTGTATGTATAATATATATATATATATATGTATATACATCAAGATAGATAAATTTTATTATATACCTCTACACGCAGCTATCCCCACTCACTCGCCCATCACTGCGTTACTATATATCCTTTGCCATCCCGTGCAAGGACCACCTCCGGTATCGACCATCGACCACCGCCACCCCTGCATGTCGTACCCTTTGCAAATCCGTTATTTCGGCAACATTATATTATCCTACTGGGTCGTGGCGGTTGTCCTGTCTAACGATTACTATATTTCGCCTCGTGGCCCGGCGCGCTACGGTCCAAGACAAGAATTTCTCGTAATGCACAAGTGAGGGTACCTACCTATATATATTTTCTGGAGGACCCCTTTCGGTGGCGCCTACTGGGATTAAAACGACAACAACACCGACTACAACGACAAGGGTATTATAGTACTAGGTATACAGTCTATAACGAGTAACTGGAGTTATATTTTCTGTATTTCAAAAATATTACAGGGTGCAATCGAAAAAAAGAAAACTGACAGATGTAATTGATTGCTAACTGTAATAACTTTTGTTTTTTTTTATTTTTTTTTTTTACTTTAATTGTTATGATAATTTTAATGATAATATAACCACAATATAATAATATGTATATTGATTTTCTTTACCCAACATTTATTACATACCTAGTTACACAATTATAATGTGTCAGTTGTTTCTGTTAAACCCTGTATATATTCAGTTACACTATCTGTATATTTTGGCTCACAAATTACCTGGATAACGATACACATAATTGTCAAGTCATACACGTCATATCATTATGAAAGGTCATCGAGGGAATCGCCATCTCTGTTCACAAGAAGACGTGAAATTAATTGTACCAACAATAAATAGGTGCAATATATTCAACATTTTAATAGTTGTCTGTATCATTAGCTCATACATCTTTGACGATTCTTATATAATATCTTGAATAATTAGGCATTTTAATGCAACAAAAATACATTTCTGGAGTTTTAAGTACCTTCTGAAAAATGTTTATTAATTGGAGATGTCTTGTTGTTGCTCCCAAGTATTCAGAGAGTTCAATTGGTAAAATCAAAACATAAGAAGAGTATGTTATTATCATGCACTTTAATTTTTAGTGTAGAAATACACACACAGAGAACAATAATTACTAATTTTTGTATACGTGGTGATTCAAAAAGTAATTTAGTAGGTATTTATTAAGTATAGGTGTCCGAAGGCCATATATTAAAATTCTTGAACTTATAGCCTTCATAATATTATTATTATTAACTCGAAAACTACTAGTTCAAATTTTGATTAGCATACGTAAATATTTCCAGAAAATTAATTCACTAGACGATGAACAGTATAAATTGTAGGTTGTCATTTGAAAATCATAAGTCAAGATACTACTTAAGTAATACAAAAAAAATTTTCAACAATTTGAATGTATGGCAGTAGTATAAGGTTTAAATATATTTAAAAATTCCAATTTGTATAGCCACATTATTGAAGAAAAAGGGGGTGAACGTACTTGGGGGATCACCCTGTATAGTGGTTGTAGAGAAACAAAATCAAGTTACGAAGAGTCAACAAGATTACAATACACAGTATGCAAACGTAAGAATAGGCATGAATTTCGATTTATCAATACAACAAGTCATCTTATATTTTCAATTGTATTCCAACTAGATTATTTAATTTCAAATTGTAATATTATGACAGAAAAAAAAAATGATTTTTAAATTTAAAGTTGATTTTAAAATTGTATATTGTCAAGAAGTACGAATGTTTCATATGATTTAATACAATTTAAAAATAAAATGTAATACCCAGTGGTGTAAAATGGTATGTATTGAAAGTAAAGTGTATATTTCCAAAAGTTTTTAAAGTAAATTAAGTGTTATCAAATCTA
The DNA here is from genome assembly GCA_949089665.1 of Macrosiphum euphorbiae. NCBI lineage: Eukaryota > Metazoa > Arthropoda > Insecta > Hemiptera > Aphididae > Macrosiphum > Macrosiphum euphorbiae. The sequence continues at coordinate 7,494,929 of CARXXK010000003.1, read as the reverse complement.
AAGATAAAAATTGTGAATTCTCTGTGACTTCATGCTATAAATTACATTTAGTTTGTGAGTAATATTTTATATGCTGTATGTTATAATTTATATGATTTTTTTTTTTTAAACAAGATCCATTGATAAGACTTTTGTGCACAAAAATAGACTAAATTTTAACACATTATTCTTACCCGTCTGTGTATAAACTGAATAATGCCCTCATATACTTGTTTTGTGTTTATATGTTTTTCATTACATATTATATAACCCTTTTTCTTGGCATTAATTTGCGTTTACTCGTTGATAGCACACCCGTATCATGCTGCTACTTGTTTTACATATAGTAAAACCATACGTGGAATTATTTTTTTATCATATAACATTAAATAAAAGAATGGTACCTAATGAGTAACACGTTTATTATACAATCGTTCAATATTTCATGAAATGTTTATACCTAATTGTCATATTAGTATTTTTTTTTTTGTTTTCAATCTTTAAACAATTACATATTTTATCATTATTTCATATTTTGTATTCTCTTTCCTCTTGTTGGTCAGAACTTGAACGATTTATTAGCTTTGTTAGATTTTCGCCACAAGGTCTATTAATTTTTATTTAAAACCTAAGTGCAACTGTACAAGGTATATCTACTATTTTTCTTAATTGTTTATGCCTATAATCTTGTACGTATTTGACTCGATTAATTGTTTCTCTTATTATAAAGAGTACAATATATTATCTATTATATAAAAATAAGTCCGGTTTTCCTCCCTGACGCTATAACTCGAGAACGCACGAACCGATTTCCACGGTTTTGCATTCGTTGGAAAGGTCTTGGGCTCCGTGAGGTTTATAGCAAAGAAAATTCTGGAAAATTCAGGAAAAATTCAACAGAAAAGTGGGGAAATCGTTTTTCACATACAGCGCCATCTATTATACATAGCATGTACTTCAAACCAATAGCAACGGTGCGTGATAAAGTGTTTGACAGATAGTCATTATTCTCTGCTCAGTTAATTTCATTTAAGCTAAAATAAATTATGTAAATTATGTGGATCGTGCATTTGAAGTTAAATTCAACACTCTGTCCATAGTCCAAAATGCCTAGAGAACGACGTGCGAACATCGGCCGCCGCACAAGACATGCAAGCCAGCAACAAGTATATTCAAGGAACTTAAGAGAAGAAAGACAAAATATAATAAGAGAAAATGACCGATTGAGACATCGCGTGAGCACACGAAGATCATTGGCATCATACAATCGCTTGGCATTCCAATATGATCCCACTGCGAACTACAGTGATGATGAAAATTTTGATATTGGACGAATGACGACTATATGCCGATATTGCAATGCGTTAAAGTTCAAAAGAGAAACGGTTGGATTGTGCTGCGCAAGTGGAAAAGTCAAACTGGATCCATTACTTACACCACCACAGCCACTGAAAACATTGTTTGATGGAAGTGATCCCGATTCCAGCCATTTTCTTCAACACATCCTTGAATACAATAACTGCTTTCGCATGACTTCCTTTGGAGCTAATATCATTCGAGAAGGCGGCTTCATGCCGACTTGCAAGGTAAAAGATACAACACACATAACCAACACATAATTGCAACACATAACAACTTCATATACACCACACACTACACAATCACACGATTTACAATGTATTCATGAACAAATTTTAATGATTATTTGCAATTACAGATACAAGGTAAAATATATCATTTGCATGGTTCAATGGTGCCAACCACACCAGATGAACCGCATCAATTTCTGCAAATATATTTCATTTCGTCGATGGTGGATCAGCTGAACGTGCGGTGCAATATACAGGGAGCACAACAGTTAAAGAGACGAATTATTGAACAGTTGCAAGCATTTTTTCACGCTAATAATGCTGTGGTTAATATGTTCAAAACAGCATTGGAACGAATGCCATCGGATACGCACAAATTTGTCATAAGAGCGGATTGTACTCCAACAGGTGAACATGTGCGAAGATTCAATGCACCCACCGTTAATGATGTTGCTGCAATTATTGTTGGCGATCCAACTAAATCACGAGACATTGTCGTTCAGCGAAGAAGCAATATCATGCATCGTGTAAACGAGACACATCGTTTGTACGATGCGTTACAATATCCAATCATTTATTGGCAAGGGCAAGACGGATACGACATCACGTTGAAGATGGTCGATCCAATTACAGGTACAATATTCACACACTAATTATTTCCATTATTACTTTTATTGGTTTCCATTAACAATTCATTTAATTTTGCATTTTCAGGAGTATCAACGAATAATAAAAATCTAAGCGCAATGAATTACTATGCGTATCGTATGATGATTCGTACACATGAGGAGAATGTCATTCTGAAGTGCGGTCGGCTATTCCAGCAATTCGCTGTCGACATGTATGTCAAAGTCGAGACCGAACGTTTAGCGTTCATCAGATTCAATCAGCCAAAGCTACGATCTGAGGACTATATACACTTGCGTGATGCTATTCATTCAGATGGTGATGTTCAGAATATTGGACGACTGACGGTTCTCCCATCAACTTATATCTTATTTTTTTTCTTTATATTTTAATCACCAAACGAAAAAAAACATAAAAAGAATCTGGTGGCGAAACGGAGTTCGCCGGGTCTGCTAGTAATATTATAAAGTATAGGTAAATATTTAATACATAATTTTGATATATTATGTGTATTATTTTTTTTATTTTTTTTTTTTGTTTATCAATTCGAAGATTAGTTTTTAACATATTTTTCACAATAAATGCCTTCTCCATTTTTCTCCACCATTCGCCACATTCAAGTGACTCCCGCATCCTGCATTATTTGGCTAATGTATCTCGTCCTAGGTATTCCTCTTGATCTTGTTCCTTCTATCATCCCTTTAATTTTTAAACTGTGCAATTCATCTCCATGTCTCAACTTGTGTCCTATCATCTGCCATCTCCTTCTCTTTATAATATTTATCAATGATCGGTTTTCATCTATTGTCCTCGAGATGTCTTCATTTGATCTTCTATCAGTTCAGCTTATTCTCTGCATCTTTCTCCAACACCACATCTCCAGAGCTTCTAACATATTTTTCTCTTTCTTATTGAGTGTCACTTCCGTATAACGCCAAACTCCAGACGTATGTTTTTATCATCCGTTTCTTCGTTACGATGTTCATATCAATAAATACATTGAACAATGCAGATGAAAGTGGGCACCCTCGTCGCACACCTTTTTACATTCGGCAGTCACTGTTGTTGTATTAATATTAATAATGGTTTCTTGTATATATATTAATACAATATAATATATAATACTCATAAGTATGTATTATACCGATTCATATTGGCTATTTGGAAAATGACATACTATTATTGTATTTGTGTATTTGAATTTAATATTTACGATGAAAATTACAGTACCTATTATATCAATGAAAAATGGAGAAAACTAAAACAAAATATATTTTCATATCATTGTTGATATGGTCGAATGGGCGTCCTCTTAGTAATATAGTTTTAGTCCATTTTTCACGTTTCATAGGCATTTTATTTTATGATAAAGTTCACGTCCACCTTTTACGTGAAATGTCAACTATATTCTTACAGAAATGTCCACTGGATTGACCTTTTCTACGAATATTAAGAAAATAAAATATCGTGCAAATTAGGTATAACGTCTTATTCTGTTTGTTAAAATAATATAGTTTATGACATCAACTTAAAACTTGTATTCGTTGACCTTCAATTTAATATCTATTAAAAACGTAGGTATTCCATAATTTAATATGGATGAATACAATTTATATTAGGTTGTATAATAAATAAAATACCTTGAAGTCTATGATTTTATAATTGTTCATGTGACATAAATTGTTTCGACTCGTATGTATATACAATCCCATATAAATGACGTTAATGTATATAGCTAATTGTTCATAATACTTTTTAACTCTAATACCTATCGGCTATCATATTATGTTATAAATTGTAACACTTATTTTGTTTTATATGATACGCAAGTTAAATACATTGTGTATTCAGTTGATTTTAAATCCAACAGAAAACCTACACGTGTATGTGGGTGTGTCTTAAATGAAAGAAAAACTAAGAGATACATATAACATGATAATATATAATACATAAATAACAAACAACTAATTATAATTATAATATAATACCCAAAGTATGTATTAATTTGTAACTATACTTATCACTGCACAATCCGAAATAATAAAACTTTTAAACGGTTTTTGGTTGTGAGCAGTGATTAGTTGATAATATGATTTGTTTTTTTTTTAAATTGCAAGCAAGTTGTTCAGTTTTTATAGGACTGGATTAGTCTTAGAACAGTTTATGTGCTTAGTTCTAATTCAATTTACTTTATTTAATCATAAAAAAAAAAAAAAACTATTTGTCGATGGTTTTTAGTTCTTAGAGTTTCATGCCAAACACTTCTATTGTACCTACCTACTACCAACACTGCAGTAATACAGATTTTATTGTTGACCAAATCGATTGAATCAAAAAAAAGTGTTTGTTGGTTGCATATACTGATGTGATATTTTGGTTTAAAGTTTAGGTCGCTATTATGTTTTTATTATAAAATAAATAAACATTTATAGATTTTTCTAAATCAGTTTCAACTATACTGGTATAGCATATAAGTCATTTATAATTATTAACAGAATAACATTTTTATAATTATAAATCAATTTCAAGGTTTGGAGAATAAATATTATGTAAAACATAAATACTTGATTCTTACCCTAAGTATTAAATTGATAGGTTCATTTTACTAATTGGGAATAAAATATAGAACAATTAAGAACCTTTAATGTGTTATTTTTAAAATATATATGTAGACACGTATCAATAATCAATATGATACAATTAATTGCATACCAAATTGTTGCTAGGTAACAGATAGGACATAAAAAAATCAGAAAAATATTATACAACCTTTCATAAGAATTTTCCAATTAAACTAATTATTGACGATTGATAATATATTATGAAAAAATTTCAGTTTTTACCTTACAATTTTAATATCTGTTTTTAAAATATATTTAACTTGATTATCAAACATCAATACACCCTCAAATGCGTAATATCAATGTATTATTTTTAAGTAGTTCAGACAAAAAGTACTTTCAATTTATTTAACAAACTATCAACGATTGATAATAAATTATACTTATTACTGTTTAATTTCCATATATGTTGACATTTTTTTATATCTTTTGGTGATCATATTAATTAATTATAATTTACCTTTAAAACAAAATAGAAAATTAAGCAGAAATATTAAATTGGTAACGAAAATGATAACAAATATTTATTCAATCGGTAGGTATATACATTTGTATGTATGTATAGAATTTAAATAAATATTAAACTGTTTCCAAATATCCTAGTTGAACGAATTAATATCACAATAATGTAAATGTTTTATTTTATTTATTAGCAATATTTTCAAATAGAATATTTCTGTTTAATTTTAAAATAAAAAAAAAAAAATGTTTTCATGTTCCTTAAATATCTCAAATAGTCGATGTGTTTCGCAAGTATGTAATAATTTAAATATTAATGAAAATTACACATTTCAGACAAGATTTGGGCAGAGTAATACAATATGTACAGACGACAGGTGGATGGGTATGTAAGCTTTATAGTGATGACAAACACTGAAACGCAGTTTAGGACATTCTAAATAGAGTATGGTAAAATAGTTTAAAAAAAGATTTCAACAATAATATTATGTACTGTAATACGTAGATTATAAATGTATTATTTATGCTCAAAGGGCGGTTGGGATAAAACAAACGATTTGTTCGGTCAAACCTTGTTACCGGAATTTTCAATTGTTTCATAATATAAAAAAAAAACTATGAATTTCATACTTTTTGAGCTTTCTACGCAGTGTCCAAAATGAAAAAAAAAATGAGTGAAAAGTCATATTTTTCCAATGTCAAAAAAATCAATTATTTTTATGCAAATATTTTTTTATGATATCTAATATAGGTATTCGAAAATATATGAATGGCAATAAAATGCATATTTCAACACGTCATAAAAATTTTTTGCACCTACATAATACGATTTGCTATACGTACATTTTGATGTGAATTCCGTAAAATTAAAGTTTGTTCACCAATAAAAATATTATTAAATTTACGTATTTATCTTTATATTATAAGAATCATTAATGATATAATACATATAAAGTATATAGTTTTTATGTTATAACAATAAATTTAACTGTACAATTTGGAAATTAATACTAATACCTATAAAATATTAAATTATCATTGAATAAATTCTAAAACTTATAAAAGGTTGGTATGTAACATGAATAAGCTTTTATTGAAACATTACTGAATCTCAGTATGAGACAGACAATTTAAAATCTGATATTCAATTTTTATTTTTTTTTTTTTTAAAGAGGATTTTTAAAAAACGTTATTAAGTACTCATTGGTTTGTTTATTTAATAGTAATGATTATGAATATAACTTCATATTGGCTCATTGTAGTAAGTTAACAAGGATACTATGAACGTTAGTATTACAGGTATATTTCAATACAGATTTTAGTTATAAAATTATATAGGAATTTCCTGTTGGATTAGTATCCAGTTATCGTTTTATGTCGAGCAGTGAACATTTAGGTGGAGATAAAAATGCATTTGTTTTTAATTATACCAAGTCATTCACTATAAGGATTATCGTCCCCGTTTTCCCTTTAATCATGCGCTCATTAAAATTCTGATTTTTTGTAATTTTTAAGTATTCATACAATGAACTTTTTTTCAATCAATTAGTTATGTTTATGAACTTTTTACTGTACGTCTTTAGCACTTTTTTTTTAATGCTAATATATCTAATTCGACATTAAACGATTACTTTTTGATTTAGGCACCGACCTATATTACATTTTGTAAATTATGATTATAATATGTTTGAAAGATATTGAGGCTTTTATCGTTTAAAAATTTACTATACCAATTAATCTTAAATTATTAACATTTATTTATTTGGAAAAATTATATGAGAATACAATAAATACCTAATATACTAAAATATATTTCAGTAGATAGATTCTTGTTTTATAGAGCATCGGTGTCTCGATTTTTTCGTAATTTAAAATTCAATTGAAATTCTTTTGAAATAATTACCATTACAATAAAACTCCATGTCTCAAAATTTTTTCTTTGAGTTGGAACATAACGAAATATATATCATAATATATTTTGTGTTATTAACACAAAGTTGTAAACTTTTTTTTTAATTGTGATTTTTCAATATTATAAAAAAAAATACAGCAACCGTAATAAACAATCATTATATACCTACAATAATTGTCAACCTTTATTTATGACACTCCTCGATACATCAAACTTTTATTTTTTTATCTTGGTTTAATGTAAACACTACATTATCGATTGTAATGTAGATAGGTGTACTGTGGAATAGTAAAAGTTCGATTAAAGGTCTTTGTTCTGTGTTATATTAATTATATAAAACTACAATTTCCGTGCTATTATATTTAAAAATAAAAAAATATTTACTTTCCTTTGTTCTAGTTTTATATGTATTTTTTTTTGTTTAATATGCATAAGTCATCCAGGGAGAATTTTAAAAGTGTACGTTGTCCGATGTTAGATTCCTAGTATTCCTAGTTGTATACAACTCAAGATAATAAATAAATCATTAAAATACGTTGAATTTAGTTAATTTAATTATAGTTTACGTGGAACAAATGTGCTGTTCTATTTTTTGTTTTGTTTTATTATTAGATAGATTTTTGAAATACAAACAAAAACAGGCACATGTTCATTTTAAAGAAATGTTTTAATTATGAAACGTTTACAATATGTATATAAATGATTCGAACTAATTACAACTCCGGGATGATATTATATTGTATTCAATACCATTTGATCGCTGAAAAAAAACTATAAATATTTTATTTTGAGAATCAACTCATTGAGAACAGTATATTTTTATTTTAGTTAAATTGTCAAATAAATGCATAGAAAAATATTGTATACAATATTACAATTTAATTATACAGAATACTTACTGAAAAGATTATTAAATAAAAATATTTGGAACCGTATGTACGTGGTATACCGTAACCAAAATATGACTAAAAAAATTTCAATCTTCCTATAGGTAGTGCCTATAAACACTGTTCGAAGTAAATTGTGGTATAATCAGTGTGATTTTATTCTGGACACTGCATATTATTTCACACTTTGAAGTGATTATTTTATAAAAATCATGTTTGCATACGAGTCTGCAATGAAGTACCACATTTTATGTCATTGTTGTCCTTGCTATCATATATCTATCACCTAACTATGGTGTGATAAGCGCGTATATCGAGTGCGAATCTCGGATTAGAAAAATGATATTTTACAATTTTTTTTAGTAACATAACGTTTTTCGATTCTATGTACCAAAGCAAAGACATAAAATGTCAATATTGAGCTGGCCATGTTATGATAAATAATATTTTAGACTCATCTAAAAGCTGCAATACAAATTATCGATTTTTTATAATATAAATTATAATATTAGAATTGTTTATTTTATTATTAATAACTAAAAAATAAAAAATAACAATAACGTTATGTATTTTTCTAGTTTTTTATTCATAAAGTATTTCAACGAAACCAAAAATGATAAATAATATTTATAGGTAGTGACATAAATGCATTAATTTGGAAAGTGTACAAATAATATTATTCAAAAATTATAATAACCTAACCTTATACAGATTGATTAATTTTTAAAAGTATTTAGTATTTAACATTAATTGTTTTAATAAAACGTTGTTGTGACCTCATTATTCCTTGATTTCTGTATTTTGTAAATTTATATTTTTTTCTTTTAATACCTTGAATAAAAAATATAACATGATATTTTTCATGTTATTATTTTTTTTTACATAATTTTGCAACGTTTTACGATTAAAATCGTTTAAAAAATATATTTAATATGTTAATTGTTTTTAATTTCAAAATCATATCAATTTGATATTCCAATATTTTTTTACAGATTAAATTTTAATCCATTTCTACATATTTACTCAAATTCATTTTTTTATAACCATAATAAAGTATTATATTATATAAAAAATAATGCAAGTTTTTTGCTCCAATATTTTTGTTTTTTTTTTTTTTTGTATTGAGAGCACTTACAATTTAAAAAAAAAAACCTTTCACACTCATTAAAATTGTAGGTACGAATAACATTTCTCAAAATTGTTTGATTAATTCAGTTATTTATCCTTGTTTTTAAATTTCAAATAATATATAGTACAAACATTGTATTTATAGAGATGATCAAAGCGAGAAAGAACACAGTACACCCGGTAAGTGAGTTCTTTACATAAATGTTCATTAGTGTGTAATTTTTTTTTAGTGTTTTACTAAAAAAATATCACTTCATGATATGTATTTATGTACTTATATTCGATAAACTTATTTTTATGATTTACAATAAAAAAAAATACTCAAAATAAATTGTAATCAGTTTTCATGTAAAAAACAATATTTTTTGTGAATAGAATTTTATATGTAGATATATTTTTATTTTGTTTTATCTTCGTCGGAAATTATGTAAGTACCTAGCTATTTATTATATTACCGAGTAATTACATTTAGGTTATTATTTCTGAACTAAATAATAATAATTAAGCTAACATTTAACTATATTTGTATCGATTATGTTCTTTATTTTATATTCCCTACTTTAAGTTGTCATATTTTGCAATTTAACTACCATATTAAGATATACATAGATAACACTAATAACCCCGTCGTTGGTGCGCATATATTATATATTTTAAAATAAAGTTAGGTGCTATTCAAAGCATTCATTTTTTTAAATGTAGTTACACTTATTTCAATACTTTTATTAGTATAATTATATGATATAAAATAGAAATTAAACGGATATTACTTTAATTTTTATATTAAGTTCCTCAAAACGATTTAAATTACTTACCATAACCATTATATCATATAAAACGATAGAGAAGTAGCAGAGGGATACGACGAATTAAATTAGTTTGACTTTTGTCCAAACATATTAATGCATAATCAATCTTTTTCGATATAATTTGATTTGATGGTCTCGAAAATACTTTTTACATGTTTTGTGATAAATATTCGCAACAGCCATGTGGTTTTTCATATTTTATAACTAGGTGGCACCGAAGAAAATAAAAATAACAATAAGGTAACATCGTAAAAACGTAATAACAGTAATTGTATCAACGCTTCCAAAAGTAGGTACTTACCTACAATTAAACAAATGTTTAATAATAACAATAAAAATAAGGATAAAAAATGATCAGTTTAAATATTAATAGTTTATACTATAGGCTTAACGCATATTATAAAAATCTGAATGTTTTTATGTACAATTATCCAACAAAAATTACTTAAATACTTATCTATTTCGTTGTTTTATTTGAGATGCGTTTTCGTTAAAAAAAAATCACCATTTTAGTTTTTTAAATAAATATTTTGTTTCAATAGTTACTTTTCGTGTATTTTAATTGAGTAGGTATTGGGTATATTTGACAGCTGTTTGAAGTTCGATATATATTAAGTTAACAGTAACATTTAAACTGTCGAAAAAACTTATGTAAGGTCTTAAATGATTCATGAGGTATATCAGCATATGTTTTTTTTTTATTGTTTACCGATTTATTACATCTGTGGGAGGTTTCTATATAAACATTTTTACCGATACAATGTACTCATAGTTTGTGTACACTAATTTAATTATGTGCATATTCATTAAATATCTATAGGTATTATAAAATAATATGTTCTAGTATAATATATTTACAAACATGTAAACATAGATACGTTCATAATGCATTGTACAGTAAAAACCGTTTATAATGACTTTCAAGGGACCAAGAAAAATAGGTCATACCTAATAACCAAAATTAAAAATAAATAAATAAAGATTTAAGAGTTCACGGAAGAAAGTCCCTTTTAAGTCCTCGATCAATTTAAATGAATTCGTATTGCTATAGTCGATTCTATTATTGATGGTGCAGGGTACATACTATTATTATGCATATTATAAAATATACATTTAAGTTTAAATATTATAGGGGAAAGTTTATTACTGAATATGATTATGAATCTGGCGGTATTAAATATTAATACAGAAAGCGTTTTAATATACCTAAAAGTCCCTAAGGTCAATAACAACCAAAACTTGAATAACGATTTTTTATTATGTGTTTTATACTATAATATGATACCGAAGAAGCAAAAAGAAATCCAAGATGTATAATAATCTGCTGATTCACAAATTATTCATGTTTTTTTTTAAAATTCGAAAGAAATTCTATTAAGACAGGAGAACAATAATATAGGTAGGTATAGGTACTCTTGAATAGCGCATAAGAATATTTAATATAGTTAATCCAATTATTTTTTTTTTTTTTTCACGTCCTAGGTATCCGATTAAGACGTGTATTAAGTGCATTACGTTTTATTACTAGCTAAGAATGAACAGACTCGTAACTCGTCCAATGTCCTGTATATGGTATATTATTATTCTCGTGCCGATAAATCTCGTACTCTTTGCACAAAAGCACTCGCGTAAGAACTAAGAAAATGCGTTTTTGTAAACGAATTTTTTTTTTTACACCCTCGTCTTGTGCGATACGTCATAATATTATTACATTTTACCGCCTACATGACTCATATATGCTTATGAACCTACCGATTCTCGTAGATTAAATTACATAGTCCTCGTATATTGTTCTATCAAATTATTTCTGGTTCGCAAAGAATATAACAATAACTGCAGCCGTCTAATCAACCTTCTCGAGGTCTCATTTCGGCACAAACCGCGAGACGAGGGCGGTTGATAATAAACTAGGTGTACGTTTGCACGCAAGTCGTTTGTCGTTCGTATACCTATATATACCTAGGTATATATTATAGAATAATGTCTGGGGAGGTCGGCCACGAGGAGACCGCGACTATACAGCGGGGGCGGTGTTTGGTTTTTGCTTCGCCAATCGCACGGTATAAGTATATACTCGAACTGATCGTGTATTCTATTACGAGTTCGCACAACTAACCGACGGCCCAATAGTTGAGGGTGTGCGTACAACAAATTAGTTGGCATTAAGTGTTAAACCAATTATCCCAACTATGCAGACCGGCAGAGGTGCAGCCAGCAGCAGGCGGTGGCGCAAGTTAACGTAATTCCGTTGATGCATTTAGTCCGATTAACCTGGGGAATTGCAAGGGGAAATTTTCTTCGACCGTCATCGAACGGAAACCAATTTTGAAATTAGTTTTAAATATTTAGAACAACTGATCAACTCTTGGGGCTCGGGTCTTAGAATGTAACTGTTCGCGGACATATTTCAATAGTTATAATATAGTATACTGCAGGGTGGCCCGCCAGGATTTACCCATCGTGAGATAATAAATATAATTATCATAAATCTATATTTATTTTTTTTATTAGACTCGTAGAGACAAGGACTCCACATATTTAATTTTTTAGTTTAATTTAATTTTTTGGTAAAAAAGTTAAAAGAGTTGTATTTTTAATTTTTTTATTTTTGCAACTATTTAAGATAGCCGTTTTATAGAGTTTATATTCGTGAGAATTTTGACTTTTCAACATTTTATTTTCATTAATCTCGTAATTTTTAATACATTTTTTTGACCGGTGGTTTTTGTCCCGGCGGCGAGTCCCCCTCTATGGCTAATGGATTTATCCTCACCTATGTATAATCTAATGTTGCTTCGATAGTACATAATATATTGAAATTGGAATAATACAGAGAAGATTAGCATGGCCCCTAAGCAATGGTGACAAGTGAAATCGTGAAAAAAATAAAAATAAATATATCAAGTGAAAATGCGTATTAATCACATCGTTTTATATTATGTATAAATAATATATAAATAATAATATGTATAAAGAGCATTTGTGTGTGTGGGTGTGTCTATAACTCATTATGTAGAGTCATATAACGTGTAAACAAATAAATGCATTTTTTATTGGATCAGCCAAATTTGAAGCACGTACTAGAGTAAAAAATGTGAAGCTGGTTAATTAAACTTCCTCCACAGTGGGCCATATACGAGTAATTTTCCTTTTCCTTTTAATACGACGTTATTTTGATACTGAACATTTGAACATTGATTTTTTTAAGCCTCAAATTATTATGCTGACATAAAACGGTTTATTATACTCTTATTGACGTATTTTAGAAGAGGTTTCTCTTCTCATTAGAACAGTGGAAATATAATATTCAAGTATGTATATTACCTAATATCTATCTGTCCTTATATTATTTGGGCCCATCATTCGTTCGATCATATAATATAACCTACTTACTGTTTCGTGCATTGGTCTACTGTATAGTATAATCATATAAAATATTATTGCGTAATTAGTGTCTATTTATTTTATTACGATATGTTATTATGATATATTTATCGTATTGAAATATAAGTGTTGTTAATATGTACATTATATTGAATTTTACCTAGGTGTTCAAATGTAACATTAACTATTCATAATATTTAATATAACTAATAACTGATAAACTTCAATGGTAATTATGCACATACATACGTAGAACGCTTTCCAACAATTATTATCATGTAGGTACTATCAATCTTGAGTTCGTAACATGTCAACAAGATCGTAATTCTGACAGTAAATTCTACTTGACATAATATGTCGAAGTATTTTGGTGATAAATTGAGTGAATATTACGGGATACACTTACAAATGAGCTCTTATATAATCGTTTCAGTTATGCTTGAAATACGGTTTCCATAATTGCAGACAATTGAATATACCTGTTTTTTTACTGTGGTAATAGAGTAAATGGTTAAACCGCTACAAAGATAGCCATTATACGTCATGTAAAATAAAATACTATTTATAAAATTAAGCGGTCGTTAGTTTCATTAATTGAGATAAAAAAAAAATGCCCAGACAAAGGCTATACACTTTTCTGTTTGTTGAGCACGGCTAAGGTTTTAATAATTATCTCCCAAATTATTCAATGGGTAATTAATTTTTATTTCAGTTGAATACTTAAATATAATTTATGTAAAAAAATATTTTTTGTTTACTTTCGCGTTATCTAAATAACTCAATTTGTTTGTTAATGAATCTAATGTCCAAGATAATATTAAAAAAAAAATATATTGATTTAATCTATTAAAAAAAAAAATAGTCAACTTCAAAGAGGTTAGTTTGGAAAGTGATATAACATTTCTCAGAAATCTTTTAAGTTGATTTCATTTTGAAGAATCATTTAGTAAAATAAAACAAAATTTTATTTACAAAGAAAACTTTTATTTTCATCGAATTAAAAAAAAATATTTTGTGTCATCGAAGAGAGATCTATACATCAATATTTCATAATAAGATATTCTGTTAGGTTAATAATAATAATTTTAGAAAAAAATTAATCATTTACGATTCGATATATTATCTACCATACATTTGTTAAAATAAATATTCAGAAGGGAAGCATTTTGAAAAATAATGACTACAAAATGCTTCGAGAGTCCAAAATCTTGTTTCTATTTTATAGGTACTATTTATTTTCAGGATAATTTCACCAAGTTGGAAAATTAAATACTAAAATATGCACAAAGGCATAATGCTGTGGATTAGTAGCTGCAGGGCATTTATATATGACTGTATTCATTTACAAATTAAATGTACACATAGTACACCTAGTTAATTTGATCACGTACGTCTAACAAAAACCACAAATTTAAATAAATTAGGCACTTAAAAACTTACAATATTCTAATTTTTTCATCAGTCTTATGCATATATCAATTTACTCCAGAATGTAACACTATTTCAATTCTACTTTAAGCTAGCAGAGGACAGCATTACAATCCATCAGAGACAATATTACGCTTTATTACGGTCTATGTGAACTTTTAGCCCGCAAAACAGAAACTACAGATTTATAATTACATTTTTGCGTGTCATATGCAATTAATTTTGTTACATTTAACTATTTAGGTATTATACATAATATAAATAACATAATCTTTTATTATATTATATAAAGTCAATAAGCATGCGGTCGACCCATAAAATAATAATAAAACTAATATTAACAAAAGAAATAAAAAAGAAATAAATACTTATTGTTTATTAGATAAAACGATTAACTAAATATAAGTAAATATTAAATCGTATAATATTATTACAGTAATATTTTATTTTATTCCTAAAATGTACTATTGTATCTGTTTTGCCTATACGATACGCCGCGTGACATTTTATAATACATGAATATAAAAAATAATACTCTACAAAACAATGTTTGGCCTCGTGTTAATTGCTGATTTTAATTTATATTTCACTCATATTGTCTTCGTTGGATACAGGTGTATTAGTATTATAATATATTTCAATATTTTGTGTAATCAATAATGATTAGTCTCGTCTGAATATCATAATGATTGCAGATTGGATAATATAACCTTTCAATATTAATTGTCTGTAAAGGAGTTTTTACAAATATGTTAAATTAATTAAAAATATATGCTATAAATTCATAACGTCTTGACTGAAGACAGTATAACAGTATACTTCGCTTTTTCAGACCATGCAAAACGTCATGTTTAGTGTAATAAATGGCATTCTTAAATAATTGTAAAAATACATCATTGTACATGGTTATAAGCTCACTATAAATTAATAATAATAACTTATTTACTCAGGTTTGATTTCGTTTTGATTTTTAAAAATTTTAAACTAGTAGCTTACATTAAAAATACAGAGGATTGACAAATTAATAGCGAATTGTTAGTCTGTATGTCAACACACACACGCAAGGAAAATTAAGTGAGTACATTTAATGTTAAGAAAACCAGTGCTATAGCAAATCCTATATGCAGTACGGCTATTTTTTTTATTTTTTTTTGATAGAGGTAATTAAGTGAGAAGTGATTTAAAATTTTTTAATTTGTTCTTACTAATTGTGTTTTAACAATATTTTAGCATTTTCCAAAACTTGGAAATATTAATACGACCACGATCGCCACGATAGCCAGTAGCCACGATTTAAACTTTTGTGAATAATTATTGAAAACTGCTGAACTTACAAATCACCAATTAATACTAAAAAATACTTGTAACAGACTTATTAGTTATTGAAACAACTTTAAATAAAAATCATCGTACCGTGAAATTTGAATACTTATCATGTATGTACATTAGGGTGGTCCTTAAAACTGAACCTTGAAAATGTGTTAATTATACAACCTAAATTAGTTTGAATACTTATAAAAACGATGTATAAAAAGTTTTAGGAGAATCGGACAATATTAACCCGTTCCACAAAAGGGTTGAAGTTGCGAATCCCTGTTTTGTAGAAAACAACATAGTTTGATATGTTTTTCAAGTATATCACAAATAATAATGACTGTATCGAAAAAAGTATAAGAACATAATTTTTTTGAAATAACATTTTGTGTATTTTTTATTCTTATACATTTTTCATAAAACAAATATTTAAAAAAAAAATTTTTATTTTATTAATGTTTATACTTAGATTTAATTTTTTTAAAACTTTTTATGTAAAATAGTACTCTTCTTGGAGTCTGGGTATTTATTGCGGTAGTCACACACAACTTGGAGCAAATATTGTTTTTGAGTTCCATCATTGGTAATTTTTGTATTGTATTCCTCTATAAGTTTAACTCCTCTTTCAGCAATATCATTGACTACATTTATGTTGGTGACAATTGCAGTAGATTTTTTAAAATGTTCATCATCGTTCCATTTTGATGGATCAGTCGTAAGAAAGTCAGTATTTATTTTGAAACGTTTAAAGAATTGCATTGAGCTCACACAAATAAAATCTTCAAGGCCTTTATTTAATATACCAACAGACTCTTTTGGGTTCAAAACATATCGGTTTATATTATCTTCTTCTGTATCCATATTAAGAGCTGCAATCATTTTTCTTTTTGTGTCTACTGGTACGTGTGGATCGAAAAACGATAACGCAGCTGCTTCGGGTGATAGGTACCACAAATGGCCACACATTTTTTTAATTGTGACTTCAGATATACTTTTATCAATAGACTGGTATCTTATTAAATCTTTTAAAAAATTTAGATCTTGGTAAAGTGCTCTCGAAGCCATAGGTGCAACAAACCAGGCTTTTATGTATAGTCGAATAATGAAGACACACACACTGGCAATAGACATTTCTTCTTTCTGTGTTAAACGAAATTGACTTCGGAATAAAAATATTTTCAAACAGTATATAGCTTTTGCCATCCACCTGGCATGATGGATGGCTCCGGGTACTCTTAAAGAAATTCCTCGAGGGGGTACTCCCCCAAGAAAAATAATTGTCAATTCTAACAACTCTCTATAATCTTCCCTTGGTTGTTTAATTTGTAAATAATCAACTACAAAATTAATTACATCAGAACGCACATAAACACGCTTACATTTTTTTGTATAAACTCATTTATAGTTCCAGGTTCAAATTTTTCGGTATTTAGATTTCCCCAATATTGTTGAAACCTTTTAAATATTGGTACATCTGGACCAGATGTCGTGCATAGTTTTGTATCAAAAACACATTTTAAAACTAACTCGTAAATATGGTGACGACATGGTAAATATAAAATGTTACGCTCTAAGTAATTTTCTAATAGCGCACAAGCACCTCTAATTCTGCCAGTGTTTGATGCCGTAGTATCACAACAAAAAGCTTGAACATTTTCTGTGATGCACCAATCATTGAGCATATGAAAAATTGCATCTGCCTGGTCAATCCCTGTTCCAGTATTAAGAGCTGGGACTAAAAGTAATTGATCACAACCACTACATGAAACTACGATTATCGTTGTCTTGGTATATTTAGCGTAATTTTATAACAACAAATATTTTACCAATAGTCTAATGTTAATATTTACTTATCGACAAAATAAATAATTTTTTTTTTTTTTGTAAGATTTGTGTAATTATTATTTTTAAAATATAATTTTCGAGATAAATATTAAGTTTATGAAAAAATGTTTAAGATTATAAATAATATAAAATATTTTTCTTAACAAATTATGTATTATTGTTTTTTTGTATAGAATCATTATTTAATATACTATGTTTAAAATCTAAGAAAAATATGCTATTTTCATAAAAAAAATAGGTATAGACAATTTCAACTCTTTTGTGGCACGGGTTTAACTTGTTCAATTCACATGCAACTTTTTGTACATCGTTTTTAAGTGTATTCAAATATTATTAAAAAGTATAATTTAAGAAAAGACATAATTAGAAATTCATACCTAATAGACTAGGACCACCCTAATGTACATTGTACAACGTATCCCGGATGTTTACGATATTATTTAAATTGATGCTCATTTGTCAAGGTATACAATTTCAGGAACATAATGGAGTATACTAAATAATACATAGCAAGTTTCTGATTGTAAATTATTAATATTATTTGCAACTCGCGTAGGAATCTCCTTTTTTTTTTTAAGTATCTTCAAGTATTATGAGTCATACTCTGAGCACAATATTTTATGACGAAGATTATTTTTTTACATTTACATATTATTATGTAATCATTGTTTGCATATTATCCTTTATTATTTTTTTCTTGTATAAAATAAATATACAATATAATAATTTCATACTCATTAAAAATAAAATAATAATTTTTTTTTATTTACTCATGTTAAATATTAATGATTTGTGTTTTAAACCTGAACTGAAATGAATATTAACAATCATAATATTATGAATTATAAAAATATTTAGAAAAATTAAATTTCCAGAAATGTACAATATTATATTATATTAGGCTTTTTTTCAAATATTTGAATAGTAAGTTGTCAGTGGCATCATAATATTCATCCCGTTGTCTTTTATTTATAATCCAATCAGTTTGGAACATCCACTGCACGATAAATAATAATAATAAATTATAAAATTAAAGTCAAATTATATAAATCTTAAAATAATACACTATGGATGTGACAGCTCAGATAAAAAATGAAATTATTTTGTTAATACAATATACCTATAAAACTATTATATATCAGAATAGCTGTTTTTTTGCGTGTAATAATAATTGTCAATATACCATTATCATTCAATTTTATTTTGAGCAAAAATAATACTGTGACAGTTTATCAATAAAAACCATCCATTGAATATTTTCACACAGCCAAAACAAATAAAAATTAAAAATACTACTATCAAAAATCAATGATATTATGATTTGACGATACAAACCGAATCTTTTAAAACGCAAGCTTTTGTTGGTATTTTGCAAACGCAGAATTTGTATTTATTTATTTTCAAATTATACTTTCAAATCCTCATTTTATTCCCTCTATAATTAAAATAACACACTGACACATTTAAAACTGGTGTTCGATACACAAGAAGAGACTTGATGACTAGTGGCTTACAAAAAAACTATTGAGAAATTTGAAAAATAAACCTCGTTAAAACTTGATTTTTACAGCAAAAAGTATTTACTGAAAAACGGAATACAAATTAAAAAATACACTGTTATAATTAATGCAAACCTACATTCATTGCTTTACCCTAAAAATACTCTATAAGAAGTAATAATAACTGAGTAGTATTACGATTACTGTTTGAATCAATATTATAATGACTAATGAGAAACACAAAAACAAATAATATTAATTTATCGAACACATTTTTTACTGAACTAATTCATTTACTTACAACGTACTCTGCTAAGAATAGATTTATAAGATAAAATGCTGTTTAATATTTTTAAATAGAAAAACTCTGCCATGATAAAAATTTAAATTTTTTAGTAAGGAAAGTGACTTTTTTACCTGAATAGACTGTATCATTATTTAGCATAAAATTCTGTTCAACTCCATTTATATAATATTTCTTAAAATGTTTCTTTTTTTTTACCGGAAGTACCTACCTGAAATGTCAATTTATTTATAATATGGATTATTTACCAAAGTTTTATTTTACATATTTCATTTGAACCTTTTAAAATTCAGACGAATGACTACTATTATTAAACTAATGGTCATGGACAGTGATTCTTTTTTATAATGTGTATATTGCACATATGATAAATACACACTACCTATAATGTTGCTTATACAATGCTATAAATACATTTTATATTTATATATAAAAAACACGAGTATTATGAATTATGTCTGCTTAAATCGTTCTTAATTAGATCAGTTGTCATTGATTCAAGTTTATTAATACATATCATTAATTTGGTAAATTATCAACCATCATGTATGTTGTTGATTTTATAATTTCATGATTATTTTGAAATTAATATAGGTAACCTACCTATCTAAATATTTACTGAACACACCTTTTTTTTTTTTTTTTTATAATTGTTAAATATTTTTTTTTTTGTTGCATAAGTAAAGTTTATATGATATTTGTAGATATTAAAACACTGCAATTTTCAAAATATTTTAATACGGATAGGTACTGTATAATATGTGGAATGTGTATTGTACAATGTATAAAATATGTATAATGCCAATACGGAATAATTCAAAAAGTAATTATAGTATAGTTTAATATTCAAGGTGTTACGCAATGTTTAATACACGTATAATAATTATTATTAATACAAGTTATAAAATACTATAAGACAAACAATTAATAAAAAGCCGTGTTCTTACACTACTAAACTTATAGCCCATGCTATGTTAACCTGTCTTTTTTCACTCTTTGGTAATTAGATGGACTATCATTTTTTTTTATCTTTCTCACTTCTATGACTACATCAAAAAACACCTCTGTGTGGCTCCATCGGCTCAACGAGATAACTCACATTTCACGGGATGTCCAATGTTTTAGTCATCACAAAATATGACATTTCGAGTATTATTTTTGATGACCAACGTTGCACTTTTGACACTCTGAAGCCTGAATTGCTTAAAGAGGTTAAAAGACGCACGGCATTAATTTAATTGTTTTGCGGGCCTACATAACGTGTAGTAGGTACCTATATTATATTATATTATATTAAACACACTTTTCGTACAATGATATAATTGTCAGTTGTCACTAATTCCGTTCATCCGACCATATCCGAAAGACCCTCCTCTCCCGAATACGTGACTAAACGACACATATTATTACAATAAATTATAATTATTATTATACTTGAACCCTTTGTATAATACGCACGCCGTAAAGTTGACGGGGGAAATTAATTATTCATCGACAAGTATAGGAGATATAATAATATTATATACCTACTGACTACTGTTAAATCCGTCGCACACATTATGAACGACCGGCGGTGCGGGCACGTGTTTTCGTTAGTCATAAATTAGGACATCAATAATAATAACAATATCTGGATCCAAAAATATGATAATATTGTAATACTGCCACTCTAATTATATTATTATAACGACATAATATTATTACCTAATCGAAGTTTTGAGTAACACAATATTATAATGATCTTTGATCACGAATCGGTCTGTTGCTCAATTATTACGTTTGACTTACGCAAACCAAAGATATTCTGGGATCATGTCAGGTGTTTAAATATATAAATAAATGTTCTACCTTTGATATACCTCACTCTACTTTTATTGCCACATTCGCTGATAACACTGCTATAATCTCATCCCACTCTGACCCCGATCAGTCCTCCAAACGACTCCAGGATCATCTGATACAACTCCAAAGGTGGTTCCGCCTCCGGAGAATAAAAATTAACGAATCCAAATCTAGCCACATAACCTTCAATCTACGCTCTATTAACAGTCATCCCCTATCCATCAACAACAACATGTTAAATACCTAGGTAATAGGCATCCACCTTGACAAAAAACAAAATTGGTCAAACCATATAAAAATTAAACGTAAATCTTTAAATTTACGTCTTCATTCTCTTATAAATCTATTACGCTCCAAAATTCCACTTAGAACCAAAATTCTAATATACATATAAACAAGTTATAAGTTACCAGCCATGACTTACGGCATCCAAATTTGGGGAGCAGCTAAAAAGTCAAATATTAACATACTCCAATCCTTCCAGTCCATAAGCTTACGCGTCATCACAGGTGCTCCTTGGTTCGTCAGCAATCAGTCCCTCCATAACGACTTGAAAATCCTAACTCTTCCTGAATTAGCCTCTCAATCTTACAAAAAACTACACACAGCCATAATTAACCATCAAAATCCACTTATCTCCAATCTCCGCTCTTTAACTAACCCTATAAATCCACTACGTCGATTAAAACGACGTTGGCCCAGAGATCTACTAAACTATATTAACATTCAGATGAGTATAATTGACTTTTTGAAGTGGTGTCAATGGGCGCCCCTTTCTCTCAAGCCTTCATGTTCTTTTCATTTTTTTTCGTTTAAGCTTTCATAATTTACTTATTGTATTATTTTATGTATACAGATTGTAAATATTCATTTAATAAAATAAAAATGTTCTATCTTCTGAGGTAGTTAGTATTTTAAGTTGTCCCAAAATGGTCATAATATTTTATTCGTTGAATTAAGGTTGTGCAACTGGTCTCTTATAGTGACTCTTACCGTAATAACGATGTTCTACTTTTAAAACGACTATTTTGGTCAAAAATAGGTTCAGATTTGCGTGTCTATAAAATATTACTGCGACTTTTTTCGAAATGTATTATTATTTTTATATCTAAAGTTAATCGAGTCAATAACCCATGATTTAGTTCTAAAAATAAGAAACACTGCGATATTTTATTATTGACGTGACATTGTTGTAAAATATTTTTTTTCGGTTCTGAATATTAAGGGAAACGATCTTCTCTAAATTGTATGAGCGCAATGCGTTAATCCCTAACGAATTTTTCACCAACCCCCCTCCAACTATAAAATCTGAGTTTTTTTTATTACTTATATGGTTTGGGATTTATACGCAAAATAAAACCGTAAACAAATAATTTGACCTTTAGGTGGCCACACAGAGCATATTTGATTTGAACACAATGTTTCTAAAAATAAAAGTTCTTTAAATAATTGTGAAAAACATATAAAAATTTAGGAAAAACGGATATTTTAACCAGTTTTTTACTAAATAGATTTACTTGTTTCATTTGATTTTGAAAACCAATAAGTTTATTTTGTACCAAACGTTCATGTTAGTATTTTCTATATAATATGGTTCAATTTTCAAAATATTTCGAATATTTTTAAGCCATTTATAGACATTTTTAATTTTAATTCACTGAAGTTCGCCGTATAATATAGTGTGAAGACAATGATAATTCAATAATAAAGTCAACTGTAATTTATTGGCTTGAAGAATTTGATGAATTTTTGTTTTTGTGTACGTATTAGACGTACTTTGTCTTGAAGCATCATGGTATTGATGTTCAGATAGTCCTTCGGATGTTTGAAGTGAACATTGTCTCGCCCCTGTTATCAAAAGGCAAGAAATAATTAATGTATGAGGGGTTGGCGAACTAAAATATTGTACACGCGATAAAAATGTAAATTGTATTTTATGTGATTAAAGTATGCAAATCGGTATTGCTTGTACATGAACTCGTTTATATAAAATATTTTGCATGCGGAAAATAATTGTAAAAAACTGTGCATATTCAAATTTAAAATTAGTTTAATATTTTTATCTTGCAGAATCATTAATAAGTTGTATCTTCCGATAATCGTTTTATTCCGTTTATTTTTAATGTACCTATTAACTATATTTCTTAAATATTAACACATAACAATATAGAAACTAAATTTACGTTTATATTTTATGGTTCAATTATTTAAAAAAGTTATGAATTTATGATGTGAGATATTGCGATTATAATATTTTTATATATACCTTACCCATTTAATCTATCAGTTTTAAAATTGAGTACCTATGGTATTTTTAATTTATGAAAGATAAAATTATTTTAAAAATATTATCAACAATCTCATACTTTGAGTTTGTAAAGTTAAGCTTTAAATAATTCCAAATAAGTACTCCATATTTTTTTTATACAATTTATATATTATAATATATCAAACAGTTTAAAAATCAAACTAGAAATAATAAGATAATATATTTATCACTATTTCATGACTATTTCATGATCATCCACAACCAATGTCGAAACAGTAGCGGATCCAGAACAAGGGGGAGGAGGGGGCGAATTATCATAAATTAAATTATCTTTTTGTTTATCCTAATATTAAAATAAAAAATAACCTTAAAAAACAGCCCAAGGGGGGGCATCGCTCCCCCCTCTTAACCGCCACTGTGTTGAAGTTACTTATCTAAATGCACTTGTTTAGATAATTATCTTTATCTTATCCAGATAAAAGTAAAATTTATTTCTCTTTGTATGTAAATAAATTGATATACAACTATTTGTATCTTATCTAGATGACAATTTAGTTAGGTACCTATCTATTCTGTCCACAACGGCTGTGCTTGCTAAAAATCTAACTAAGTGAAAAATATAAATGAACCGAATACCTCAAACATGAAAATTAAAGGAAAGAGAATAATACATTTTCTATAATATCCACACAGAGTTCAGAAACCTCAAACAAATGAGATCGAAAAAGTTATTATTTGTGTACGCCAAACAAACTTAACATACAGACGTATAAAATATCGAATAAGATAAAAATATTCATAAAATCAATTCGTTTATAACTCACAACTTTTTATATGGTTTTTGTTATGTGTATCTAGGCATCGTAGTTTCAAACATTGTCACAAGAATAAATAATTACTCACGTATAAAGATGGAATAAATTAATAACAAACAAGTAGAAACTAAATATAATTCTTGACGTTGACATTTCAGAACTTAATAAAACATTTTGGTATAGATAACTGTATATACCCAGTCTAGTTTTAATTTGTATTAACTTTAAAGATATTTTTGCATATTTTTATTTTGAAGGTAGGTATTGTCTATTTTCATTTTTCATGATAAAATAATTGTAGTATAATATTACATTTTTATAACGAACAATATTGGTTCAACGATAAAATATTTTGAATTTGAAATTCAGCTACAGCCTAGGCCAACAGATAAAATATGTTTTAAGTACCTATAATTTATAACGTATAATTAATGTATAATACATATTTTATTTATAACACTGTTTTCCATTCATAATCATCAAAATCAAAAATTGTATTATGTTCTATTTACCATATAAAAATGTAACGAAACACAACATATTATTATAATTGTATTGTGTTTAGTTGAAACTGGGTTTGAATATGATTAAGTAAATTGATGTACAAAATACAAAGTTAACATAAGACGTGTAAATATTTTATTCCATCATTTCACTAGGTACGTTTTTGTTTCAAATGTCGTCACTTCAAAAAATGTAAATGGTAGAATAGATATAGATTGGAAACGTTATAAATTAATAAAAAATATAATACAAGCTGGTTATAATATCATAAAGGGAATGTACATCATAAGCTATTCATTGTTTTCGTTTTCTTGAATTCAATCTGCATTATTGTTTTATTTTTACTCTCGACCCTAGGATTTTAATTCGTTTTATACCTACAACATTAGTAATTAATGGGAATTTCAAATGTATGAACCGACGTATAATGTATGCCAATTATCACTAATATTAGGTGGGCTTATAAAATAGTTCCGTTTAATAAAAACAAATAAATGTATTATAAACTACAGAAAACAATCGTAAAACAAATGAAATAATTTCCGCCTAATTAAATAGCATATTAATATATTGAACAGAATATACTAATCAAATATAATGCATAAAACAATCCTAGAGCTTACTTCCGTTTATTCGAAGTTTTATAACGCATTTTGTATAATATTTGATTGAAAAAAAACTGTTCACTAAATTTCACTACATGTTGACACGCCTATAAAGTCTAAATAGAACTACTTATATCGAGCGTAAAATCAAACAATATAATCAACAAGGAACTCGAATACATTATTACTATACATGTCATATATGGCATTGTATATCATCACAATATCATAACGTTAAAAATCAATTGATTAAATTGAGTGTTACTCACCATAATATAATAATAAATATAATCGTCGTGTGTTACAGTGATAGTGCGTATAGTATAATATATTATTATATATATTATACTGTACCCCCGCGAATGAATGGCATATTATTATCACCGATTACAATGGGTCCGCCGACGACATTCCGTAACAAAATAATAGGCCTGCAGTTTGTTGTTTTATGTCTGTAAATCACGGTTTAATCAAATAACGAACGAGCATTATTATTGCTCGTATAACTGCGTATACCTCTGCTGGTTGTTCGTGTCAGGAATAAAACCCTGACGAAAACCCCGTCGGACGGTTATTTAATGTACTTCTACCACGGAATGTGATTGTTGGACTCAATATTTACGGAAACGGGGGGGGGGGAGGGTAAAAAAAAAAAATTAATTTCCTACCAGTTTTAAGTTACAGTCGCGTTGGTGTAAAATAAATGATAACATGTTCGACAAGTGTATCAAATTTCGTATTAAATTAAAAAAAAAAAAAAATATAATAACATACAAAGACTATTATTGTATATTAAATTGTGAAGAGAATAGTAACTAATGAATTTAAACGATTCCGGCAAGTAGAAAATAACTAAGTAGTGAAAACATGGTTGAAAATTTGATGTTGCGATGAGACTGGCGGATCTTTTATTTTATGAACTTTGGATCCAAAAATAATGATCTCCAAGGTTCTGTAACATAATATTATATTAAATTGTAATCAAAAGGTCATGATCACATTTTTCGAGACAAGTATTATACTTTAATGTTTCTTTCTTACATTTCATTACAAAAAACATAAAATTGAAAAAAAGCTATGGATTAGATTTGGACGCATGGCATCTACAAAAGACAAGTCTTATGTTATTATTATTATTATTATTTAGTATTCGTCTTAACAATTCTTTTTCCCATAACTTATAGTGACACATATTCAATAAATTCTTGAGACAATTTATTAAGGAACGCCAAACCTATGTTATTAAGACGTATATAGAAACTGATCGTTAAAAATTGAGCAATATGTCCCTTATAATATAATCTAAAATACATAAAATAGATATTTTTGATGTTGATATTTAAAAACTTAAATAATAGTATCAGACCGATTTATACTGAATTTTTTCTGAGATAAACTTAATACAATTTTAAATTTTCATAAATACCTAGGGTATTAATTTTTATTTATTTTTTCTACTAGATAAATTATCTATACTTTATTTATTTATTTTTATTAACAGACTGAGCCCTAAAGAACGTTTAAATCATAATGTATAGTTAAAACAATGATGGAACTAATTTAAATTTAAATTGTTCTATATAAATGTATTCATTGGCTTCAGTAATGAAAGTAATAAAAAACAAAAGCATTATTTTCAAAAAAAAATTAAAACTATTCCGTGCAATTGTGGGGGAAAGAACCTCACTATTGCACAAGTAAGGTTAGTCAACTGTCTCAAGTAAAAAATAAGATTCATAAATATAGTCATTACTCTAAATGTTATTTTTATTATTGAGTTCAGGTTACTTTCTGGGTCAATTGGTTTTAGGGTAAAAATTTCATGATGGCTCAATATTTTAAAGTAGTAGGTATGTACTAAGACACAGAACCACGTCTTGTACATTTATTTATTTTTTCTTTAATGTTTTGAATGTACCTGTCTATTATTTTTATTTTATTTTATTTTCAACATGAACTACAAAAGATATAGATTACATAAATATTTAAATTTTTACATTATATAATATTGTACATTTAAATTTTTTTATGATAAGAAATTATGTTGAGGATGTGTTTGAAAATGTAACAATAAAATTGCCTCATATAAATTGTCCAGAATGTGAAATTCTTTTCTGGCTTCATTAAAGTTTGGTCAGTAGACGGTGATGTGTTTGATGAAGATGTTTGTGTTACATTTTGGGCATAAGGATTGATCTGTCTTTGTCTACCTATTATAATAAACCTTATACATCACTGTTATTACTTAATAAAAAATTCGATTAAAATTCTTAATAAATTATTTTCTCTTGTACGACATACAGGACAGAATTTAATTAACTGTTCTTTTTTTTTATAATCAATATTGAATACGACAAATCTGATCAAATATAATAATATATTTTTCTTAGTAGGTATAATATAATTTATCTTATAACATCCATGTTTAATTTTAAATTGTAATTTTTTGTTTTTTTTTTAACTGGTTTTGCAAATTATTTAAAGTTATGTTTAATTTAATTAAGAAAAAAATAAAGATTAAATTAATAATATATCATAATTAGCCATAGTTGATATAAAAATTTGGAATATCATACTATTTGTGATATATATATAGTAATATTACACAAAATTACACAAGTAGTTTTAGTAAACTAAAAAATACACATTGTTGATTTTTCTATACAAATTAATAATTTAATTTAAACACTTTTTATGTCTGGACTTTTTAGAATGGTTTGTATATAAGTTATGTTGATCCCGAGAAAACTCATATTTAGTATTATAGAAAGAGCTATTGACTAGCTACCAATTAATAATCATGAAACAACATTCAGTAAATTTATGAATGTATCGTTAATGGTATACCTATCGAACAAATATTACTTCTTGTTAGTGGTATTAGTAATTATACATGGGTTAAACCATAAAAAAAAAACCAAATATGTTATCATAAGTTAATTCATCACATCTTTAGTGCTTAATAGAGTTCTATCAATATTATAACAGCACATAAACAAATATACTGTCAATCTGTATTGTCATATTAAATAGGTACCTGCAATTTTATAATATTTTAGTAATGATTTGTTTTACTGTTTTAGAAAAATTAGCTTTTTTAAAAACTGTATTAAGAATATTACCAATTATTAAAGTAGATTATTAATGGACGTATCTTTCAAAACGTGTTGTTTCAAGATGGGAATTTAGGTTGAATTCAAAACCTTGCTATATAAACTATACATATACATAGTATGTATTGACTTTAAAATGAGCTAGGACATGTGAAGAACTATGACATAAGTGTTAATACATTTAAAAAAACATTTGTTAACAATTATGCTACAATATTTGGCGGCTTAGAATTGTATTTAAACTTATCCAAGTTATCATAAAAACTCATAAAGCATACTCACTGCAGTAATCCATCAATTAAAAATATAAATTTACATTGAAAGAACGACGATATTTTTACATATATGTCCGTATTAAATACATATTATAACATTGTGCCAGACCTCCTCAATTTTTATTTTTTTTTTTAAATATTCTACCCCGAGATAATTACTAATAAGTCGTATACTTGAAGTTACTATTAAAAACTTTAGTCATTAGTATGAATGTTGTTTCAGATAAACAGCATACTTTTTATTTTTGACCTACCTACCTGTTAAAATATTTAAGAACTTGCAAAAAGTATTATTGTAAATGACCTCGATAAATTGTCGAAAAAATAATGTAACCCAATGTAATTTCAATATAGGTATTCTATATTTTTTTAGTTTTAGCTACAAGGTGAACCGTTTTTATATTATATTATCCACGTGAATTATATTGTGTTTAAAATATACATTTCTAACCTCTGCGTGTAGTAGGTAAATATTACAATATGTATATAGCATATTATATCCAATGCTCGTGACAACAATACTATATATTATGCAAGTGCATAGTGGATACACGAGTAATGATAGGTATCTATGGCATATAATGTGTCAAATCTATTTATTTATAATATAGCTATAATATATAAAATAAGTGCTCTGAATTTTAAATGTATCGGAATAAACACGTTGCTAGGGGGAGAGAATAAAATGCTTTTTATGAAATCGATGGGGTTGAGGTTTATTTTTATACAACTACACATGTACTTAAATGTAGAGGACAGTGCATTATGTTATGCATTAAATTATTTAAATTTACAATGAACTATTTTAATATTTTAAATGATATCCAATAAGTAGGTAGGTAGTTTAATTTAATTTAGTTGTACCTACTTGTAAAAAAAAAAAAAAATAAATATTTCATTAAAATCTTAACAGTTAATTCATATTATTATAAATATTAAAAAAAAAACCTGATTACGTTGGATAAATCACTGGGAGATGATTTTATACGAAAGAGTTAATAGAAATATAGCATTAAAAAAACCAAGATCGGTGGGACTTACTGACGTAAAAATTAACAAGATTAAATAAATAACAAGTAATGATTAGACATGCCTAAATAAAACACACCATAATATGTTACTATGTTAGATCTAAAATAATATTATAGATTAACTATACCTATACACTTTCTGGTTGTAATTGCTCTACCTACATATCTTTTAAAAAATATTTTATGATTTCAACTTTTTAATGAATATAATTTATTTTCGTTATATTTTCTGATTTTAATATGACACATAATAATTTATTATAATTAGTTGTTATAATACGTACCGATTAGTTGCCGTACCGTTAAGTACCGATTTGTAATTTACACCACACTTTGTTACAATATGGAAATTGTAAGATAAATTATTTTCATAACAATAATGTTAAAAGCGTTTGTCAAATTTCCGTTAGTACCTATTAACCTTCCTAAATAATTTATATAAGTTCGTCTATATTTACATTGAAAATGCTTAATCATATCATATTATTATAGAATAATTACAATTTGCAATTATTTTATATTCGATAATACATTAAAACAAAATAGATAATATGTAGTTATAATATGTTATTAATTATTATCCTTAAGTTATATCACACAAATGCATATTTCAAATGTATTGAATGATTCCGTGGGGCGTATTATAGAAGAAGAAATAATTCTAAGAAATGAAAAGTACTTACTGAATGATATATATCTCTACAATATCTTAATTTTATTAATTAACATTAAGTTATGGTGTGACACCTTGCATGATTTGGTGGCCACAGGTTCGTGACGGATTGTCGTTTTTCGAGTATAAATATTGGAGGGTCACAAACGCATAGTCGAGGTCGTGAGGTATGGGATTTGTGTACTTGTCAACCGGATATCGTTTTCGACTCACGTGACAGCTGACAGGATATCGATCATAATAGGTAAATAACAAAAATCTATATCCAATAATTCCTGGGGGAAAATCAAGTTGATATATTCGGAGGAAAATAAGAAATTACTTTATGGTAAAGAAAAGCCTAACGGCCTAAAATCTTCGGCTGCAGAAACAATAGACAAAAGGTCACATCGTGTAAACACATTGATCACAAATAAATATGGAGATGGTACAAATATGTAATAATATGAATATTTCGTCACCTTGGACAGCGATGCTGTGATTTATAACGTCCTACAACCAACGTCCATATTATGTAAGAGTAAAATATACTACCTAGGTAAGAGTATAGGCATAATGCGATTCGCTGATACGACACCTCCTCACTGAATAACTGGCAGATATTTTCATTATAAAATGTTACTTACTGAATGATATATGTCTCTACAATATCTTAATTTTATTAATTAACATTAAGTTATGGTGTGACACCTTGCATGATTTGGTGGCCACAGGTTCGTGACGGATTGTCGTTTTACGAGTATAAATATTGGAGGGTCACAAACTCATAGCCGAGGTCGTGAGGTATGGGATTTGTGTACTTGTCAACCGGATATCGTTTTCGACTCACGTGACAGCTGACAGAATATCGATCATAATAGGTAAATAATAAAAATCTATATCCAATAATTCTTGGGGAAAAATCAAGTTGATATATTCGGAGGAAAATAAGAAATTACGTTATGGTGAAGAAAAGCCTAACGGCCTAAAATCTTCGGCTGCAGGAACAATAGACAAAAGGTCACATCGTGTAAACACATTGATGGAAAATAAATATGGAGATGGTACAAATATGTAATAATATGAATATTTCGTCACCATGGACAGCGATGCTGTGATTTATAACGTCCTACAACCCACGTCCATATTATGTAAGAGTAAAATATACTACCTAGGTAAGAATATAGGCATAATGCGATTCGCTGATACGACACCTCCTCACTGAATAACTGGCAGATATTTTCATTATAAAATGTTACTTACTGAATGATATATGTCTCTACAATATCTTAATTTTATTAATTAACATTAAGTTACGGTGTGACACACCTTGCATGATTTGGTGGCCACAGGTTCGTGACGGATTGTCGTTTTACGAGTATAAATATTGGAGGGTCACAAACTCATAGCCGAGGTCGTGAGGTATGGGATTTGTGTACTTGTCAACCGGATATCGTTTTCGACTCACGTGACAGCTGACAGAATATCGATCATAATAGGTAAATAATAAAAATCTATATCCAATAATTCTTGGGGAAAAATCAAGTTGATATATTCGGAGGAAAATAAGAAATTACTTTATGGTAAAGAAAAGCCTAACGGCCTAAAATCTTCGGCTGCAGGAACAATAGACAAAAGGTCACATCGTGAAAACACATTGATGGCAAATAAATATGGAGATGGTACAAATATGTAATAATATGAATATTTCGTCACCTTGGACAGCTATGCTGTGATTTATAACGTCCTACAACCCACGTCCATATTGTGTAAGAGTAAAATATACTACCTAGGTAAGAATATAGGCATAATGCGATTCGCTGATACGACACCTCCTCACTGAATTACTGGCAGATATTTTCATTATAAAAGTGTAGGCCGGGTCTTACCTGAACCGTGGTCAAGTGGAGGAGAACTATGTGCACAGAAAGCTGTTATCGTCGATCAGCTTAAAACTGGGCCCGTGGGACGAGAAATGCCACAGCAGTAATGTCGAAAACAATATCAATATGTTTAATATTGATAAAAACTGTTCGCTCAATTTCGTTCGTCGCAATGGATGAAAATTATTTTCATCAACAAATAGAAAACATATAATGAGCGCAATAAAATATATAACATTATCCTTTATAATGTACCTATATAGTATCCTGCAGTATCTGGATATAGTTACAATGGTCAATAATTTAGAAATTCGTGGCGAACCAATCATTTTTTTTTTGTTTTTATAATGCAAATTAACTCAACAATCGGGGGATGTTATTATTCACACGGAAATGTTTAAGGATGGATAATGTCCTACCCTTTGAAAAATTTTCATGGTGGATTTTTTTGAAGGGATTTTGTCGGTTTTACCCAGGATTTATGAAAAGTTTTTAGAACACTCTTTTCGTCAAAACCGTGATCAGGAATAAAAAATACATCATTTTAAAACCGATAACTTTATAGCTATAGAAAAGAATGTGTACACATTATATTATAATATTATACTCAACACATTTTATTGTTTGAAAAAGTTTATTTTTGTTGCATTTAAGTATATATGCCTAACTAATTTGTAATTTGTTTGCATGAAATACTATTACTTTTCTAGTCTTTTTTTTTTAAGTTCACTAAATGGAAGTGTTAGGTATTGCATTATTATTTTTTTTTATTTGATCTTTTATCATTTATTTAACAAAAGTATAATCATTATGTAGATTATATTAGAATAAGCAACATTTTAGATACATAATTATCAGAAAATTTGCAATTTTAAATGGTAATATAAAACCGTAGAAATTTAATTGTAATATTATTCAGCTTGAAATCTTTCACAAGTCATTTTTAAATAAAAAATTCTTTTAATTGTGTTTTAGATGATAATATTTAAAAGTGCGTTCGTTTGAAGACTATAAATAAATATTATCTACTATTTATTGAGAATATAAAATAGTAAGATGTGTCTTTATGAATTCCGTTGACATGCGAATTTCCATTAATAAATATTTTTTTATGTAGTACTAAACTGCATATAATAATAAATTATATCTGTT
Source organism: Macrosiphum euphorbiae (assembly GCA_949089665.1). Classification (NCBI taxonomy): domain Eukaryota; kingdom Metazoa; phylum Arthropoda; class Insecta; order Hemiptera; family Aphididae; genus Macrosiphum; species Macrosiphum euphorbiae. The sequence continues at coordinate 7,461,003 of CARXXK010000003.1, read as the reverse complement.
TAAATTAATTTGTTTTAGATTCTGAGCGACGTAACAAATATATTTATTTACAATGTTGTGCGCTCACCTTTTGGGGCAGTAGAAATTTGATTTTCTACTTGAGCATTTTTTTTCTGGTAGGAAAGTGAATGTAGTTAGTACTTTGGGTTATTTTGTCGTATTCTAAAAATATTATTCGTGGGTACTTGAAACTTTTAAAATATATTATTTTATTGTACCTATACACACAATGAAATTTGAGGCAAAAATGAATTCATTTTTTTTTCAATTTTGTTCAATCTACATAACTGAGTATTTATAAATATACCTGTAAGCGATGGCTCTATATACGTCTGTCTATAGATCATTTTGTCTTTTTTTTTTACTCACTTATTCGATGACAGATATGGGATGGTGCACTTTTTACTGGTTATATTATAATAAAATAGTATGTATAATGAATGACCGATGATGTTTAATTAATTTTAATTTAAAAACACGGATCTAGCTCAATGCCGATTTTATAATTCGTCAAGATATGATATTACTGAATTTTGATTACAGCACCAATTTACCAGTTATGAACATAATTAAATTGAACTGTATTGATAGTCCTGTCATTAAACTTAACAAACAAATTATAATATGCGGCCTTCACCAAAATGCAAATGCTTTAATCAAGTCATATAATTAGTTACTGTCATCACTTGCACCAGTTATCGTTATACCTATACATGTAACAGATTATGGACTATATTGTGAAGTAAGAACAAAAAAGATGGTCAAGTAGATACAGCTCTGATGTGTACAGTATAGGGGTCTAGATGGGTCACTGTAATAGATATTATGTTAAATTTGAAATCAATTATATGAAATCTATATACAAGAAAAACGATTGTGAGCTAAGACGGTCTGTCAACCTGCGTATTACTAAATATATTTTATGATATTATTGCTGTTAAAGTAATGTATTTTACTATTAAACATTAGTATAATAAATACTTGCAGACGCGTAGAACCACATTGAAAGCAAATCAATGATAACCAACCAAAACGGAACACTAAAAGTTTAAAACGAAACGTAGTCATCAAGCATTCATGCAGTCAATCTAGAAAATGCAAATAGTCGTTGAAAAAATTATACATTTATGAAAGGCGCCTAGCTATTAGTCATTCTTGGTTTACTTTTATTTATGAATTATAAATTAATTCGTTGGCACACATAGTAAATAATGCTCGAACTACAATCTGTCTACGGCCTACTCTCTACACGATACATTTTAATATAATAAATTATTACTAAATGCCTTTCATAGTTTCGTTTCGATGTATAACGCATGTTAAGTTCTAAATACAGATTTAGACCTATTCCCACGGGGACGCGAACACTAACACATTATGTTTTCGTCCCCAACATAATATTATTCAGTTTAAAGTGCACATACCCACGTAAAAACGTTTATAAAGATAAAATTATTATTAGTTAGTGTTAATTTTAGAAGTAAGTTTAAACTAATAAAGTTAGTACAATTAAGTAAAAAATGTTTTCTAAATATCTTAGTTCCAATATAAATGTGACCTTTAAATTTTAAGTAGAGTATATTATAGTGTGTAACAAACTAACAACTAACAACGTCTAATAGAGATAATAATTTGTTATTGTAATGATTTGTTGAATTTTAACATTGATATATTTTTTGTTTATTTTGGCAACAAATGAATTTTTTTCAATTTTGTATTAGGCTTTTTATTTTGTTTTTGCATACAAAATATAAAATAATTTTATGATGTGTAATATTAACAAATTAACATCAGCCAACGGACCAGCTGCAAAGGCTGGTTTGTCTTAAAAAAATTCATACAGATTTGAAATAAATAATAATATTTATATTTTTACTGTACATTTTGACGTAGCTAATATACGTACCTATTGCTACATTAATTTTTTTGTAATTTTTTGTTTCAGTTACGAAGAAGCAGTGATAATCAGATACATTTCAACACCATATAGTGACTTATATTGTGATATTCTTATTCAGTTCGTAAGATCGTACCATCTACCGATAAAAAAATGAGAGGTATGTGTGTATGACAAGGATAATTATTTCCATTTACAAATTGCATTACCCTCAACACTTTTATTATACTTTACTCCCTTTAGCCTCGGCCATCGTAACTAGATAAAAAGTGACATATCGCCAATATGTTGCCACGCGTGTCCCTTGTTCACTGGTAACTTTTATTATTGTTCGGTAAAAAAAAAAAAAAAAACAAGAGGTGCGAAAAAAAAAGTAGCTAACGATCATGTCACACTGCCTGCGTACAAACCACAGACCGTGAACACAAAAAATATTATTATTACTACGTCATTTTTGTCAACAACAACGTATTTATCATGCCACGACCTTTTTCTGTTCAACATAATACCTTTACCACATTTATTTATACGGCTTATACCGCTCGTGGTACACGCGTATTATATATTAATATATTATAAATGGGAATACCTATGCTTAAAGGCATGTGCATGTGGGTGTGTCTGCACACTGTTGTATGCAGTATCGTTTTCATAATGAAGACATCATCAGTCTTATGTGCGGAGAGGAAGTGTTAACGCAAACATTACACTATTACCCCGGATGCTTTGATGGTTCTACGATAAAATATTCCACTTTTAATTGATGTTTGGACTGGCTCCGGGGTTGAAATACAAGAGTAAAACCTATTGACTTTTGGCGGGGGAAAAAAAAACAACAAAAAAACGAATATGTACATTTTACACTCGGGATAACGCACTTTCAGACCGACTGCCAGATCGGTATCGTCGCTTATTATTGTGGGTCGAGGTAACTAGATTTTGGTAATATTTATAGTCGACAGATAAGTGCACTTTGCATCGTAAATGAGTGTGTGGTGCAATATTAAAACGTACATTTTTAACTGAAATAAATTGCACACTTGACGTTGCGCCTACATTAAGTATGCTTGTACGAACGGGTAGGTACCTATACAAATTTGTTACAAACATCAATTTTTTTTGTTGTGCATTAAGCGATAGCATTGTCTTATGACTCCGTGCAATATAGTTATAAATCAACTTTAATTATTAATCAGCGCTGGTAAAATTATGACCGAGTGTTTTATTGACATTTATTGTTTAATTCAATATCTCAGTCTGAGGACATTAAACCTGTAGGCATAGGCGTGCGCAGACTTAAATTTCTGGTCGAGCCTAGACAATTATAGTGCTATAATATTTGGACTGCACCCCTAATTTTTTTTTTTTAACACACCAACATACATGTTGATAATATATTAACCTATTAATGTCTATAGTACTATAGTTATTGTATTTGTACCTATAAAGGTATAATGTTTTTTTTAGATTAATAAAATGTATGTAATGGTTAAGTTAGGTAGGTACACACAAATATTTTTGATTTTTTTATACTTTCACGACAAACAAAATTTTCATGATCTCCACGAACATATTATTATAATAAAATATTTAAATATATACGCAGGATTTACTATTATAATAATTTTACTATGCACATTTTACTATGCCCCTAAAAAGTTTCAGGTCGAGCCTGGGCTTGACCGGCTCGCCCCGTGCGCATGTCTGTAGGTATAAATATATTCTTCTTTCAAACTCCAACTGCATGTCTTAAAAAACGATGTTTCTTCCACCTAATAGATCTCTAGACGTCCGTGTTTTAAGTTGATTATTGCACATGCTCGTTTTTCGTTTTTATTGATAGCACTTCCTATGTAACCTATTCATATATATATATTAACCGTGTTGTATTGCAGCTGGCTACAGCGTACAACGGTTCTACGGTATTCTCTGTCCAATCGGATGCAATGACCCATATTTTTATCGTGTAAAAACATACATGCGTTCACATAATAATGAATTCCATGGAAAACGTACATTTACCAGTCACCATAACGTAGGTAATAATATTGTTCCACGGTCCAAATATTCCAAGAAACATTATAACCATTGAGCGATCGAAGTTTACTCATCGGACATTATATAATATTATCTATTTAGGTATTTGAATTTTTCAAATGTCTATGTAAACATAATGTAATATGAAATTCATGAAATATATCAGGAAAATATGACACTCTTGTATGACGAATTTTCTCAGTAAACCAGACTCTATAGAATAATATTTTACACGCGTAGAGGCCTTCATATAGCCTTCAATTTGTAAACTGAGACTGGAAACTGGCATAACATGAAAACCAGGGTAAAAGGGTAAATCTATTATCATGGAATTTTCAAAAAAAAACTTTTAAGTAGTAGGTACCTAGGTAAATAATACGATCATATTTATTCGTAAATCAGGTACCTATAATACGTAGATTCAAATAATTTTATTCGAAATTACGCACGTGCTCTAAATAATATCATAGAAACCTGAAATATTGGTATTACATCGATCCAACGATGATGAATGTTAAGTATTAATTCAACTTACTGGTCGTCCTATTCTGTGTGATTACATTCTATGTTAATAATATTATTTACAATAATTTAAAAATAATCAACAATACCATAGGTGATATTTTATCAACAAAATGTTTATTAGTTATGTCAATTTCGAGGTAGGTAATTCTGGCGTAGTAACAATGTTGTATAACGAATAATGATGATTTATACGATCCAGTAAGATAAGCAGAAGACTAAATAGGTAGGTACTCGAAACTTAAATTGTGTGTGGTGTTTCAATCTGAATATATATAACGATTTTTCTTTCAAACATGTGGGCTTTGACTTAATTTGAGTGGATTTAATGTTCCACATCAAACAAAGGAAGTTATCAATTTCTAGAACCCAAACTAGTGTTTGAGATGTTTGTGGTATTTAGTATACCTACTTGTAATTTGTAAGCACTAACTTATAAAACAGTAAGCAATTACTTTTTCACTTTGCTCTGCAATGCGCAGCGTTTTCCTGGAACACTTTACAATGTACCTATATGATATAACTAAATGAAATAATTTTCAGAATATTTTCCAAAATTCTAAACATACAGAATATGAAGAAAATAATTAGAATATTATAGTCGTGCAAATGTACATGGTCAATTTGTCTTGGAATGTTTTGCTTTTACTGTTTTTATTTTTAAATTTTAGATTCTAAAACGGAGTTTCTGTGTGTGCTTTTTCTTTGGTCTGTAATCACACTAGAAAAAATGATTATATTTGAATAGAAATTAAATAGAAAGTTGGATCTAGTTATTACTCACAATAAGTAAAAATTGTAAATTGTCCGTATATTTTTGAATAAAAAATAATAATAAACGAAATATAAATTAATGAAAAATTGTAATGTTTACAAACATCCAGTATGCTTTACACAATTGATTTTGAGTTTTTTTGAACACGAAATAACCGTCGATATTTGAAATTATCAAAATATTTTATATTACCATTTTATACCCAAGGTATAATTTTCAAAATGTTTTGACTCTTTTAGGACAGAAATATTTCACATTTTTTATACAAATTTTGATTGAAAAATGTTCAAAAAATTTTTAACACAGCTACTACCCAATTATCAGGTTACCTATACTTTCCCCTATTTAGTAATTTGTTTTTATTTAGGATTTTAAATTGGTGTGAATTTTGAATACGATATGAAAAAACGTACGGAAATGCCACTTATTGACCTAATTTATAGTTATTATATTGCATTTTTATTTACTATAAATTTAAGTTAGCATGAATATAATGAGAAGAAATTAATTTTCCTAATAAATAACTTAATATTTTGTTAAAAACTAAAATATCACCATATGATTTGTTACCCATATTATGTGGATATTATGATGAACTAATTTAATGAAATCAAAATCATGTTTTCAAAAAAAAATTAATTAATTGTAAATTAATGCTGCGGTCGATTAATGGTGGAAATTTACGTATAAAATATACGCTAACATTAACATTATTGAGAAAAATAAACATTAGCCCAATTATTATAATATGATATACAAATTTTTTTTTTTTAATTTTTAATCGTAATACACAATCTGTATCGACTAGACACAATAAGCATATTATATGATGAGAGTTACAAGATTGACATGGAAATTTGATGAAAGAAGCCACCCGTCGATGGCACTTTCTGATATACAAAATGAATATTATTTATCATGTTAAAGATTATTGTCTAGTACCTATATATTATAAATAGCTATATGAAATTATATTGACATAAATAGGATCAAAAACAATGCACTATTAAGAGACGTTCAATTTATCAGGCATGAGTCTTTATATTTTGGAGCAATCATTACTTCCTTAATTTTTTCGTATTGTAATTTGAATTTAACTCAAATTAGAGCATTATGGAATATTCTCAACGTCTTGATCAAAATTTGGTTGAAACAAACTAGTTCACTTCAGATTTTTTGAAATAAACAACAGAGAAGTGAAAAGAAAACTTCATAATATACAATACCTAACTGTCCTATTCCTAATGTTCAGATTATGTCATTTACGAACCAATTTTTCCATAAAAATATTTATCGACAAAATAATATAAACATTTATAATATTGAAAAATCAGTGAAATGAAAATGTTCCGTTATGCAAAAAATTACACGTTTTATAACTTCTTATTATTGTTATTTACATTGCACAGTGTGTTTGTTATTATTTTCCTAGTACTATTATGTATTTAAAAATTCAATTTTCGTTATTAAAGATATTTTAATATTTTATTTATTGTATTTGTACACAGTTGTTCGATAACGTTTTTAATAAGAATATTGGGTTTACTTGTTTCATAATAATAATAATAATATAATATGACATTTAAACTTCTTTTATGATATTCTTCTCGTTTAGTAAGTTAGTTCTTTGTTAGTTTTCCCATTTTGAGATCGTAATATGGGTATAATATTCTATAATATAATATTATATTTAACATGAATTATTTCAATGTGTACAATTCAATAATTAAATATTATACTTACACAGTATTTTTGTAAATATCATAATGCAAATTGTTTTGTTATTAATCAGTTTTCTTTTTTTAAGGAAACTTTAATAATCTTTTGTATTCTAAGAAAAATGTTTAATTTGTAGTTTGTACAATAAATTATATCTATACCTACACTAGTATATCAAAATATTTAAGAAGATGAAGACAATCAGTTGTATTGCTTAAATTAATAATCTTTCCTCTATTAGATTGAAAGCATAAATGAAAAATATATTATACACTTTTATTTTTTAGAACAGTAACGCATTTTATTACAAACAATGAATTGTTGACAAACTCAATCATTATTCAATTGTATTGGGTTTCTTGCATATTCGCCCGAACTTCTGCTACATACGCAGAATAAATGGAAATTGTTTCTATAGTTATTGGATTAAAATTAAATAAAACAACTATTCATTATTAACGCAGGATTTAAAAAGTTATTATGACAGCCACTAACAATAATTATTATTTTGCTATTGTTTTTCATCGTTTAAATTTAAAATAATTCAAAGAGAATGTAAACGATTTACTGTTATTGGAAACTTAATGCCACAATATGGTAAAGTTTTAGTAACCTTTTTAAATTTTTTTTATTAGTTATAGCTTATTCATGAAAGTAAATATAATTATCATAGTGGTTTGATAAGGGTTACCTCTACTATTTAGCCAAGTCTTTGACATTTGTATATAGATTCATCAAATAATAATATCGTTTATCTTGTGAAACTTGTCGTCACATATATATATTTTGTTTTTATTTATCAATATTTCCAAAGAAACACTTAATATAATATTATAGCCTCTTCATTTTTTTTTTTAAGGGGCCTGCTCACGATTTTTCAAATTTTCCGCAATTCTATAAAATTTGAAAATTAAATTTTATATTTTAGTTGCCACCTCAATTATAAGACTTTTCCTCTAATCTACTACTCAATACCTATTTAGGGGGGGTTGATAGGGTGTATTATATCGGTCAAAACACAGTTTACAGGAAAAACTCTCACACCTCGTAGATTGGTCCGATTTCCGTAATTTTTTTTTTTGTTAGATAGAGGAATATTTTTTACAGGGCGCATTGGACTTCGATTTTTTGATTACGTCGCTAAAAACAAAAAATAATACAAAAACTAAAAAGTTGTAAAAATTGATTAAATTCAAACTTGTAACATAAGACTTAGAAAAATAATGTTGAAAATCCAAGTCCAATGCGCCCTGTAAGAAGTCTTCCTCTATCTAACAAAAAAAAAAAATTACGGAAATCGGACCAATCTACGAGGCGTGAGAGTTTTTCCTGTAAGGCATGTTTTTGAGCAAAAAAACAGGTCGCGTGCAGGCCCCTTAAAGGAAACGTTTAAATTAAATTTGTTTAATAATATCACTAAATCTAAATTTAAATATTTTATTTAAACAATTATGCTCATAGATAAATAACTGTTTGACGAACATTCAAAAAACTTTTTGACGTTTTTTCATCATCGTACTTTCATTAAAAACTATCAGCTCATTAATAGATATTAATGCAGTCTAGGTAAACACACAGTTTGTCTTTAATTACTTGTATCTTAACAAATTAATAAAATGTTTAATCATTATTTATAACAAATTAATTTAATTAATGGAATGCGGGATTTTTGTAGTACTTTTCTAAAAATATATTGGAAATACTTTTTAAATGTCCTGATTAATTTACAGTCCATAAAATATTCAAAATCTATAATCTTAAGTGATAGTTAAAAATGATTATTATTTTAATTTTCCCAGTAATTTTACAAGTAATGATCCTTATGTTTTGAAGAAAAATAATATAGATATATATTATTTCTCTCTCTAAATTCATATATATTAAATTAATTCAATATATATATATATATATATATATACACATTTATTTCAATATTAATTGTGTATAATAAATTGTATAACTATGTAGAAAAATGTTTTTTTGTAAGTATAACGCTTAAAAATATAATACATGGTTCCTTATATGTTTTTATTATTGAAATAAAAAACGATCAAAACTACTTACTAGGTACTTAGTCATAATTTTTAAAAAATTCGAAGATATCATGAAAATATGTAAATTATATTGTAGTTAAAATTCTGAAAAAATTTAAATAAAATTAGAAAATTTAATTTGTAGTTCTTCAGAAATTTTTTAATCGACCTAAATGTTTGATATAAGACATCAATTTTTGATTTCCAACAAAAATCGCCATTCACAAGTAAAATAACAATTAAAAAAAAAAAAATTTTTGTCGTACTAAATATAAATTGTAGAAACTTAAAACATTCCAATATTACTTAGTTCATCATTTTCTATATACAGTCCAAAATATTTATAGGCATTTAGTATTTGAATTATTGTTTATTGATAACAATTTGTAAGATCGACTAAAAAGCTTGACAATTGTATACAAATCTCCACATAATATGTTGGAAAATGTTGAAAATACATACTAATATTTTATTTTTAATAATGTTTAAAATAAACATTTTGACAAAATTGGTTCAAAAATAATCAAAACAAGAATTTATAATTCACAACATTCAACATCTACTAAACAGAGCCACTTCCAGAATTTTCGGAATGAAATAAAAAAATTCAATAAAAACATGAAATAATTATTTTAATTTTACTTTTAGAGATAATTTACAATAAAGATTTTTAAATTTAATATCTAATATCGTACATTGTAAAAATATGAATATATGCAATATAATCTTAGGTTAAAACATTAGTACCTAGTATAGATGATTATATTTCCGTTTATTTAACATTATAAATAATTAATTAAAACAGAGAAATTAAATAACAAAACAAAGCTACTCCCTAAAGTAATATCTAAAAAAAAAGGGATTATGAAGGAAATGCATTTTTAATTTAAGTAGTTAAGGATGTAGAGATTAACTGATTATAAAAGGGAGAAGAGGGAAAAGAATTAAGTCTGCTAAACATTGTATGAGTACCTATATGACATACCTACCGCACGTATCAAAAAAAATTAAAATAAAATATAAAAATAATAATTTGAATATTATCTATGCTATAAGAAAGTAATTAAATTACCTATGAATGACCTTATAATAACATATTGTAATAATAATGTTTAACTCAATCAGACACTATGATGTACAATACTTAGAATAATATTTTCTTAATAGATATTTTATTTATATTAATTGAATAATTTATCAATTTTTACACAAATAATGCTAGAAATCATTGAGAAATTTGTTGTTCGCAATTGAACTACGATTACAACTGATAATGTTTATAGCTCTTATGCAAATTATCACATACATATAATACTTAACCACCTCAATGTTGAAAAATTGATAAATTTGAATTGATGTCACTAAATGAAAGCTAAATAAGCATTTTATCTAAAAAGCCTTAAATCAGTTATTTAAATATATAATAATATCCAATTTATTCAAAAGTACAGGTTTTGTTTAAAATACATATTATTTAATAATAACTACAGTTCTAACTTAAAAAAATGTTATCTATATATTATTTTGTATATATAAAAGATAGTTAAAAAAAATGATAGACCATTTGTGATAGACTCAAGAATGGCTGGACCGATTTCAAAAATTCTTTCATCATTAAAATGCTACATTTTTGAGATCTATGATGGGATTTTTTGTTTATAAATTATTGCTATGGTTGCTATATAATAATAAATTTAGTTACCATTGGTTAATAATAATAACAATAATAACAATTGGTTACCCGTTAAATAAATTTATATAATAATGTATATTATATTTAACAATATATATTATATTCATACGGTTTTCACTAATAGATCGGTCGAGTCACGGGGAACAATTTAACGCAACATTTTTCTTGGAAAAATTAACTGGGTGGCCGAAAATAATAACAGTAATAATAATAAATGTTTGTCTGTACCTATGCCCTTTATGCATTTCTAAACGATTCGACCGATTTTGATGAAATTTTTTGTGTGTGAGTGCAACCTGCATGGTTCCCGGAATGATTTAAATTCTTAATTTGATCTGGTAGGTCCAACCCCCGGGGAGGTGCTCCAACAGGGATTTTGATATTGACGATAGAAATTTGTGTTTATAAATGGTTGCTTTCGGTTATAGGAGAAATAATTAGTAGAAATTAGTATTTTATTTGTATATTGGTGGCCATTTTTGGACCAAGTACAAGCATGCATCAAATCTAATTTTCGCACATTGCCTACCAAGGTGGCCGAGTTGCACTTACTGCAAAGAGTTACACCCAAAAAGGAGTTGAGCAATCACAATTTTTTTTTAAGAGTTGTCATTTTGTACGGGCAACGAAATGAGCGGAATCAGTTAGTAGGTAATAAAATCAGATTCTTTTGAAATTGTCATCAAAATAATGTCAGAATATACTAATAAGTTATAACCATTAACCTGTAACAATTTTAAACAATGTTATAATAACTGTGTACAATAGGTACCAATGAGTTAATTCCGATTTCAGAAATTCGAAAACTTAATTACCTACTTAGTGAGGTGGAATAAATTGTATTGTTATGTTTTCCTTTTAATTGGATTAATCAAACCTTTAATAATTGTATTAAGTATACCCAATAAATGTTCCAAAATTTACATTGTAAACTATTATTGAATTACTTACCGATTAATATTTTCAACTGCTCTTTTATTGGAGCATACATTTGTATATCATATTTAAATATTAAATTTAAACACACGAATGGATAATTATTAAAAAATAACTTTTTACTTATTATATTGCCCAAAACCTACTTTAGTGTTTAAAAATTTAAAATACTGATGTCTGTTAACAATGACGGAAACGATAAATTTCCTCGATTATTGTGTCTGTTAACATCTTTTATGTATATATATTTTTGTTTGCAGTCTGCTATAAGTAAAACGTTATTAAACAGCTGAATGGTGTTGGTTGCTGTCGTGGTACTTTTAACAATAGGATACTCAATATGTATATGCTCTATAGCCAACAATAATAATATTTACATTTCAGTAATAATAATTTGCATAATAAATATTATTATTATTATTATTATTGTGTGTTTTCAATGTCTAACCATCAATAGCTTTATTTGGGATTTCAGTATAATTTATTATTATTTATTTAGACCAGGCAATACTCTGTTATAAGATGTTATTCTTAGTTTTATCATCTGAGTCTTTGTTAGTTTCGGTGAAAATGATAAAATATGTAAAATGTACAGTTAAATAATTAATAAATATTAGAGCATTTTTGGCATGGGCATTTAAAAGTAAATATTTTGGTTTCCATATATTATCGTTTTTCATTTTTAGGCAAACATAAAAAATCAACAATATATATGTTAGCGGCAATGTGTATAATATATTTAATATATAAAATGCCTAGGAATTCTATATAATACCTGGTGGTTTTTAAAAAAGTGTATAATAAATTTTTTTTTACACACATTTCCTAAATATTTTGTATAATAACTAGACATTTCATAAAATGACAAACAACAAATTGGCAATCTGTAGAATAGTGATGTAACCCAAATAAATAGATTTCCTTCTATCATAATTAAGATAATTATTAATTTTATTAGCGCACAAAAAATATTTATTACAAAGTAGGTATCATTAATATTACAGAATATAATGCATAAAAATGCATAAAAATGAAAAAAAAAAAATAATTTGTAAATTGTATGGGTAGTACTAACATGCAGTTATTAATTATTATTACTATTATATTGTTCTATAAAATACAAAAATCTATGTAGAACGTAGGTCCTCATTAGGAATAATTAATACAATGTAATTTTTTTAATTTATTTTAAATTTCGTTAAGACAAAATAAATGTTACTAAAAGTATTCTATTATTACAAAAAAAAACATTATATTTCATATGTTTAAGTTTATAAAAAGTTGTTAAATTTATTTATTACAACACTGTAGGTTAGGATGACATTTTGAATTGCAATGAATTTTATTTTTTAAACACTTACATCTGTTATTTTGACATCTTGTCGCACATGAACATTTAATAAATCCTTGTCCATATCCAGTTGCTTCTTGAGTGGCAATAGATCGTAAACCCAATTCATACAGATTACAGATTACTAATGGATTTATATATTGTCAAATATCAATAGGTACTGATTATATGGAATTAATATATTACCTATACATTGTTGGGCATTTCATATAATGCTTAGGTAATTTAAACAATTTTATAGATTTCCAGCTGTATTTGGCGTTATATAGAATTCCTAGACATTATATAAAATACCAATATTATACACATTGCCGCTAACATATACATAACTAGTAGAAGGTACCTACATTATTCCTATAAACTATAATGGTGCATATTATGTAAATACATATTTTATGGTATTTACATATCCAGTGACCAGTATTGAATTTATAACTTTACCCAACCGTTGAAAAACTTTTACAAAAAACAAATAAAACCATACAGATCGTTCATATTTATAATAGTATAGTAACAATAGTATATCGTGTATGGAAATTATTATAACTAAATAACAAAATTTTTTTACAATTTTGTGTTTACTTTTATTGAATTGATTTAATGTGCATTTAGTTAAATACCTTTTATTGTAGCATTTAAACTGTTAAGTACTTACATTACATGTGTCGTATAACACAATATTATAATTTAAAGCATATTACAAAAAGCATTAAGAGTTAAAAATTAGTAATATGACATCTTCTGAAGTAATAATTAAAACTTGTATATTTTAATTTTGATGTACTTATTCGGCTTTATTTATCTATGGAATATGGAATTTATTATGAATAACAAACAAGGTTAATTTCAAAGTCAAATATGATAATAATTGTTAACAACTACAATAATAGTTCATTTAAAAACTTTTCGAACATTATAAAACATATATGACCCAAAAACATGTTCAATATTCGTACATTTTAAAATTTGTATCAAACTTACAATAAATGGTTTACTTTAAAAACTATGAAAATGTATAAAAATTCCTAAAATTATTTTTTCCCAATATTTTTCCCTATAGGTATATTTTCAGTTTTCCTCGGAGTTATTATTTGAATAATATTGTCAAATTATTTTATTTATATTGCATACTATAATTGCCCTTAAGGGCGTTATTTGTTTTATATAATAATAAATTAAAAACAATTACTATTATCATGACCCGTTTATGAATATTAATGTCACGTTTACTTTATAACCAATTAAAAATTTGAATAAAAACCTATCCGATGTATATTATCATCATTTAACTGCTTAAGTAATATAAATTATAATAAATCTATTAATTAAATCACTGTGTCAATAAAATGGACCCGACCGATGTGAATATAATTTAAATTTATTTTTTTTAAATATTCTTTGCTTTTAAAAACATTAAATCCTATGGTGTCTATCAACCGTAATACGGTACACAGAAAATCCAACAGTGGCTAGTAATCAGTTTTTCCATCAATAAAAGTTTTCTGAATGAGAAAAAAAATTTTTACTCATTAATCAGCAACCAATTACAAAACTACAAGGCACGGGGAAACAACAAATATCGAGAAAAGTTTTAATTTTCTGAAAATCGTCCATGAAAATAGTTGGACAATTTTCCTCGTAATTGTTTCCGCATCCAATTAAGACTGTGACTTTTTATTTCCCAGCACCGGACTAGTTCCGCCGACTATAGGAGAACGTACAAAATACTGGTACAATAATATAATAATATGTTTTTCCTCAGACTATTGTACCTATTATATTATTTAGTCTTGTCGGAAGAATGTACGTCGGATCATAGTTGCCGATTGACCGAGGACTCGCGTGAACCGATCGTCTGCGGTAGGGGGTGGGTGGACGTGACATGTCACGCCAAGTGTAAAGGGCGATAAAACGTTTAGTGCGTGAACGACACCTACAACCGTTTAGGGTGGGTGTTGTGTTTGTGCACGTGATAGGTGGCCCGAAATTAATGCATCACTACAACACAGTATAATAGCCAAGAAAACGGCGTATATAGTAGACGACACGTTTACACCCACGCCACCCTGTCCGGAGACGCACTTGGCGACTAATTGACTCCGTGAAAGCTTATAGCGACAACCTCTCACACACCCCCCCCCCCCCCCGGGGGTAGATGGGAGTGCGATAAAACGTTTGTCATTGTTGGCTGGTCCACAAGCTGTTGGATGCGACGATATCTCCTGCAACCTATACATGTATACACCGAACGACGGCGTCATCTTCTTAGATTAATGAACGAATCGTAAATTACTCAGACACAGCTACAGTGTATATATTTCATACGATTTAGTATACCTTCAGTATATATAAGATGGTTTTTTTTTTAATATAGCTTCAAGCACTAATATGGTTTTGAAAATAAAATGTTTTTCTTTTTGTTAAATCTGTAAGATATTATAATCTATAATTCAATTCTAACATTTCATATCCAGCTCTTTCTATTTATAATTCATATTTTTTACCGTGAGCACGAGCCCGGATTAAGGGGACCAGGGAGGCCACGGGCCACAACGGATGTTGAACAATACGATCACTACCTATAAAAAAAATGATATACCTTGACCTGTGATGTATTTGAGGGGGGAATTGAGGCGAATGACCCCCCATGACTTGAAGAATAATTGGTTTTTATATAGGGGCAATAGGTAGATACTGTGATGTTAGGTCAGAACGAATTTTTTTTTATTTTGTACATGGTTTCATGTTAGTGGGGATGGTCGTTTACTTTGGAGCAGTCAAAGCAGTAATCTTATCACATAAACAGTCGCATACTCACATAGCGATTTCCATTATCAGTTATCATCCGGATTAAAGATATTAAACTATATAAATATTATTATATAATATATTTATAGTAAGTTATCTAATCGCTGAAATTACCTTTGAAATTGAATACTTAGCATTATTTCGGCTACAAAAGTTTCATAAGACTCATCACTCATCAGATACAAAAGTAAAAGTAAAAACACTTCATGATGGTTAAATCAAAAGGGTAGAATAAAGCTTGTGTATAATAATTTTAGTGTCACCCCCCTCCCCTAGTTGAAGATGTGTTGTAATACTATATTATTTGATGTATAGTGTATTGTAAAACTTTGATCTTTGGATTCTTTGGATTCTTATTGAATTATAACAAATTTAACCGTACATTATAATCACATTGTAATTAGTGAAAATATAATATTTTTCTTTTTTTTTTAACATTTATTAGAAGATATACAATCTTTAATATTATTTACAATGAGCATATCAGTGGAATTTACAATGACTGTGACACCGTGAGGGGGGAGTAGCTACCCACCAGTAACACTCGACGTGAAGTAAAATATAATAATATGAAATCAAAACAGCCGCAGTGTGATAGCCAACAAATAATAATTATTTTGAACATTTAAAATAGCACTAGGTACCTACATTAGGACATTGTCTAACGCCCGCTTAACTGTTAGTTGGTTTTTTACGATATTTGAATTTTTAAGTGAAATATAATCGTTTTTAAATATTAATGTTTCATATACTCATTACTCTTACTCTGTCCCTAAAATTGTGTGTAGCACGAAAAGAGCAGTGTGTAGTACGAAATTTAAAAGTGTGTTATTCTAATTAAAGCTTTACAATAATATTATGTATAAATTTATTTCTTCACATTTTTTTTTATATTTTAATGGTTTTTTGCCAAACCACATTTTAATTATTATCTACTACACAGACACACAGTAAACAATATTTTGTGTTGTTTTCGTCTTATACTCGTATTATAGTTATTGTTATTCATTGTTATCGAGACTATAGCTATTTTTATTATTATCATCTTAGCAGTGAACGGTGGTACGTAGTATATTAGTGTTTGTCTAGAAATAATTTAGATTTGACCGATTTGGGACTATGTGTGTAGTACGAAAATTTGGATAATTTAGGGACTGCTGTTACTCGAAAATTAAAATATCTTAAATAATCGACTAGAGTACACAGATAATTTTGTTACTTAAAAGATTGATAACAGGTAAATTCACTCTGACATCAATAGTGGACAGCACCCTATTGAAACTAGGGGAGGAAAATTGGCTATGTCGTCCCTGTGTAAGACGGATAGGTACAACACATGAGGGTGCTACGTCCTCTTAAGAGGATACTACGCAAACATTTACCGTCTCCGTATTTAAAATGACAAATATAAAAATTACCAAGCTAATTATATATTGTTTCTCGTACATTCAGTTTTGTCTGTGCAAGCATTTAAACAAAATCAAGTCAAATCAAATGTTTTAAGAATTAATCACACGATAAATACAAAATAAACGATTGTATGCCAATTTTGTTTTCAGTATTTTAATTTTAGAACTGAGGTCCTAATTGAGATATTAATCTTTTAAATTAGTACCTACTACCCATTATAGCTATATTACTTATTACTTACATTATTGTTGGGATGTTATTTTGTGACATAATTCAAATGGCGAAAATAGATAAACATAATCTGGTGGACATCCGTTCCGTATTTCGGTTTGTAAATTAATGGTTTTCTTTGGATTTTATTCTGGAATTTAATGGGATGGAAAAATGGTCCAGGAGTAGTTGGTAATACGCATGACGGAAATATAATATAATGAGTTAATTTCGATAGAGCGTAGTAGTGTCCTCGAAAATTCACTTTAAATTATGAACTAGTAATATTTTTTTAGTCGAGTATAAGACATTTAATACGTCAGTATTGTACGTCAAATTGTGTACACCTAATAGAATTTAACAATCGACAGTGAATAATTTATATTCTTATAGTTGCTTCTGTTAAAGTATATTATTATTTATTAGTTTTACCTATAACACTATCATTTAGTTTCATTTTATCATTACATTTTTTTTTCCAAAGAGTATATTATATATTGTAATAAACGATAATTACATCCTATATAATGATAGACTTGATAAATTGTATTATTAATTTATCAATTATTATCCAATGGATGCGTATTGCATCTAATTTTAGGTTAAATTTTAATGTAAATACCTATACGAGGCTTCTTAAGTTTGTTTTGAAATCTAATTTGAATTTTATAGTGTCAACATTTATCCCAAACAGTTATGTATTTTGGGGGACTGGGAGTGGAAGATCACTATGTGAGGCTCTTTTTACTTTATTGATTTCTAATCAAGTATGGTAATTGGAATGATAAAAATCTGAATTTTGAAAACTTCAAGACTTTGTCTTAAAAAATAAAATAGTAATAACGTAATTACGTAATAATAATTAGGTAGGTACCTAATTAAGTTAGTTTTAATAATGAGATGGATCCGATATCATGACCAAATGGTGAAATGATGTGAATTAAGAAAAACGTCGGCGTGTTCAGCTCTGAAAACTCAATTTTTTGTTTTGCTATGGGAGCTAAAAATTTGGTTGATAACTCATTAAAAATAGCTTTCCAAGAAGACACAAGATGTGAAATTCAAAAACAAATTAACTTTTTGACTGTTAAAAAATAGTAAATTTTAGCTAGATTTTTTTTCAACAACTCAGAAACTAGAGAACGGACTTTGTTGTTTATTGTCTTGTTAGAATCACATTAGCTAGGAATGCATTGAAGAGTTGCAGACCTTTATCTTTAATAGTTCATTCACTACAACAGACCTTTAAACTTGTACATTATGAACACAAACACATGTGTGTAGATAAGAACTAAGTACCAAAGTTAAAAATTCGTTTAAAATTTTAAGATGGCTAAGAAGTACAAGTAAGTTCAATAATAATAGTAGAAAAGTACTAAAGTATTAAGAAGGGTTAACATTTTAGAGACGGACCATTAACATTTTGTATACTTGAATAAAAAAATTCATTCTGATTTTTTATTTTGAGCATTGTGTTATTTACTATTTGTTTTGATCCTATTGTAATAAAATTTGAAGGTGTAGTATACATGTATAGTTAATAATTCTCTAAAAACTAAAAACCAAGAAAGTGTACATGCCGACCACAACTTGGCAATTATTTTCATACAGACAAATGAAATGAATACGTTTATCCGGTTTGATCACCTATATTATTTGTTCCAAGTAATCCTATGACTAATGAAGTAAATTCTTGTAGTATTACATTATAAAAATCCAATTACTCATATTAAAATATTCAACCCTAGCAACTAGGTGAAAATAGTAACGCTTAATTTTATCATTCAACTTACTTCGTACGCATAGGCGCAATTAGAGGTAGGTGATTAGCTTCCCAATTTTTTCAATCATATTTTAGTACAGTTCTAGCCCTCCCCCCCAGAAAAATGTCCCTAGTTCCTCCTAATCCCTATGTGCGTACCTACCATACATACATTAATATTATTTGCACTTAAATCGAGATAAATGTTTCAACAGTTATCAATTTTGTGTTTTTTCCAATCAAAAATATAGATTTTATACAAGTTATACTTCAAGAAGCACCTTTACCTAATATGGCTAAATTGGTTTCCGTATTAACATTGCAATAGTGTGCCATATATAGTTAACATTGAACTGCTTATACACAAATTATACCTATTATATAGGACAGATTATACTATTGCCTCCTTTTTAACAAAACGTTAATTAATAGTAAATACTAAATATAGTAATCATTATTAAAAGCTTTTATATATTTAAACCTTAAGTATTTATCTAAATTTATAATAATAATCCAGTGTCATAATTTCAGTTTTCAATAGAGGCGGGCAAACGTTTTAACCACCAGACCACCCCAAATGGGTAACTTGAAAAAAACCTCTCTCGAGCACACATCTACTTTCATTTTTTATCAAACTACTATTGCCCGACCCACATATTTTATAATTTAAATATTTTTTACTCTAATTGTTGCAACCATTTTTATTAAGTAGCTGTTAACATCATCATTATTTCGCAAACATAAGGGTAGCAGATATTTTATAAAAACAATTTGTACCCACACACAAATTAAAACTGTAAACTACTATTATTTTAAGTTATAATATAATATGTTATTTTATAATTACCTGATCAGCGGTTCAAGTTTATCTAATTTTTTCATTTATATTACACATATTAGAAGTTGTTTGCGATTTTTGAGCGATTTGCACTAACTTATTTTGACACGTCTGATTTTGGCCGCACTACTAAATTGTTTTTCTTTTAAAAAACATTTATCCATATTAAAAATTAATAGAAAAGAAAAAAAAATTAATTTTAATATACTGAACTAAATAAAACCCAAGAGAGAGAATAGTACACCAGACTATTACAAAATTAACTGAAATCTGAAATCTGTGATAAATAAGAGTGCTCATCGGTTGTTATTTTTAGAATTTGTATTAATTTTTGATTTTTTAAATAAAACTATATAGAATTATGTTTATTGTTGTACATACCTACTAATAATTTATGTTCCTTTTCCTTCACTAAATACAGACGCATGCCAACTTTCATGTACCTACTTCCAGCATGCGTCTAAATATAAATATATTTCAACTATTAATTGTTAATTGAGTACTAGTAGTAATTAATCATTGTGACAATAATTCTTGTGCACAATATAATATTTTCTCAAAATATAATAAAACTAATAGCATGCTATTGCACTAATAAAATATAATAATGGTTGAACGGAAACAACCAAGCACCGGCCGCTATTATAATCAAACAGAAGCAACTCCCCCCCCCCCCATCAAATGGCATCACTGCAATAATCATAAAATATAAGTGTATGCCAATTGCAGGATGAAGACTATTATAGGACGTTACCTTCCACCCAATGGCGCGAGGAATAATATTATAGTATTATACATTTCACAATAGTATTAATAATAATAATAATAATATATTATTATATAAATACACAGTCCCAGTGCAAACACTATGGGCCGACTGCGTTGCGTGGGGATACAACGCATGTAAACATTTGTGCAAAATTGATACTATATAATAATAGGTACGTGTTGAAATATATATCATTTGGGTGTCATATTATTATTATGAACATATCAACTTAGTAAAGGATTAACAATAGTTATTGTGATAATGGTATCCATTTAAGCATCAATAGGTACTGGGTGCAACCTGATTTGAGCAGAAGTGCAGTTTGACGGCGTAATTTGTCGTCAGGTATATTGCCCCCTCAAGGGCGATCACTGGTGTACGGTTATTGCCCCGACGATGTACCGGCACTAGCTTTGGGATGATAGTGGACTGTATAAATGGCGGAAAAGGAAAAATTTAGGAATGTAGGAACCTTAAGATCGAGAATAATTTAATGTGAAATAATTGTAACGCCGATGGTAAAAAAAAGGTATGCTAATAATGACAACAAACTGTGCTCATCGTGTAGTGATAACACATAACAAACATATTATTATATCCATAGACCTTATACCGCGACTAACATAGCCATAACTATACATTTTTTAAGGACCTGGGTGGTTATAAATACAAACAAAAATTGCTCAATGAAATTTTATAATTATTATGTAAAATTCATTTTTAATTCTTTTTTAAAAAATAGGTATTGAAAATTTCATATATACATAGAATATATTTTAATGTTGTCTTGTTGTGAATTTAACACATAAAAGTCATCAAAGCAAGTCGTCCAGACAAT
The DNA here is from genome assembly GCA_949089665.1 of Macrosiphum euphorbiae. Taxonomy (NCBI): domain Eukaryota; kingdom Metazoa; phylum Arthropoda; class Insecta; order Hemiptera; family Aphididae; genus Macrosiphum; species Macrosiphum euphorbiae. Next base: position 7,439,405 of record CARXXK010000003.1, on the reverse strand, counting down.
CTAACATTTACTTGTCGATTCCTCAAAACGATTTTAATCAACCGGCTAAATTAAAAACTATAAGCAGTGTAGATGTATACATATGCAATGGTTTAATTGAATCTGGCCTGGGGGGCCTCCCCCTATTTACGCCACTGAGTCAGAAGCGATGACGATATTACATAATCGTGTGAACACATTTGTTCGACAACGGACGTCGAACATAAATATTATAATACTATGAGCTGACCTTATGCTGCGACTCGGGCTAGTATGATGGCAGTTGACTGGAACTTTGGCTGGTAAAACGGTGACTGGACCACAAGAACGAGGAATGGCACAAGAACGCGGTATCCGGTGATAGGTAACGCACTGTATTTGACGGATTTGGTGCAAGAGTTTCGGCGGAGGAGCACGTTCGGATTGTATTCATTGTCGTCGTCTCGAGCATAAATACGAAGGTACGAACGGCTCGCAAAACCGGACCAGACAGGAAAAGTCGCGGGGAACTCGGCCGTACGATACCCGGCGAGCGGTAGGACAGGTAAGCGCGCGGGACAGCGATGGTCGCGGAACGAGACATTGACCTTTGTCTCCGGGGAAATAATTTATTCCAGTCACGACGGCTCATCGGTCACCAACAGGTACCTACATACTTCAATATTACAGGAATATAATGGAGGGGGGGACTTAGTCGGTTCAAAACCTCGGCCGCGGGAAGCATTTTTTTTCGGGCGAGTCTCGGTGTCCGTAGAGAAGTGCCTCCATCCCCCACCAGGGCATGGCAGATACCTAAGGGTGCTCACTATATAAATCTGCCAAACACGCCTGTTTACTAACCTACGATTCCTCCCCTACAAACAAAAACGAAACAGCTAATGGCCATATAGTTGCCGGGCTTCACGATCAATTAGAAAAAAAAACATATAAGTATACTATATCATAGGAATTATACTTTATTACTAAAGTTGAAACAATGCAATAAAAGATTTAAAAAAAAAAACAAACATAAATATACCTAGGAATTTCCTACATGATTGGCATTATTGCTCATAGTGGGGTAGGATGACAGTTAATTCAAACAATAAAATATTTAATATAAATATTAATAGTTGATTTTAAAATATGCATTTGATTATTGGTACTACAGCCACTACAGGTAAACTACAAAGTAATTAAATTACAAATATATCACATTATATGAAAACAACTTAATTTTAAAATAATACTACAATTTAATACCTATATCTATATTAGTCCCTTCAAGTACCTACGGCTTTCTGGGCCAACTACAATATACCTTTGAATATTTAACAACGCCAGTTTTTTTAAGCGAGATTATTCTGTATAGTAGCTTCCCACACAGCATTTGGGTAATGATAATATTTTGTAAATATTTTCAAATGGTTTTATTATGAACATTTTTATAAAAATATTTTTTAGATGTTTTAAAAAAGTTTCTATGAAAATATTTTTGGAATAATCATAATAGAACTTTTTATAATTATTATTCAGTAAATATTTTATCAATTATGTTAAAATATATTTTTTAAATATACTGCAATAGTGGAGAACCAAATATTTTCAGGATAATTATAATAGAACTTTTTATAATTATTATTAAGTAAATATTATATCAATTATGTTAAAATATATTTTTTAAATATACTACAATAGGTGAGAACCAAATATTTTCAGGATAATTATAATAGAACTTTTTGTAATTATTATTAAGTAAATATTACATCAATTATGTTAAAATATATTTTTTTAATGCACTGCAATAGTCGCAAACAAAATATTTTCTGGACAATAATAATAGAACTTCAAATAGATATTTGTTCACAAATATTTTATAATACCTACCTATATGTCCTATTTATATAATATAAGACCTTTAAAAAAATTAAGGTTGAAATAAAACTACTAATATAATATAGTATTTTGGTATACTATAATATACAATATACAGAAGTAGTATAATATAGTTGTCCCGCGAAAAACAGTTTTACTTTTTGCAATGTAAATGTTGTACATATTTTGATAGACGTAAACAACATGTGGGTGTATGCTGTATAGTGTCCTGTATTAAGAATTAAGATTATTGTTATGCAATTATTATGCTTAAAAATAAAATTTAAAACATTACACCAAACAAAAACCAACTACTGGAAATTGTGTAATTATGATGTATAATTAAACCTATAATAATATTATACAAAATATTACCGTAATACAAATATCATTGACACCGTGGCTTACGCTATAGGTACCGTCCATCATACGCATATTATATCTTTAATCGTGATCATACGTGAATTGTGGGGCGACAATCCAAAACTACTATTGCCAAAATTGAAGAAATTGAGTTACCTATATATTGATTCTTATAGAAATTAAGGCAGGGAATCGAATAGTGCAATCAAATTGTGACAAAACGTACTATTTCCCTTGTTAAAATCAATCTGAAACTCATAAATGACGCAAAACGCACTATTTCCAAAGCCAAAATTTGTCTAAATGCACTATTTCCAAAATTACGTCAAAACGTAGTATTGTCCATGTTAAATAGTTTGTTTATTGACAAATTGACGCAAAACGTACCAATTCCTCGAATTGTACAAAACGTACTATTTCCAAAGTAGGCCAAAATGTACTATTTCCCATAGTATGAAGATAGGGAATATAATTGAATTAAATACATAACGTACTATTTCCAAAATCGTGGAAAAATAGAAAATCGTGATTTCTCAAAAAAGTGTAAAATGGAAATAGTACGTTTTGGATTGTCGCCCCACAATTATATTACATAATAATATATATTATTATATATTTATATATTACAGCAGGAAATCTTATAAAACAACACTATATCGTACGACGAATAAATTATGGTATTAAAATAGTTTCTGGCTTATGCCATTCCTGGAATTTCTTCATTGTAGATAAGCTATCGTCGAGATGCCCGTATGTCCATGTTACCGGCCAGCTCACCCCCTCTCCAGTTCGTTACCGGTGCAGCATATCTTAGTCCATCATGCTTATTATTAATTATTTTTATAAATAAACTGTAGTTTAATAGTTTCCCGTTTCCCACCACGGTCCACGGTCCACGAATCGCGACAAGACCTTTTAGTGCCATACTGCTGTGGTGTTCAGGTGTTGTGACTTCACTTATGGACTATATAGTTACTTGTTTATGCAGTGTTTTGTACTGTTGTGTACTATAATTGTGTACCGACTACCGAGTCATTAGACAACTGTAGTCTGTAGAAGCCGATTCATACAAACATTTAAACATTTCAACAAACTACGTTCTAAACCCAGGTAATTATTATTTTTATTACATTCATTGTTGATAAAGTACCTACCTACTTTAGTTACGACTTACGATACAAGTTTAGTATAATAATTAATAATATGTACTATGTACAATATGTACAATGTAGGTACATATTATTATGCTTTTTAGCTGTCCACAAGCCAAGATGATACATTATTTGCCGACTCGTACAGTTGCCAGTTTTATATTATTAAAACGTGTTTTTTCATTGTTTGTTCACGATTATTAATGATGTTAATTACATATTAAATATTAGGTAACTTTAAACTTAACTGTTGATTTTGTTTCAATAGACTGTAAAATGATTAAAAGTAGTCGTTCCAAACGTAGACAATTAAATGAAGAATTAAAATGTAATGACTGTTTTATCCATAATGATATTAATGTTCAGTCAACGACAACAACTTCAGAATTTATCAATGATGTCAAAGATCTTAGTAACTGTGATTTTAATAGTCCAAATAATGTTCAGTCAACGGCAACAACTTCAGAATTTATCAATGATGTTGAAAATCTTAGTAACTGCTGTGACTCGTGTCCAAATTCTACAAGCACTGATCATAATGCACATACACCTGATGTTGGTTCAATTCATCAATTTCCAAAATCATTAATTTCAACTAATTTATCTAATGCCGCCAATATTTCCATACCAAATTTAATTAGTTTACATGATGATAATGATAAAAATCTTTATAATACAACTGCATTAATGAAACAGAAAATATCAGAATGGTCAGTTAATTTTAATGTTAATCAAAATACTTTAAATGGTTTACTTGATGTTTTACGTAGTGATCCTTTTAATCTGATTAATCTGCCAAAAGATAGCCGAACTGTTATGAGTATATTAACCACCCAAACTGCACTACAAGTTTATAAAGTTGAACCAGGTGAATATTACCATTTTGGTCTAGCTACAGGTATTCAATTACATTTCAAACATATTACATCAAATACTGAAACAGGTGCTATTGAAATTGTAATTGGCATAGATGGTTTGCCTTTAACCAAAAGTAGTACCAGTCAATTTTGGCCGATACTTGGATATATTCGACCTTATAATAATTTTGTATTTCTTATTGGCCTATATTGGGGCTATAAAAAGCCACAAGATAGTAATTTATATTTGGAAAAGTTTGTTCTGGAAGCAAAAGAACTTTTAGAAAGTGGTATTACAATTAATAATATACATAAGACAGTTACAATCGATGCTTTTTGTCTAGATGCTCCAGCTAGGTCTTTTGTGTTAAAAACTAAAGGCCATACAGGATATCATTCATGTAGTCGTTGTTTACATGAAGGTGAATATTTAAATAAACGATCATGTTTTCCCTATATTCCAACTGGATCTATTACTCGTACCCATAATGATTACCAAACAAAAAAACATGAAGAACATCACACAAGTGATTTAGTATCTATACTAATAGATTTACCAAATATTGACATAGTGAAATCTTTTGTACTTGATTATATGCATCTTACATGCCTTGGTGTTACAAAGAAAATTATACTTTTATGGATTGACAATGGACCATTAAAAGTTAGAATTCCTAGTTCTAAAACTAAAATATTATCCACGTCCCTTTTATTACTTGCACCATGTTTGACATCTGAATTTTCTCGAAAACCAAGAGGCGTAAATGAAATTAGTAGATGGAAGGCTACTGAACTTAGACAATTTTTATTGTATACAGGGCCAATAGTTCTGAAAACAATTTTAAATGAAGATTGCTATAAGCATTTTATGTCTTTTAATATTGCGATGTTAATACTACTGAGTCCAGACAAAGGAGATTTTATTGATTATGCAGAACAACTTTTGAATCATTTTGTTCAATACTTTGGAACCATTTATGAACCATACTTAATATCTTACAATGTACATGGGCTTTTGCATTTAGTAGATGATTACAAAAATTTTGGCCCACTAGATAATATAAGTTGTTTTCCATTTGAAAACTTTATGAAATATTTAAAAAAAAAAGTAAGAAAACAAGAAAAACCATTACAACAGGTTGTGAAACGATACCATGAAGAAGCAATAAATAAACAAATTAAAAAATTAAAAATTGAAATAAATTTAAAGCATCAGCATTCAAACGGGCCATTATTAAATTACCTTACTGACCCACAATACCGGACAATTTATCTAAACAGATTTGTTATTAAAACAAAAAGAGAATCAGATTCTTATATATTGACAAAAGATGACAATGTTGTACAAGTAAACAACATTGCAACTGAAAGAAATACTAATGACACGGTACTGATCGGGAAAATTTTCAAAGTTAAAAAACCATTTTTTGAACAACCAATTAATTCATCAATGTTCCATATATATATTGTAAGTGAATTGGATGATGTCTATGCATTTTGGTATCTAATAGATGTCAAGAAAAAAATGATTTTATTTAAACACAAAAACAATAACATTGCAATGCCTGTAGTTCATTCATGTGAATTATAGTTTTTATTTTAAGATAATAGGTGACTATTGAATATTACTATACCTAACTAATATAAATATGATTGTGTATATGTTTCACTTTCTTAATTTTAATTTTTGTCAATTTTATATTATGATAGCAGCATGAAATAATAGTAATTGTACCTGTTTGAATATATATACTATATTGACATATTGTTTAAAAATATTAACAGTATTTCTCATCAATATTAATATTTCTTCTTAAATCTATATTTTTCTTGTAAAGTAAAATATTTCTTTATTTAGTTGTTAATTATACTTAAAATAATTTATTTTTAGTAATCATGTATATAGTAGTTGATTTCCAAAACGATAATTCTGTGGAGGCAGTACCAAACACTTGGTATAGTAATGGATCTTGTGTGTGGCCCAAAAAAGGTCAAAATATTAATAAACTTATTGAACAAAATATAAAACCTGAAGAGTTTCGACATGAAATACTAAAAGCTAAGAAAATGGGTGAAAAAACATGTAAGTATCAGTGTACTTACTTAAATATTCAACAAAAAGGCACTTACCTAACATTATTTGTATGTTATTTTATTTACTTAATTTCAGATTCTCTAAGCGAAGCTAAATTAAAAGCAAATAAAGCAACAATTACATCGGAGTTATCATCGGTTGATGAAGACGTTTATTATAAAGAGCAAAGTAAAAAAAATAAATCATCATTAAACCTCAAAAATAAAAATATTTACAAAAGTCCACCCAATTACAAAAAAACAATGATCAAAGATGTTGATAATTTGCATGGTGTTAAAAGTACGTATAAATTATAAATATGTTTTGTTAGTATAATTGTAATTTGTAAGATGGTCAATTCAATTTGTAATAGTTGATGAGGGGTCTTAAATTTTAAAGTTGTTAGGACATAATTTGATTTTGTTTTCTTCATATAAATTAATAAATTATATAGTATTTTGGGATAATAAAGTAAAAAGTATAAGGAAATACAAAATAGTGATAAACTGACTGCCCTATATAAAAGAGACGTTATATTTTTAAATTGTATAACTAACAAGTCTGATTGCTATGATTACTATTTTAGATTCTGATGAAAATGAAAATGATAATATGTTGCCAGTCATATCTTCAAAAAAAAATAATATGTTACAAACTAATACCAATAAAAAATCTATGATGCCGTCTACCTCTCATGAATTTAGTATGTATATTTATCTATTATATTTTATTTTTGGATTATAGGTGTTTAAAAGTTTAACATTTATATAGCTGACGAGGGCTCTAAATTTTAATATTGTCAGCTCATAGTTTGATTTTGTTTTCTTTTATACTAATAAATTCTTATTTGCATTCATAAAGTTCATAGTAATATAGTATTTCGGAATAGGTAATAAAGTAAAAAGTATTAGGAAATGCAAAATAGTGATGAACTGATAGCCCTATATAAAAGAGACATTATATTTTTAAATTGTATAATTAAAATGTCTGATTGCTATGTTTACTATTTTAGATTCTGATGAAAGTGAAAATGATATGTTGCCAGTCAAATCATCAAAGAAAAAAAATATGCTGCAAACTAATACCAATAAAAAATCTATGATGCCGTCTACCTCTCATGAATTTAGTATGTATATTTATCTATTATATTTTATTTTTGGATTATAGGTGTTTAAAAGTTTAACATTTATATAGCTGACGAGGGCTCTAAATTTTAATATTGTCATCAGCTCATAATTTGATTTTGTTTTCTTTATACTAATAAATTCTTATTTGCATTCATAAAGTTCATAGTAATATAGTATTTCGGAATAGGTAATAAAGTAAAAAGTATTAGGAAATGCAAAATAGTGATGAACTGATAGCCCTATATAAAAGAGACGTTATATTTTTAAATTGTATAACTAACATGTCTGATTGCTATGTTTACTATTTTAGATTCTGATGAAAGTGAAAATGATATGTTGCCAGTCAAATCATCAAAGAAAAAAAATATGCTACAAACTGATACCAATAAAAAATCTATGATGCCGTCTACCTCTCATGAATTTAGTATGTACATTTATCTATTATATTATATTTTTAAATTGTATAATTAAAATGTCTGATTGCTATGTTTACTATTTTAGATTCTGATGAAAGTGAAAATGATATGTTGCCAGTCAAATCATCAAAGAAAAATAATATGCTACAAACTAATACCAATAAAAAATCTATGATGTCGTCTACCTCTCATGAATTTAGTATGTACATTTATCTATTATATTTTATTTTTATATTATAGAGGTGTTTGATTTATAATTAAACATATGCTATCTCATAAAGCTATTATAAAAAAAAGTTTTAAATTTTTACAGGTGTCGAAAAATCTCCTCGTAAATGGTTGGTTAGGAAAATCTCCAGTACAGACGATATGGAAGAAAATTATAGAAGTCCTATTCAAAAGGCATGGATCATAACTCCGTCTCCAATCAAAGAACTAGTACTAGATGAAGAATTGAAAACTGTATCTTGTAAAAAAAAGTTGAATTTTCATTCAGAACCAAAAGAATTCGATTTAGAGTCAACCGGTATACATTTAATTTTTAGTTTTAATTATTAAACTCAATAATTTTAGTTATATCATTATATAATATATTTGTTTTAGATAAGATGAACAAAATATACCGAATTGTACTATCTTTAAAATATGATATAAAAGAACTCCTATCAAAGGTTGATCGGTTGGAAAATCAAGGCAAATATGATGAATTTGAATTGGACAACCAATCATCTGATGATGCAGTTTCATGGAATTTCCCTATCACTACTGTAAATGAAGTTTCATTATTTGAAAAAAAACTACAGGATAAAACATTTCGCTTCAAAATAGTAAATATTTTGTTTAATTTATATTATTATCAAACACAATATATTATGTATATATACTTCCCAATTACTATATTATAATATATATAGAGTTATTATTTTTATATATGATTCCATAAATACATAAATAAAATTGATTACAGGTAAAGAATCTTAGTATGTTGGTCCGCAGTTCTTTGTCTGAAACAGTGCGCCATATTTTATCAAGAATGTTCGTTAATAGTGTCTTATCGCAATATTCATTTGTTGGCCAAAAAAAGAAATTGGCATTTTCTTCCTTAAATGCCTGTTCAGTTATATTTGGTAAGCATAAAAACATTAATGCCTGACAGGCTGTATATCAAATTAATTAATTTAATGGGCCACAAAAACATGTTTAAGGGTCCATTATTGGTTCACTATTGATTCAATAAATAAAATTAGTGATTGTTCATGCAACCTAGCATTATTTTATAATTACTGTAGCTTACAAAATTTTTCCTCAACCAATTCTATATTGGTGACCTCCCAAGAACAAGTCATAATTATATTTATATATAATATTATCTCAGTAAACTATTATATATGTGTTTTTATATATATAATTTATATTGTCAATATGTATAACACATATTAATGGTGTATTATAACTGTTACAGATGCAATAAGAAACATCAAGCAATTTAAAGATGTCCCATCTTTAAATATAGAAAAACCACTCAAAGATTATTTAGCAGGAGCTAAGTTCAGGGATTTAAAAAGAAAAAATAAAGAAGATAACAATGCTATTTTGATTTAAATTATTACATGATTTTTTATTAACAATAAGTTACAGTTAATAAAATCTCATTGGCTATATGATATTATAATATATTATGTTTAATTGACAAATTGTTTTTCTCTTTGAATAATAACAATAGTGTATTATATTGTTAAGTAAATAAATAAAAATTTATAAAACATATTAATATCATTAAAATTGTATTTTTTTTAATTCATTTCACTTAAAAGTACCTATTCAACAACTATAATTATAATAATTCAAATATTTCATAAATATAAGAAAATATTTTCAGTGAAATTATATAATTTCTAAAATATTTGTTGATCATTGCTAAAGAGTGGCAAAAATAATGAGAAAATATTCCATTAATATTTAGTTTTGAAGAAGTTCACATTTTCGAAATATTACAATCATACATTATAAAAATATTGTAAAAAAATATTTTGAAAACGTAAACTTCTTGGCCAAAAAATGTTAAAAAAATATTTTCTAATTATTTGCACAACTTTTTAACAGCTATTAAAAAATATTTTGACAACTACATAATTTTCCTGAAAATATTTTTTTCATATCCAGAAAACATTATAATGCTGTGTGGGTTAATGTTAATACATTTTTCCACAGGAATACTTTTTTCGTTGCATGCAGTTAAATCTGTATGTGTGAGTGTTTTCAATTTTTTTTTTTCCATTTTACTTGCATGTTGCCACAAAAGTTATATATTACATTCCTATACATTCTAGTAATCCGTTGTTCATTATACTTTCATAGCCTTCAACTAAATATTTATGGTCTGTTTCAAATTGTTGATTAAACTCAATCTTTCTTATTATTTTGAAATCGGAATTAAAAACTTGACAAACCCGTATTACGTTCTGACAAATGCATTTAAATTAGTTTGATAATATAAATTATAATCTATAAAATAATGCGAAATGGGGCGAAAACTGAAATTTGTCAAGAGTGAATATCTTTGAATATCAAATAATTGAACTGTTCAACAGAACATCATTAAAAAAACAAGTAGGTACTTGAAATCGGTTTCACTATTACTTTATATTCTTATTCTAATTATTTAAATTTTTATCGTAACAAAAATGATTGCCTTTTATGCAAATATTTCTGTTGCAAGAGCCATAGCAGATAGTAAATTAAAATTGTCTGATTATCATAAATGGCTAAATTGGATAAAAATATGGATTTTCACGTTATAAAGTTTAGAAAATAATTGTACTAACGTAGAACATATGTAGTCTTATAATTCAACAGAGAAATAATACCAAGTGCATTTACGATAAAATTTTAAATTTCTGAGAAAATGCGAAATAAGAAGGTAAAACAACATTACTACCCATATTATTGGTCTTTGGTAAGCCACACTTGCGAGAAAGCGTGTACAACATGTGCGATAATACTATATGCCTACTCAATAAAATAAAACAATTTAAAAATGTCATATTCCAACTTATTAAAAATATAATATTATCACCAATAACCATAAAATGCTTATGTGGGCTCTTTCTTAAAAACTAAATAATTTCATAAACTATTGTTGCGTGGTCGTCTGTGGCAGACCGTCCATTATTTTGCTAAGTGTTTATTATTATTATGACTTGTGATACTTATCGTTATGAATAATACTTCGTCGAGTATATTTCGTTTTGCCACGGTTCAATTAAAAAAGCACAAAAGTCCACGTCAGCTAATACAATAGGCGTTCTTTAAAACATAGAAAGTATAAATTTATAGCCTCTCCATTAGTTGGTGAAAGTTATTCAAAACTCTTTAAAGAATCACAATGAACATTTTTACTCTAATAAACCCTTTTCTATATATACTTAATATATACAGATATATACTTAATATATATAGATTACTCAATGTGTAGTACAACACGCCAAACTAATGGTTTCATACCAGGCAAGTCGATTTAAATACTTTAAAGTAGTAGCTTCACACTTGGTGATTAAATGCTTTAAGTGACAAACTCTGCAGCCAGTAAACTCAAATGCATAACCCTACTTAGTACCTTCCAACAGGCATAGGTTGTATACTATTGTATTAGATAATAAATTCGTAGGTATACTGCTCTATAAAATAATATTTTTATCGATAAAAAATAAAATTATACTTATAATTAATATTAAATATATACATAAATTTATATATAGTAAATAATATTTAATTTCCTTATTAAGGGGCAACATTTAGGCAATTTTTAATCTTGTCATAGCCGCCCGGGATCTATGTATTAGCACTTAGTTGTAAATGATTATTAGTGTGAGTGGAATTAAATGAGGATATCCTTTTCCGCACAGGCATGCACATGTCAATAACTCGATAACCATATCATTTTCACTACACGAATCTCACAAAAACATACATTTGTTTTGACAAAATTAAAGTTATCAACGTTGTCTGATTTTGATTCTGAAAAAATATTTTAATTCATCAGAAAAATGTCTGTAGATTGTACCAAACATTTTTCGTTTTACATATTAATTTTAATTTTAGATTCGAAAAGGTTGATATTTTCAAGTTTTCAGTTAAAGTTCACAATAATATAAAATTTAGTTTTTACAAAGTGTTTCGTAGGATCTATAGATAATTTTCTGATGAGTTCAAATTTATTTTCAGAATCAAAATCGGACAAAGTTAAGTAACTTTAATTTTGTCAATACTTTAGATCTTTTCGGCTAAAATGTAGCGAGGCCCCATAAGTGAAATTGAATAATGAAAAAATAAAAAAACAATAATAGGTACTTATACTCTATTTTAATTTGTTTCAAACATCTAGAGACGTAATATATTCTGTGAAATCATAGTAGGCCATTCTTATACTTTTACAGAAAAGTAAAAGAGTAATATGAGCTAATAAAATACACCTACTTTCTGGTTGTTTCGGTGCCTCCACAATATATATTATACAGAGTGATTCACCCAGCATGTTCGCCCAGCGCCATAAATATTATTTTTGGGCCACGAGAGGACACACTTTGTTGGTCCTCAATTTTTTTGGACTATTCAAATTCATGGACACATGGATTGGATTTTTGGCATAGTATATATTATTAGATTAAGGCTTAGGAAATTTATGTGATCATAGCTCATCCCCATTTTTGATTCAGAGCTGAGCGTTGGTGCCATTAAATGTATTGATTTTACAATGATGTGAGGTTTTTTTGTGTCCATCTCTACCTTTTGTAGCAGTTAAAGTGCTTCAACTTCAATATATTTTCTGTTAGGAAAGTGAACATAATTTATACTATTCATGGGTGTATTACTACCAAATTTTTAATGAAAATCTGGTTTGTTCTTTGGTTTTAAAAAACGAATAACCATAAATACCTAATATTGTATACAATTTAATATATTATGGGTATATTTTTTTAAATACTTAGACACTTTTTGAGCATTTTATAGTCATTTAAAATGTTCGATTTATTTATTTTTTCTATCAACGTTAGTAAAAAATGCACGCTCAGTCAAAAAGCGTAACAATAATACAAGGTTCTTCATATTATGTAAGTTGGTTGATATTATTATTAAAATTACAAAAATTGTGCATAAATCTACAATAATTGAGTACGAGTGTTTGGAGTTTAAATTTTGAAAAAATTCGTTGAAATTGCAAAAATTTGAAAAATTATTTTGTAGATAAAAATATCTCACATTTTCGATTTAAATAGCTTTAAGAATTAGTTTTGCATACTGTACCTATACAATGTACAATTATTTTGGATGGAAATGAAACCGGAGACTGTAATATGTCAAATGTATCATTTGTGATGGAGCAAAAATTATATTGCTTAGTTCCCACAATTAAAAACGAAAAACGTAATAATAACTGTCGAGCTAACTGAAAGAAAAAATAAGTGCCAAAATTAGTTTTAAAAAAACTAAAAAAGGTTTTTTAATTTAACTATAATTATGAATAATATTTTATTTTAATTCATTTAACATACAATATATAATATACGGTTAACGCAGTCTGTTGTCTTTTGAAAGTCAATCAAATAAAATTTTAGAAAAAGCTCTTCGCCGTGCAAAACTAGAGAGCAACCTCTAAGCTGTTAGTATGTACTGTACGTTTGGCCATTGTCGAGAATTCGAGTGGACTAACAGACAAGATTCGAAGTCGAATTAAAACCTTTAAAAACAATTTATAGTAATGATTTAAAATATTTCCACATCCCGTATTTTATATCTTAGTGGATTCAAAACACCAATAATTAAATAAGTGCCAAAATTAGTTTTAAAAAAACTAATAGAGGTTGTTTAATTTAACTATAATTATAAATAATATTTTATTTTAATTAATTTAACATACAATATATTATATACGGTTAACGCAGTCTGTTGTCATTTGAAAGGCAATCAAATAAAATTTTAGAAAAAGCTCTTCGCTGTGCAAAACTAGAGACCTCCGTTAGTATTATGTACTGTACGTTTGGCCATTGTCGAGCATTCGAGGGGACAAACAGACAAGATTCGAAGTCAAATTAAAACCTTTAAAAACAATATTAATGATTTAAAATATTTCCACATCCCGTATTTTATATCTTAATGGATTCGAAACACCAATAATTAAATATCGTTGTGTGCCAAATGTTTCGTATCAACTTCAAAGGTCAAGACCATGGCGATTGGATAAACGTTTTCAGTCTTACCATCCCACATCAATTTCTTAGAGTGTCTAGTCCGCGTGGAGATAAACAACAATAATATACCTAATTGGTTTGTATCTATCATCCGGACCCGTCAGTTGGATCCAACAGTTGAGTGATTAATAATCTTAATGTATGCCAAGTTTCGAGTGAAACAAAGACGTCCTTTTGTTCGAGTATGTGAGGTGCCCAATCACGAACGTCCGTCTAAAAAACCCATTCGTTATAATAAACACTTAGTCAGTTGTCGAATGACCCTCGTGACCGAATATGCTTACCTCATTTCTTATACCCGCTCTGACCGACCGAGCCTCGAGTTTTTCGTTTATGGATTTTTTTCTATGTATTTTTTTCATTATTACTCGATTTGTTATAGTAATCATTTACAATAATGACCCGTGTTGAAATACAATTCGGGTTGCTTCAGTGGATTAACTTTCAATGGCAAAACACGTACTATATTGTATAGGTAATGCAATTGATATAATATTATCTCAAGAAGTCAACTAATACTTAGGTGCGTGTGGTGGAATTTAATTGGTTCACTATGAGCTGTATATTATTATTATATTATTATGCATTTGTTTTATGCGTAGGTAATAAGGTACCTTGTAAATCAAATTTTGCCATATTTTTTTTTAAATAAAACACACAAAATATGTCAAATACCTATACCTACTATCAATTATGTTTATTTTATTTAGAACGTTTTTATAATTAAAATAAAACAACGGAAGTATAATATTTAATAAAACATGTAAAACACCATATTTATATTATTTTTTGAACTTCACTTATTTGTTTATCTTTAAAAACTGTATATAATTTATTATTACATTTTTAATAGAATCTTAGGTAGTTGTAACGTTTTGACTTCTCGTAATATTTTCTATAATATTATAGAGGAAAAAAGATAAAGAATTTAAATTATGGATTTATTTTAATTATACAAAAAAAATTAAAAACAGATAAATTTTAAATCAAGAATTAATATTATAAGAAGTCGTTTCTTAAATGTATTTGACAAAAAATATAATATTGTTTTTCTACAATATAATTTATATTATGAGTTCCGTTTGTACTTAACGTAGATGAACGTTTTCAATAAAATCGATTTTGATTTTTGGTGTAATTCTAATACAAATTATCTCTGATGGATGACATTTTCACTTAATGTTTATATTAGCATTTTCTATACACTATACAATCTGAATTGTTTTGAGCTGTTTACGGATATATTCAATATTCAATTTTTTTTTTAAATATCAATAAAATTGTATTCGTTGGGTCAAAAAACTTAAAAATGTAATACAAGCCTCCTGATATATTGTTACAATTATTAATAATTATACAATATAATGTTGCACAACTTTTTTTATAAGCATTTTAAGTCCAATTTTTGACAGAATTTATTAAATTTAAAATTTAAAATGTTCAACTTTTATAGCTAAGGATTGAAAACTTAAAACAAGGTTCTAGGTAAATAGGTTATTCTGTAACCAAAAAATCTAAAAATGTATTTTTCTTTTATAGTTATTATATATTTATGTTCAAATTTGGAAGAAAATACATATTAAATAACCCAAAATAACGATTTTAGTTATTTTTTTTGTAATTTTATAATATTAATTCAAATTACCAGTTTCCCATTTAATAATAAGTAATAACAATTTAAATATAATATAAAACATCCTAGACTGACAAACCGTCTCAGCTCAGAATCGTTTTCCGTATACAATGATATTACATCATTGCAATTTCAATTAAAATTTAATACCATCCATTATACAGTACTACAATAGGTACTGTACAGCAGAGTGGCATTCACTTACCCGCTTTTTTTATAGTTGATTGTGAAAATAGTCAATATTTTTAAGTAATGTATAAAAAGCACTTCTTAATTTTAAATTAAAATACAATATTATTTTAACAATATATTTCTAAATATTATTTAATATTTTTAAACAATAAAATATTAGTAGGTACCTATTATAGGCTATAATTGTCTAATAAGGGATTATATTAACGTCGATCGAGTTATCTTGTAAAAAATATATTTTATGTAGATATAATATAACATTAAATAATGTAGTATACAATATGTTAGGTTATGTTTTGTAGGTATAATGTTATTTAATATTTTTTAAACCATTCATGAGTTATTCTATGCACAAAAGATGAAAATTAAATTTATAAAAACGTTAAACTTAAAAAAAAATCAGTTGACATTTTAAGAAATTATGTGTTAAACTTAGTAGTATAAAAAACAATATTTTATGATAAAACATATTAATTATTATTACTACATTATAGTTCTGAAATTTAAATAGATAGGACTCATATTACATTGTTTATTCTTCCGTAGTAGACAATATCGTAGAATGCTTTATTTGGTCGTCTACATACAAAATGATAGCTTAAATAATTGTAACTTAAATTTAACATCTAAGTACTGATAATTGTATGGTTTTAAAATTGTACGTTAAAGAAGCTTGACATTATAATTGTATGTCATTTACACTTTATGGGTGTATTCATTAGCATATTATTTTTTGACAAATTGATTTTGGCACTTTGCCAAAATGACAAAATAATGAAGTTTTGGTTTGGCCAAATCCCCAGTCAAAAATATCGTGGCTAATAATAAAATGAATTGCCTGTTTGAAATTGTTTTAATGTAAATAAGGTAAAAGTTTTAAACTTGGTAATATTAAAGAGGCGTGGTACAAAAAATAAAAAAAAACAAAACAGATCTCAGATTTCCTGAAATCTAAAAATGTATACTCTATTTCGGTTTACATAATTTGGACTTTGTCAAATACATTCTTTTGATGTCCCTTGAAATATGAAGTACACTCCTTATTATTTTCGTGTATTATTTTATAACTAATAATCGGATTTCATTAAATAGATAAATCATTATAATAATGTAACATTTAAATTTTTACTAATGTTAATTCAAATTAACACTAAAATACATATATGTGTCATTGCGCCATTAGCCTTATCGTTTTAATAATAATTATTATTATTATTAAAACCAATTGCAACCAAACAAAAAGTTCCATCATAAATCTTACAATCCCTATTTGAGCACCTCCCCGTGTTGGAATTTACTCTTTTTAAATTAGCCCATCTTCTCCCCAGAGGTAATAATCTATCTTTGTACCAAATTTCATCGCAATCAGTCTAGCCATTTATTAACATTTATTTACATAAAGGACACACACACACACACACACACACACACACACACAGGCACACATTCATTTTTATATAGGTTATTGGAATTAAAGAGTTCATATATCAAAAAATTTCAAAAATCGTTTTTTCATCTGTTCAGTTAAGAATTATTTTTCTCTATTTTCTAGTCTTAGAAAAAATGTAATCGATCCCATATTTAAAAAGTTATCAGAAACGAAAGATTCTATGTGATCCTTATCCAAACAATGTATTGGATACATCAATTGAACATTTTGTTTTTTTATTTATATTTAAATCAAAAAGTGTTATCTAATAAACCAAATAGTTATTGGAAACAAAAAGTGTTGTCAAAAATAAGTGTATGTAAATATACAATAATTATAGTGCGTCTTCGTTGTTGTTATTTATAAAAATTGGAGTATTTCACACGTGGTACGTCGATAGTACTAAATTACTGAAATAAGTACCTACCCTAGATGATCAGGTCAGTACCTATAATGATGCACCGAAAAAATAAAACACATAGTTGAAATTAAGTTAGAACAAATCAATTAATTTGGAATCTATATGTTCTATCGATATAGAACGTTTTATTTAAAAAAAATAGAATTGGGAACGAAAAGTTCTATCAGTAGAACCTTTTGTTTCCAAACAATGAATTTTAAAGTTATTCGATATTTTGAGTACTTAAAAGGATTTATTTTTGCAATACCTATTAATAAATTGATAGCATGGAATTTGTGGATTTCTATTGATAACAAATATTCCAAAATCACTTATGCCAAAATACGTCATTTAAATGTTTGAATCTTAGAAACGCTCTACAGAACAATATTTTTATATTGTCACACATAGAACTCTTTGATTCCAAGCTCGTGATACCTATATATATATAATATATATCTAAGCGGTCAATAAGTAACGGTCAATATTCTTTATATTTATTTTTCAGGAGCTTATTTATTAATATAGGTAAATAGTATAATATTATTCAAATCAAACCTTTGAATGTACATATTTACTTAGATATAACTATATTATTTATTGAAGAATACAATTTCTGGCAATAATGTTTGTTTGCTTATTAAGTTTAAAGAAATGTAGTTTAAAAGGTTCTTCGTAAAAAGGAAGATGGATTAATATTAGTTGTAATGTATCTAGCATAATCATCATGAGTATGATACTCTAATTCAAATCCAACGTGTATAAGAAATTGTGCAGTCGGGTTTCGGCAGCCAAAGCGATAGCATGTGCGCTGTTCCGTAATGTGTTACGTATCTTATCAGTTTACTTTTAATTGCCATGGCTAATGTGGTTTCTCCTATCGTTATAATTAACAAAAACACCGTTCGCAAATCGAAAATGAATGCCACTCCAACAAAAAGAGCCCTCTCATCGTCATCGTCATCACCAAACTCTCCGGTCCACGAAGACAAAAAGAGCAAAGTTTTTGTTTCCCCAAACCGTTTTGAAGTCTTAAGAACGGAAGACGAAGAACTTGATATCGCCAACCTCCCCGTCTCACCATCCAGCGTAACGTTGCCAGTTCAGAATAACCTCAAACTTCCTAACATCGTCCTAAAAAACGTAAGTGACTTTACTACTCTCAATAAGGATCTTACCCGTCTGGTGGGCCCAGAGAGCTTCACCTGCAAAGCTAAAAAATCCAGTTTAATTTTACGGACAAATACACGAGCTCAGTATGTAGCCATTAAATCTTATCTGATCAATGCCGCCTGTGATTTTCACTGTTATCAACCCCGCGCTCTCCAACCGTTCCGCGTTGTATTACGTCACCTCCACCACTCTACCACCACCGAGGACATCATTAATAGCCTAAGAGACCTTGGACACAAAGTTATCAGCATTTCAAACATACTCAATCGTACAAACAAATCGCCACTTCCGTTATTCAATATTTCCCTAGCCCGCAACAGCAACAACAACGACATTTTCAAAATAAACAAATTGTTTAACTCAATTGTGAAATTCGAGCATCCGATAAGGCCACTTGGTCCTCCCCAATGTCACTCTTGTCAAATGTATGGACATACACGCAATTATTGCCACCAACCTCCGCGTTGCGTGAAATGTGGGTTAAGCCACCTCACCGAAGATTGCTCTAAACCACGGGAAGAACCCGTTAAATGCGCCAACTGTAACGGTAACCACACTGCCAACTACAAAGGTTGTCAAATTTTTAAAAATTTACTAAAGCGCACCATTTACAAAGTCGCTTACAAAGCTGACAAAGTTGAAAAACCGAAAAAACACCCCAGCCCACCATCTGCTGTACCTGTTGCACCACAAATCTTCAACGTCCCCAGTTACAACTCAAATCAAAAACCGACATCTTATGCCAAAGCCACAGCCAACTCTTCATCAGTCAATCAACCTCTCCACATCATCAACAAATTTATTGAAGATTTAAAATGTATTTTAAACCCTCTTCTATTGGCTCTCACTTCCCTAATTAACAAAATTACACTTCCCATTTCGTCCACTCCATGACATCCCTCACCCCAAGTTAGAGGGTACCCACACTGGTGGGCCTCCCTCCTCAAGCCATTCATGTTATTATTGTTTCTTTCATTACCTAATTTACTTATTGTATCATAAAAATTACAGATTGTAAATATTCTATTTATCTAATAAAAAAAAAAAAAAAAAAAAAAAAGAAATTGTGAAGAGTTTTAATAACTTGTTAAATTTTAAACGCGTAATCACACTTTTATATCTTGTTTAAGCTATTAAAATATAGGATTTTTTTTTATTATATAAAATAATATTAAAAATATTTACTTAAGCACAAATAGAATAGAATGAAATATCACAATAATTGTTTAATATTTTATGTTATATTATAATCGTATAGTAAAAATGAACAATGATAAAATATAATGAGATATAATTGTGAATAAAGTAATTTATATATTATAACTTATTTGCGTAGAGCCATGATTTAAATTTTCAATCCTTAGCTATAAAAATTGAACATTTTATACATTTTTAACTACAAAATAATTATTGAATGTATAAATAAAAAAATGAATTGAATGTATATATAAAAAAAAATAAAAAAAATTGAAAAATTGAAAATGTCCGTAAACAGCTCAAAACGAGTCAAAATATTTTCAAAATTTTATCAAGCATGGGAATTGATAAAATAAACATTTGATATAAATTTCAAATGTCTAAGGTTTTTCATTTTTAAATTACAACAAAAAAAGAAAATCGCTAAATGCATGAGAAATCCAGTGAATATTCCATCTTGCAAAAATATAAACTTCAAACGCTCATAAAAATGTATGTAATTTGACTTGCTTGTAGACATTTTTTTAATGATAAAGGTAGACGAAATCTTTTTATTATTTTTCATCTGTCTTTGAAACAATATATGAGGAGCCTTCTATTAAATTTTGAAGCCAACAAACAAAATGTATTAATATTTCTAGTATAAAAAACTAAAAAAATTAGAAACTAATAATGTCAGTAAACAGCTCAAATTTTATCCAAAGTACATTAAAACTACATTGTGTCTGTTTTTAACACAAGACTACAAGTCACATTTAATTCATATTTAAATAATAAACTTTAATTTATAACAAATTTAAAAAAACATTAATAAAACAAGATTATTATTATCGTTTTTTTTTTATTATAAGGATTTGTTTGACTCTGACTTTATACTTTTTACAATGTAAATAAAAATGAAACAGTAATTTCATAAAATATTTGAATACCTATATTTAAACTTGAAAATATAATATATCACAAAGTAGTAACTATTTTTAATCTAACAGACTCCTATTAGTTGTTACTTAGCCATTGGGAAATGTAAAAATGATCACACCCTATAGTACACCATAGTCATTAAACATTTAACTTTTTCATATAAATTATAAAATAAAAGTCAAAACAGTAAAGACTTATACAGACATAAACTCATAACAGTCACGGAATCATTGAGTATGAAGTAGGTTAGGTTACTATATATAGGTAATAATATACTCATTGATATTAATATTATGTACTTATTTTCAATTAGATTAGGTTCAAGTGTGGATTAGAAAATTCAATGAAAAAAAAAATTTTGAATTTGAAAATTGTTAAGCTTACATCTCTAGCTACCTATATTATAAAATTCCCTTATGTAAACACAGTTGCACTTTTATATAGTATTATATAGGCACATAATACAATTTTAGTGATAAGAATAAATACTTTTAAGTTATCACTCAGAAAGCGTAACTATCTATTATTAGGATTCAAATAAAAAACTAATTACTGTTTTACCAAATGATTATTTACTTTACTAAACCATTCCATTTAATTTTTCTCTCCTATCACTAAAGTTCGTAATAATGATTTATTTATCTGTAAAGTTTTATCAATATAATTTTACAATCATAATTCTCATTTAACTTTATAAGCTAGAAAAACATAATATTATATTATTAACATTAAATACAAATTAATCAACACATTACTTTAATAGCTTAATACTTTAATGTAAATAAACTGTAATTAATTTTACAAGTTTGTAGTTTTCATACAACTGATGTAATATATTATTTAAATTATTTACAATTAGAAACTTACAAAATTAACTGTATTGTGTAGTAATCTACTTCAAAAATGTATTTTTCAATGTATACATTTTAATCTAAATGAAAAATAATAAAAAAAAAATGAAGTTCTTGTCCAATCTAAATTTTTAAAATTAATTATAATAACTATCTTGTATAAGGTAACTCTAATATGTTACTACTTACTATTAATATTTTATTTCTTTATTATACCTGTTATTAGGTATACGATTATAGGGTGTTACCACTGGGTATATCCTCCCTAATCAAACGATTCATGTTAACCTTTTATTATTTACTTATCAAACCTACTTATTGTACAAAAAATAATGTATATATTATATATCTTAGATTATTTCAATAAAAAAAAAATAATAACTTTCTTGTAAATGTATTTAATATACAAGCACAGCACTTTAGGTGAATACTAATAAAAATAATAATACATTATGCTGTTCAAGTGTTAATAATTAATTATTTTCAATGGTGAACAAAATTTAAAATATTATGTTTTTCATCATTGTTTATTATTATCCATTTCTGATATTAAAACAATTAATTTTCGATTTAGTAACATTGAAATTATAACTACTATATTCCCTATATCTAAATATAATACATATTATAATGTAATTATTTAAAATATGATTTATGAATTAAAAAATATTTCTTTTTCATTTTTTTTTTTTATTGGGATGAGGGTTGTTGTACAAGGTCCATTCTATTCATATACAATATATTATTATAAACATTAATAAATTACCTACAGTCTAAAGCACGTTTTTAACTCGATAATAATAACGAAAATAATTGCATGTGTCTTAAGTGTTGTATGTAAATCAACTATTAACATTTGAATACCTGTCTATAATATTTTCTATCTGTGGTCTCCATAAATCAAACAAAGATTATAGATTAAACGGAACTCACACGAAAGTCATCAGAAATATAAATGAAAGGCAAAGCGTATAATAATATTAGTGGCTGACCCAAGTCGGGTATCGACAAAGTCAAAACCTTCCATATTCCTCTATTGTGCCTACAGTCAAATGCAATTTCCGTATTAAAGGACATTATACATAAATATATGAGTTATGTGATACACATTTATTGTATATTTCGTATATTTCCAGTAACTGATTTAAAATTTTTTTTTTTTTAAATGTTGTTTAAAAAAACAGTTTTTGATTTTAATCAGCAAAATGAACAACAAGTTAAATATTTATTATTAATAATATTAACCATATATAGTAATAACTTAGCAATATTTTAGTAGTTTTTTTTTTTTTAAATATCATACTTATAGAAGTAAAACAATGAATAATGAGTTTTAACAAAAATTTGATCATGAGCATCTAAAATAATGTAGGTATATCAATGTAACTGGTAAGTTGTAGAATGACGGGAAATCTTACGAACAGAGCAGAAACTCCACTAAAACTAACCTATATTATACTGGCTTTCAATTATTTTAAATATGTATAGCTAGTCATGTAAAATGCATGTGTTTAAAATTTAAATATTCAGTTATACATTGCAGTTGAGATTTAAAATAAATACATAAGACATGACATATTATATATATTACAACAGTAACGATTTGATTTTGACTGTAGAGTATGTAAAAAAGTGCTGTGAAAATTCTGAATGAAAAAACTGAACAAAAAACAATTCATAATACTGCTATTACTTACATTTTGTATTCAATGTGTAATGTGTATGTATAATATTTGTGGGTAGCTATTTATTACTCTATAGTATAAATCATATACCCCTGGAATCGTGTTTACTGGATGACAGTAGTTGCAAACATTTTAGAATGTAATAATATATTACAAGTACAACATACACCTATTATACCTACTGACTGTGTGAAGTCCATGGACTCAGAGTGGACTTATCATCTCACTTATCATTTCACTTAGAAAAATAATATTTTTAAACATACATTATATATATTTTAATTGGGTACCTAGGTTGTTATCGTTTAATTAATCGAATTGGTTGAATATCAAAAATAAATATATATATATTCAAGTATTATATTATTTTTGTTTTGTTTTTTTTTGGGGGGGGGGAGGTTACTGTAGGTTTTGAACACGCGTATGTTTGTTTAGGTAGAATTTTTAAGTGAGCGCCTGTAGGTATCTGCAGCCATGCCCGGGTGGGGGATGGTGACCTCTCTCTCCGGACATCATGACTGTCCGAAAAAAAAAATGCCACCCGTGGCCGAGTTCGAAGCGGCAACAACCGACGCTTTAGTCCGCTCGGCTACTCCGTCCCCCATTATATTGTTATACATAATGGAAAAAAACTGTACCCGAATGGCGAAGTTAAAATATAACATTGAAATATACCTAAATTATAGGTTTAGTTCTTGATATATTTCTTTAAGTTGACCTTGAATCAAGGGGAAATCATGAATTACACATTTTCTAATAAATCAGTATACATTTATTATAAACCTCGAGTCTTATTTTTAACGAAAAATCGATTATTTAAATTAAATTATGCATTTACAATTTACTTATAATGAATTACATTATTTTATTAAAATCAAATAAGTTATTGATTTATGTGGTTTTAACTACAATAATATGATCAGACCTTTAATAAAATAAATGTTTGGTTATGTAAAATAATAAAATATGCATTTATTTATGTATTACAATTTGATATTTATTTTTTGAATAATTTAATACCTTTTTTTATTCAACTATAATTATTTTATTTGTTAATGCTTGTAAATTTGCAAATTATTTTTAAATTAAAATTGTATTTTATACCATATTATTATTTTCAGAAGAGTTGTACTATTCAAACGTAGGAAGAACATTTTTTTATAATTTACTAAGCTTAAGTCGTATATTTCACTAAGCTCATTCTATCATTGTATATATTATGCTATATATCCTGTAGGCTACCATAATATTACTACACGTGGCCCAATTAACCTTACGAGATAAACGATGTCTCTTTTTGATGGGTAGTCCATACTCTCGTAAAATTATTTTTCAAAGTATAGAAATTTATTGTTAAATCCAAAACATTAAAACCATAGGTATATATACACTACACATTTTAAAAACTTAATTAGGATTGAATAACTTGAAGTAAGACCGAAGAGTGAAAAATATCAGAAACATACACAATATCAAAGTATAAGCTAACGTATTTTTCTAAAAAGAAATATGTCAATAGTAGGTATAAATTCATATTTTTCTTTTATTAATTTGTCAATATAATATTATAGCAATACAAATATTGAGTTACATAATTCGACATTATTTTTACATCACGTGAAACAGCCCTTGGGACTTGATATAATTGAAACTTGAAAGTGACCCTAGGTTTCAGAGGGTTGAAAAAGACCTCGTGCTAAAGTTATGCTCCATAATATGCGAGTACTTAGTTACGAGAAACTTGTTATTAATAAATATTTGTTTGTATGGTTATTAGGTACAAGCACACTTATTATTGGAAAAGTTTTACAAACAATACTTCTCAGGAAATGAAATTTTACAAAAAAAATAATTTAACATTTTTTTAACTAGTTACATTAGTTTTATCTCATTTCATGTCATTATTACTATTCTGAGAGTTTACAATAATTTCAGGATAAAAAAATCAAATGTTGTTTAAAGAACATGGTTTATCTTAATTCTTTATTAATATAGATATTTAAGGTCAGTGATCCAAAACATATGTAAATAGTAACGTATCCCACAGCAATATTTTTCTAAGTAAACCACTACAATAAATAATAAAACTTGGAATAAATGCTCGATAAGTAACTAATTTGTTCCATGTCCAAGAAGCTACAACGAATATGCATTTGACTTAAATGTGATTATAATCAAACAAGTAGTGAAAAATGTGTTCTTAATATTTAACACAAGCTTATGATGTATAATATACTTAGCACCTATTATGTATTTAGTTGACTGGACGAATTACAGCTTAATACTTACACGTAGGTAGTTGTGTTTTTTTAAACGAGTAGGTGTTTAGTTTGGTGCTAGTTGTTTGGCATCTATGAAAATAATCTTCAGTTGAACCGTTTTGGAATCAATTGACATTCAAATATTCAATGGTGGAAAGATTCGTATCATCTGTTGTATTATATGACCAATTTTTCACGTCAGTATAATCTGTTATACCAGGCAGGAGATTCAAGAATATCATTAATATTTTCGTCATTTCGTGGACATTTTAATACATCTGAGATGTACAATACGAAGCATAAAACATTGTCTGGAAATAAAAAAAAGAAAAACCCGCGGGCTTAATAAATTTAAATAAAACGCAATGAAATATTACGTTTCACGAGGAAAAAATATTTTAAAAAAATCTAAAATATAAAACAAAAAAAAGCTCTTTATTTTAAGTTTTAATGGTTTTATACTATTCTATTATATAATTCCATTACATATTTCTTCAACTATTAAAAGTTTAAGAATATGATATTCAAAATGTATTTGATGTAATTTAACCTAAATCTGCCTAAAATTGTTGTCGGTTTTAAACGAACGGTTTGTAACGTAAATATACACTTTTAAACTTACAATATATTGATTTGTAATAGCGATTCATATTGAAAATAATTAAGATGACGTCTAACTAATATACAACATAGCAAATTTACGTTCAGTATAACAGGCTAATGGTATGTTGTTAACTTTAATATTGGAGTAAATTTACCTAAGTTCAAACTTAAGATGTGAACATTATCTGTATTATGGTTTTTGTATTTTACGATATTTTAATTTTTAAGAATGATATGAGCATTTAAATATTTTACACACTTATGACTCGCTTAAAAATGTAAGTATAGAATAAGACCAACAACAAAAAACACAGATCTTAATCTTAAGATATTAATCTTCAAGTTCATTAATAAGTCAATTCACTTTAATATTTGAGCTAACAAGTAACAATACAACATTTTTACTGCTGAACTCAAATTTGTATGATGAATACATGCGGGTGTGAAATTAAATCGTTAATTCCTTCAATTTCTTTGGAGTTATAAATATTATACTATAATAGTTAATAATATGTGTATTGTCTATTTGATGAGTTTTCTTTAAACCATTTTTAAACAATTTTTGTTTTAGAAAGTACAGTTATTATTATTCTATATTGTCATCATATCAAATATAACATGTTATAGGTAGGTAGTTGGAATACTTGGAATTCTTCATATTATTACCTTGATACTTAATTCTAAATAGTAGGTATAACAATTTACTGAACTTACATAGGTACACAATAACATGTTAAACCAAAATTAGACAACGGAGAAAATAAATGGTTTATAATAAGTTATAAATTGGACGGTGCCCGGGCAAAAAGGAATAAGTACAAAAACACTGGTTTGAGAAAATTAAAAAAAACTGTTCCTATTTGTACAATGACTGATACCTTATTCCTTTTTTCTCAGAGTTTTTATAAAAAAAATGAACCTAAAATTTGTTTAATTTTTTAATGCCAATCGATGTGGATTATAATAATCTACAAGAATATTCAATAAAAAAAAAAAAAAAATTGTAAAAATGGACTTATTTTCTTTTGCCCGGACACCGTCCAATTATAATACAATATTTATACAACGAGTGGGTTTTTCAAGACTACCTAGTACATAAAATATCAATATCGTTTTAATATCTGGCTTGATCAGAGTGGACTCTGAAAATACGCCATCGTTCATTTAATATTAGATATAAATATTATATAATTAAACTGAATAATCAGTGACAAACTGACAAACTCTACTATGGCCATATTGTTATGGTCGAGTCTCGAGTCTATTATCGACGGATAAATGGATAGCAGGTAGCTAAAAAGTGAATTTATACAAATCGTTTTCAAAATATTAAATTGTATAGGTAGTAGGTACTCTACGTAGACATTATCATATCATATTTTCAACGTCAAACGTATCCAACTTTGTATGTGCATTTATCATAAAAAAATAGCAAAATTGTATTACAATATAATCCATAAGAAAAAATAATATAGGTATTTAATTTAAGTTAATCTAATCAACTAATACTATACTTGGACCTGTTCAATATGACTCTTAGCTCGTTAAGTTGTCATTTTTAGATTATTACCTACTATTATATTAATTTTAATTGAATTGTTATATAATCAATTGTCTAACTTTTAATTTTTCTATATATACAATATACATATTATATTCTTTTTTTTTCTCACTTTTTTTCTCTCGTTCTTATATCATTTGTTTAATTTTTTTAGTATAACACACACCTATGAAACTGTCATTATTTTTATTATTGTAAATTGGAATTTTATTCCGTTAATAAAATTATTGTTATTATTATTATTATTATTAATTGAGGTAACCTGTATATGTAATTATACTTTTAAGCGAAATACCTGCCTACCATGGCATATAAATTATAAGTACCTACATCAATCGTATAAATGTAAAAATATTATATTATACCTAAATATGAATATAATACCCACGTAATGTATTTCCATGTTCCGCAGTACAAATTTAAACAAGTTTATGGTTAACTCGTTTTAAGTTTAAATTGATGTGTTTTATACTTTTATCACATATAACTTATAATCATATTGATGTAAGTAGAACTTTAAAAAGAAAATCTTAATGTTGTCTAGAAATGGGATGTTGAGATTTTTCGTTTTAACTTTAAAATATTATCAAACCCACATCGCCACAGGGAAAATAGACTACAATTTAAGTTTATCATAATATAATGTTATTTAGTTAAAAATATTCATTTAAAATGCAAAAAAAATATTCGTTTATAACCAACTGCAGATAATATTTTATAAATTATAATATAAATATATAAATGCACGAAATAATATTATAGTTTGGTACTTATTTTATAGTTCATTCGCCAAACATTCTATTTTATTGATAATTAGATAATATAAATATTAAATGTTTATTGTATTTCTATACTTCAAAGAATAGTAATAAAATACCTATTTCCGATATTAAATAATAATTTATATACCCAGTAAATTTATAGCCTGTAATCATTATATTGTTATAGTATCTAACATAATATTTATTTAAGGTCAAACTTTTTACTATATCTCAGTATACCTACAATAATAAGAAAACAAATTTCATTGCAAACCTTTATTATTTATTTTTTACTAATACTCAATGACGAACTGATAATAAAGAGAATATTCTCAGTGGTGAGATGGGACATTTAACTGTAAAGGTAATAAACAACTATTATAATATTATATTGTTCTATATTTATAATTACCTTATTGGCAAATAAAATATTATAATTACAAAACATTTTTGTAAATTTATAGTGCACATTACTTTACACATTGGTAATTATTTATAAAATTCATATTTTATAATATAAGAGATACCTAGTGAAATCAGTTCAATAACAATATAACTTGCACATAAACGTTTGTCCAATCACAGGTAACACACCTAATGAAATGTTGATAAATACAAGACTGCAGAGTTTGTTGTTAATATAAATTATTCATCACCAATATTATTGCTATTCAAATGTATTATTTATTTAGGTACATTTTAACTAGTGGTATGCAGATTTAATGAAGAGTCTAAAATGTGCACCTGCCTACTTGAGAATAATAATTTATAATAATGTTCTAGGAGAAAAATTCAAAACTAATTGTTTTTATGTACATCACTAGCCGAGTAAAATAAATACCACATGCAATATTATTGTTATTATAAATAGTTGATAAAAACAGTTTATTATAAGTTAAATACATTGTTTGCTGTGCTCAATGGTGATCAGGTTAAGTTGTAAATATTTTTGTATTTTTTGTACAGATGTGATAATATTTTTTATCATATATTTTTATTATAATATAACCTAACCTTCAGACATGTGCCCATTCATTGTCACCAGTATAATAGTACCTACCTATAATATAGACCAAATAACTGAGTTGCCTAATCGTGCTCGACTAGTAAATGACAGTGGTTATCTATTTCAAGTTTCATCTGAAGGACTTAATGCACAGTGTGCAATGTGCTCCTGACTCCTGACAGCACTATAAATCTTTTATCTCACCTACCATATATTCTGCGACCTGTGTCATAAGGGTTAGGTAAATATTACATACTTGTCATTGGGGCTATTGGTCGTTTAATGATTAAGCGAATGTCATAAGTTATCGAACCCTTCGTACAATATAGTGCGAACTTTACTATAAACTAGCTGATCCCGTGCACTTCGTTTCCAGTTAAAATATGTCCAACTCTATACGACTCAAACATTGTTCAATTCGTTATTTAATATTCGGTGTATGATGTTCTAGATTTATCTTAACTTTTCTGTTGCCCAGAATAAAAATTCTGTTTCGCAGCAGTATATTATCAGGTAGGCAATCTACCTGCGGTAGATCGCGGACCCCGTGCTGTTTGTAAGTAAGTGTATGATATAACTCAAAAAATACCAAAGTTATACCAAGTTTGACGTTTTTACTTAATTCCACCTACCTATAAATCCTAACCTAACCTAACCGTACTAAAATCCGATGAATATAAAAACCAAATGTAACCCTATTTAAATTAGCGTATCTTCTTCTCATAGGTCATAGGTCTAATCTACACACCACCATTAATTTATATTATATAAGATATATTGACAAAAAATAATAATACAAATCAACAAACATGCCCGATTAACCAATAGCAACCAATATAATATAATACACCATAGAGTAAATAAAGACAACGGTATATCTAGTTCAAATCCCAGACATCAATAAATAGTTTTTGCAGTTTTTATAATTATTGGGTTGACTTTTTAAAAATGTTCTTTCGTAAAAACCTTCACCTGGGAATAACGAACATCTTAAAAAAATTTGAGACAAATCGGACCAGCCGTTCTCAATTGATGAATTGTTATACATTTTTATATATTATATAGAATATAGATTTATTAAATCATTCAAGCCCTAAATATTATTGGTATACTATACCTAGTTATTTTAATAACATTTAAGAAGACCATTTAAAACCTATAGACATGTATAACATGGTGATAATATTATCATTGATATTTAATCAATGATATTATTATCTTTACATTAAATAATGCGATCATAGTATTAAAATGAACATTTTATTGTATACTTTGCAGGTACTTACGTTTTTTTACGTCTTACGATAATTTATTTTGAATGAATTATTTAAATATTTGAATGACGAATGTAATTTCTATCAGTATAATTAGATAGGTATAGTAAGTTTAAGTTAATAATTTAAGAGATAAAAAACCTGGAATGGTGGAAACCAATGAAAGGAGATATTATACAAAATATTAAAATATACATAGAATAAAGATATTTGCGTCAAATATTTATCTTCATCCATAAAAATCATTTTTATATTACCCAATGTTACATATTACATTGAACGTTAGAATATTCCTTTGGCCTTATTCATTCATAGAAATAGAATTTCCATGAAAAGATAGCCTTCTTCAATAATTATATACGTATTACGCTTACTAAAGGACTATTAGGACCCAAAAAATTGAATGGGATTTTTCCCCAAATGGTAAAAAAAAAAAAAGGATTACGGTACTTTTTATGTATTATGTTGAGTATTTTCTATTGTTATTCCCCAAACATTCTACAAGTTAAAATTATTTTATTAGAAAATTATACTGTGTACAAAATAAATCATTACCTAGTAAAATTGCGACTTAAAAAAAAATAATCGAACAAAAAAAATTTAAAACACTAATTAGTATATGAAATAAAACAGATTTATTTATAATTGTTTTATAGGTTAGGTTAGGTTAGGTTGTTATTTTAAATTGCATAGATAATGGAATTATATTTCAACTACATAATATTATTATGTTAATTATTTAGGTATATCAATCGTTATTTATTATTTTTTGAAACCATGAAATCCATGTGAGTGAGAATATTAATATTGAAAAAATTTTAAGAATTAACTTTCTAATTTAATAATGTTTTAACACGGTACAAAACCTATCTACAACAAAATCCTATGGTTGTATTTTATATATTTTATTTTATTCAAAAACTTGAACATTTTGTTTCTCATATATTTTTTAATCACTGTTAAAACCCATATAAATTTACAAATATAATAAAAAATTTATGAGGTCATTTAAGAAATAAGAATCATAATTAATTATAATAACTAAGAGTGAACGAGTAATAAATAATAACTAATAACTATTAAGCTATATAATTTAAACATAAGTATAGTATTGAACTATCCAATTAATAATTTTTTCCATATGCATTTGTTACATAATTTAGCCTGGTTAAGTATCCATATTATATTCTAGTTGTATGTTTTTATATAATACAATAAAATAAATGTTTAGTTTAAATAAAGACATTTACAGGTTAAAGTTTTTCCACAATATATTATGTTTCATTTAATTATGTTGTCTATATTAAGTAGGTAAGTACTGTAGACAGCTAGGTCAGTTTTATGGTCGTAAGCCTCGGGCTTTGTTCATTTTAGATGTCTCTTCTGTAGTATGTTGTTTTGAGTGGGGTACTTAGGAATTCACTGTAATTTTGTTCTGATTTTTTTCTTTTGTGCAATGTAGGTAAAGTTAGTTGTGGTAATTGAAAATTTATGAAGAAATTTAGTACTGCTGTGAATAATATTTTTGTAAAATATCGTCAGTATCTATTGGTTACCTACATAATAGTATAATATTATAATAACTACTTAAATATTCATAAATCAGTCTAGGCTATCGAGACATCGAGTCGTATTATGTTATTTTATACTAATTATCGCCTTTTTAAATTATATATTTACTTAGTTAAATAAATTGTTTATTATCACGAATATAATATGTATATACATACAATATGGTGCCAAATTCATGAAACTGCTGATTTTACGAAATTGGCAGAGCAACTTCCGGTTTCAAGAGAACATTAAACAACAACGCCATTTCCTGGTACTTACTTACTTACAATCAGCAAATGTTATATTGTTGATTTCATGAATTAGGCAGAATTTGTTTTATATTTTATTCATTGACGTTGAAGTTCTTCCCCGACAGTTGCAGCATGCCAACAATTTTAAATTATTAAACAAATAAATAAAATACCAGCCAAGAAATGTTTTATCATTACTTTTAATACAAATTAATAAAAAGAAAAATGTTTAGACCGTCTCACGTACCCGTTCGGGGATCAAAAGAAAAACTTTTTTGGTTTATTTTGATTTATGTAGTTGACACAATTTTTGTTTCTAAGTCAAAAAGCTTGAAAATGAACAAGATTCCCCATAAATTGTACTTAAGGTTATTTAAAAATACACAATTTCTTTTTTTAAGCGTAAGCGTTGAACATTTTAAACCATTGCAGCATATTATTCAAACTTAAAATAACGATTTTATTTCAAACAACCATTTAGTTATTTTATTATGATACAAACAATATCAATTGCATAAACTTGAAATATATCCCATTATTATTTATTACCAATGTTATAGCCTGCTGGGGGTAATCATCAATAGTTATAGCTTACCTTAGCTCGCAGTCAACTGTATATTATACTACATATTTTGATTGAAATGCCCAACGTCACGTATATCAAGTCCGGATTAAGGATTAATTGGGCCCCGGGACACCATACACCTAGTGGGCCACCTTTCAAATTTAACTTAAAAAGAAGTTGAATAAAGTTGTATAATTTTGTACTATATAACCGTCAATCATAGTTAATAAAGACTACCATCTATGCGAAAGATGTATAGGTAGTTCAAAACTCCCATTTCATAAACTTCATCATAGAATATCAATTTTATATTTATTATAATTTAGTCATTTTTAGTGATATAAAATTAAGAAAGTTTTTACTGTCTAGTTCCTACCTATATCTACTAAAATTATTTTATTTTTGTGAAAACTGTTTTGAACGTATTAAAAAATTAATATTTTGGGGATAAAAATGGCCCCCAAAATCAATGGGCCCCGGGACCGTGCCTCTCCTGGACCCCCCTCAATCCGGGCTTGCCACGTTTATTACCTACTCCTTGCAAGTGATTCTTGGAAGGTGTGTAATATGGTAAGCAGCTCAAGTTTCAACCAGAACTGATCATGGTCGTCGAACAAAACCGATGAGCCATGACGTAATGATGTGTATGTGTGTATTATGTATAATTGTGAGTAATATTTTGTGTGAGTGATTTCATAAATAAACGGAGCTAAATAATAATAATAATAATAAAAGTAGACTGGTGTGACGTGGTGGTTGGCTACCGTCACGAATATGTGCTGCAGTGGTCAAGCATCGTCTGGCGTCACAAGATCCTGGATGGGTGACCTGAGTGGTTCTTTGCGACTCATCCTCGCCCCACTTAAACACCTATTCCTAAAATACTAATGGCCATGATAGCCATCGATGCTTAAAGTCCGATAAAAAAAAAATTAATAATAATAATATGTATAAGTATAGTAATGATCTGGCCCAACACGTAATAATAATTTGTAATATGTAACACTAAAAATAATAATAAATAATAGAGGCGGGTTTCCACTATACACGTACGCGTTCACGTGCATACAAATCCTTTGCTGTGATTGGTCGGTTATGTTAAGTTACCACACGATTAACCACGTTACCGTGTTGTTGGACATAGCTGAACATTTTTCGTGTACACGGCAAACGTGTATAGTGGAAAACCGCCTTAACTCATGGCTTTGTCAGTGAGTGGACTGACCAGCTGCCTTATAATACCTTAAACGGACACTAAATAATAATAGCATGTACGTACAATAGATCGACCTCAGCTGCTCACGAGATAATAACAATTTATGGCGCCTTTGGCCAATAAATATAAATAATAAACAATAATAGCTCTTAGGTAACGGTCAGACTATATCCGATTTCGGCCGAACTATATTCGGCCGAAATCTTCCAAATTTTCGGATCAAAATTCGGCGGTCACATTGAATACGAATGGATCCGGAAAACGTTTAATTATTATTAAATAATATTATTATTAAATACCTATGCATCATAGACGTTCAAATTTCAGTTGTGGTTTGCATTTTTGTCAGGATGGACGTGTGTGACCACATTTACTTGTTAGAAACAAGCCCTATTTTAAAGTACTTACTGTTACACGAAGAAGAAAAAAAAGTTTGGGTGAATAAAATTTATGAAGATAGGGAAAGATTTGGTGAATTCCATACTCTTTTCCCTAAACTCCTCGAGCAACCAGTAAAATTTTATGAATATATGAGAATGACACCTAAAACTTTTTTCTATATTCTTGAGAAAATTCGTTTCCAGCTCCAAAAATATTCAAACTTCCGAATTTGTATTACACCTGAAGAAAGACTAGTAGTTACATTAAGGTAAGAAGGATATCATATTGTATTGTAAATGCTTATAAAGTGAGTAATATTTTATATTATATAATATGTGATAATATTTGATAATATTTGATTATAAAAACCTAGTACCTACCTACTTTAAAAATTAAGTTTTTAAACAATATATTACCTTTGTAACAAAAAAAATCATAGGTGAAAAATTATGTATAAATTAAATATGTATGAATAATACTGAAAAAAATAACATAATTACTTAGTATAATATAAGAAAAATGAATAAAATCACCGTTTCTAAACTTGAAAACGTAAAATTATATTGTAACACTGTTCAAAAAATATATTAAGTTATAAAAAAAACCATTTACTTACTTCAAAAGATAAATTATAAAATAATATAAAACATTAAAATATATCAATAAATATGAATACTTAATAATATGTAGAACTAGCTGTAGCAAAAGTTTGATTTGGTTCTTGAATAAAACTTGCAATGAATTGGTTAGAATCATTATGTATATTAGAACATGCTTGGCTTGAATCTTCAGGACGCGGTGGCTGTAAATATCTCATATTTAAATCATTTTGATTTAATCTATTGCTGTCACATCTATCTTGCTCTTCCAAAAACAGTTGTTGCAACTTATGTCTAACTATTAATTTTCTATTATCTGGAAGTTCTTGTAAGTAAGGCACCAAACTTACCATAAAATGGAAACTTTCGTCTTCAATGATTGTTTTTTTTTTTTGCGAATTTTCATTTATTTTACTAAAATGATGTAGTTTTTGTCTTTCGATATTAAGCAAATCACTAATTGCATCATGTTTATTAGTTTTTTTTTTTTTCGTTGGTAATTGCTCATATGATGAAGAATCCATACCTATAGTTGTTTCGTGTAATTTTTCCGATGTATTAAAGTTTTCGTTTACGACGTCAATACTGTCACTTTCTGGTGAATTAATTTCCCTAGTGTTTTCTAAATCGCTTTCCAATTCATTCATCGACATTGGTGTGGGGATATTACCTATCATTTGTCTCGGTGTTTCAATATCTTTTAAGAAAGACAATGCTTCATAAAATCTCCACTTTGATGAGTTTCCTCCAGACCCAGAACCTGTTGGTTTTTTGTTCTTTTTTAATTCTTTTTTATAGGTATCTCTTAAATTTTGCCATTTGGTTTTTAATAGATCACCTAAATTATAAAATAATTAAATTATATAAAATAAAATTG
The DNA here is from genome assembly GCA_949089665.1 of Macrosiphum euphorbiae. Classification (NCBI taxonomy): domain Eukaryota; kingdom Metazoa; phylum Arthropoda; class Insecta; order Hemiptera; family Aphididae; genus Macrosiphum; species Macrosiphum euphorbiae. Next base: position 7,402,946 of record CARXXK010000003.1, on the reverse strand, counting down.
TAAAAATTATGTAAACATTTATCTAAGAAATATGTTGTTACTATGATTTTTAAAAATGTAGTTAATTCTGTAACCAAAAATCTAAAAAATATACAAAACCATAGTTTTAGATTCTAAGCAGAGCGATGAATGTATTGATTTTACAATGATGATGTGGGTTTTTCTATTTTTTTTTATATCCTGTAAACAAAATTTTTACCAGAAGGAGTGCTTCGATTTCCACATTTAGTATCTTATCTTTTATAAAATTGGATAAGGTGGTATTTTAAAGATGCAATTTTTCGATTTACTCAACAGTTATTTAACGCCACGGGAAAAACCACCGAAAAATTACGAAAAAACGGGATTTCGCTGTTTACAAACATTTTCAGTTTCCAATTTTTTAAGTTTTTTTTTTTACAAATGTCAATAAAATTTTATTTGTAAAATGTACCTAATACAAGATTCTTCATAAGTTTTACTACCTTTATCAAATAAAAAATATCTACCGGAAAGTCAAATTAAATTTTTATGAGCTTTTGAAGTTCATATTTCTACAACATTGGATATTCATTCACTCGATTTTTCATGTAGAGATTTCTTTATTTTGTTGTAATTCAAAAATGAATAACTGTAGATACATAACATTTCGACTGAATGTTTATATTATCATTTTAAACTTGTTAAGAATTTTGTATTAAATTTTCAAATCTTAGATATAAAAATTTCTCTCTCAACAAAATGTGCAATTAATTTTTGTCATTTTGACAAATTTTGACCTTCCTAATGTACCTACTATAACTAAATTCTCTTTCTCAACAGAAACGATACTAAAATAGAAAATCAAAGGAAAAAAATCAATATATATACATCGCTCCATTCAAAATTTAAAATTGGCTTTTTTGAACTTTTAAAAAAAGAATTTACATCTGATTTAATTTTTATTGTTTTCTGTATTCAAAAATTAAAATTAAAAATGTTGTACTATACGTGTAAATTAGTAAGCGTATTTAAATTATATAGACACTTTTTTTTTAAAATGTATTAGAATTAAAGTTATTTTATTTATCATTTCTTTCTGTTACACTCTGTAATCTATAGGTACAACTACTATACATATAGGTGTAACAGAAAGCCACAAAAAAAAAGATGCTACTTTAACGTATGACAAAAATTGTGAAAATTATATGATTAGGTAATAAATACGTAATATAAGAAATATACTTTTATCAGCAAATTCCCAAAAATAATATTTTGAAAAAAGTTATTACTTTCTAAATTAATTTACCTACTCAAAAAAATATCGATATTGTAAAAAATTCTAAAAATTAAATTAGGTACTTGACTTAGATAAATGTTTTTATCATCAAAATTGTTCTTATAATCAAATTCACAAATTGGCCATTTCGAATTTTTCCAGAAAAATTTAAATCAAATTTTAAACTTTTTATTTTTATTAAATAGAATATTTTTTTATTATTCGTGTAACGCAGGTGACTATAAATTATATATAAAAAAAAATTCTAATTATTGATTTGAATAAATATAATTGCATCTGTCAGGTCTTCCTGTTACATCCTGTATAGTGTTTAATATGATTATATGATTTTTGGTATGATTAGGTGCTTTTTAAAGTATATAGTTAGGTTTAGATTACCAACTTACACATTTAAATTATGTTTTAGGTTTCTATCAACGGGAACTCCTTATAGATCATTGGCTTTTTCATTTCGTATGGCACATAACACGATCAGTGGAATAATTTATGAAACATGTAACACTATATGGAATGTGTTTGGACAAATACATATGCCTTTTCCAACAAAAGAAGTGTTTTACCAGATTGCTCACGATTTCGAAACACTGTGGAATTTCCCTAATTGCATCGGGTGCATTGACGGTAAACACATCCGCATAAAATGTCCCAAAAAAACTGGTTCAATGTTTTATAATTATAAAAATTATTTTTCGGTACATTTGCAAGGAGTGTGTGATGCAAAATATAAATTTATTACAGTGGATATAGGAGCATATGGAAAACAGAGTGATAGTGGTGTATTTGCTGAGTCTAATATATATAAATACCTAGAAACAAATTCCTTTAATGTACCACCCAACAGACCACTTCCAAATACAAATATTCCAATACCTTTTGTTTTATTGGGAGATCAAGGATATCCACTAAAAGAATATTTGATGCGTCCATATCCATGGACCTCAAATTTGGATCCAGAAAAAGAAATTTTCAACTATCGCCTTAGTCGAGCCAGACGTATGATAGAATGTACATTTGGTATATTAGTATCAAAGTGGAGGTGTCTAAAAACGGAACTCCAAATAAATGAAGATCACGTAGACACAATAATTAAATGTATCTGTTTATTACATAACATAATTATCGATCAGGAAGGGGTTGATGATACGCTATTTGTAAATATTCATCAAACCAATACAGAAATTGAAATATCAAGACGAAACAATCGCTCTAAAACTGTAGCGTATGCAATACGTGATAAATTCAAAGAGTATTTTAATAATATTGGAGCTGTTCATTTTCAAAATTCCTAAGTCAGTAATATGAAATAATTTAACTTAAAAATAAATAAATTATATAGACTATAGGTTAACCTTTGATTTTAACTAGGTAGTCGGGTAGATAGATACCTACCTACCTAATTTAAGACTATTAATAATTTTTAAGATTTAAAATTAGGTTAACAGTATATTATACATATTACTTACATTTTACTATTGTATGAATTATGAATAATAAAAATTAATTTTTATACTAGTGTATTTTAATTTTAATACTCACTTTTAATTTCCATTTCTGCAGCTATTTCATCCCAAAGTTTCTTAATTATTTCTCTATTGTGGTAATGTTTTGATTTTTTATTCCACAAGGCATTGCGGTCATGAACTAAACTAATTAATTTTTCCGAATCAATCATTCTGATTCAAAAATTTAGTTTAAAAAGAAAAGATACTCAAATTTAATTTTATCAAATCTGATCAAATTTAAAATATTCAATAGGTATTTTATAATCCAAAACAATTCTATATAAATAAATTATAATGGTAAAATATGGCCATTTTCGTCAATATGACGAAAATAGTTCATGCTGAAATAGACGCAGCGCATGGTGGATTCGGCCGGAAAAAACAAAATATTTTGTTTTTATCCGACGTCGGACGTATTCGGCCGAATAATTCGGACGTAATCTGACCACAACAATTACATTGCGGGATATTATTGTTTTCGGCCGAAGACGGCCGTCTTCGGCCGAACTCGATTTCGTCCGAAATCGGATATAGTCTGACCGTACCCTTACACAAACATACACAATATAAGTAAAGACGATTGGAGCCTATACACACTAAGACAGTAATAAAATATGTTGTGAGGCGCTTTTTCGCTTATACATAATATTATGAATGTACAATAAAATAAACATAGACATGACCAAAAACGTCACGACTGGAGTAAGTTTATAAGCTAATAATGTTAGTGCTTATACACGTCATATTTTCTTAGTTTTTACAAAAAAATAATTTAAGATGGGAAAAAACATCACTCTAAAAAAAAACGACAATAACAATATACTGACGACTATAATATGGTGTGGCATTTTTGTTTATTATAATAAGAACATAATATTATATTGTAAACTATAACAACTGATTATGATATTAAAAAAAGTTTGACATTTTTTTTAAAATTAAATTGCTGCCTTCACGCAATCAGCAGTATTTTTCACTTCAGAATTTTGATCTCACGTAGTAGGTAATTCATTAATAGGGTTACTGATTTCATGAAAACAATTATTTTCATACCGTTTCACGAATTATAAGAGTAACATACACATATTATATTATTAATGTATTAATGTTTGTGTTATGGTTTATTAAAAAATAAAATTCAAATATTTTTTCAAGTAGCTAAACAATTAAAACTGTATTATAATAGACAATAGTACACAATACGATAGGTATACAATAAAGGTATTAATACGCATATCATAGCGTTTTTATTTTAAAATTTGTTTTGTCAGTCCTCATTCGATAGTGAGCCAATCGTTATGCTACTTTAAATATTTTACAATTAATATATATTTTAATAATCTGCAGGTAGGTACTTCACTGGATTAAATACATTGCAAAAACAAAATAAATTCGTACGGTTATAAGAATTATATTGTAACCATTAATATCCTGCGAGGAAATAAAAACAGTAATCGAAAACTCTAACTTCACTATTCTCCAAATTACCAACGTATCTACTACAAATGTTAACAAAACTCAATTTACCTCTCTTATTAACCGATCTCAAAAAAAGATTAACACCGAGATGGTATTTTTGAAATTACATAAATTCCACACACTTGAATAAAGATAGAAGAACCACTCAAGACGCGAAACCGTCCTATGGAATACATTTTTAAGGTTATGGATATATGCACACCCTACCGCTCCACCGACGGATACCCAACTTTCATACAAAAAAAAAAAATTCCCATACGCATGAGCTACTGGTAATATCCACACAGATACCAGCATCTCCAGACTTCTCCGGACTTCATTTAACCCTAAACAATTTTATAATAATATTTTATTGCAAAATAATTCAAACGACATAAATCAATGATCACGTCTTTGATTTTTAACACTCACCTAGCACAAACAAATTACTCAAACACACACACACACAAATACATGGTTTCAATTCTCTTATCGTACTCTAATGAAACGACAATGATATTCTAAGACATTTGAAATAATTAACCGCACCATTCATGGGAAAAGTCTATAGCTAGGTATACTCCCGTGAAGTTTCGTCAGTGGGCGGATTCTTCCAAGATAGGCCTTTATAACCACATATTGAGCTTATTAGATTTCGTACAGATATTTTATAGATTGTAGCGATTGAACATTTAAAGAAAAAAAGGAAAAAAGTTTCTATGGTCAAACTCATAACGTAGTATGTATTACCCTCGCATAACTGAAAATAATAACAATAATAAATTAATTGAATAAGTCGTCGAATTGTTTAGTTTACCAAAAATCAAACAAATTAATGTAGGCACGTCCGTATCTCGAAATGGCAAGTTTCGGTGTTAAACATGACAATAATATTAATGTTTGAACGAATAATAATTATTCGATTTCCTGTATTATTGCATTGAAAACGATTATTACACCGCGGTTAAAACTCTGTGTCCTGGTTAAAGAAAAAAAGTAAAAAGTTTCTTTGGTCAAACTCATAACATAGTATGTTACCCTTGCATAACTAAAAATAATAACAATAATAAATTAATTGAATAAGTCGTCGAATTGTTTAGTTTACCAAAAATCAAATAAAGTAATGTAGGCACGTCCGTATCTCGAAATGGCAAGTTTCGGTGTTAAACATGGCAATAATATTTGTGTTTGAACGAATAATAATTATTCGATTTCCTGCATTGAAAACGATTATTACACGGTTAAAACTCTGTGGCCTGGTAACTACAATAGGTGATAGAGGAACGGACGAAGAAAATTGGCTTGCAATCAGTATCGTACACATTACACACATTACCAATATTATTGTTAGTGCTGTTATTATTATTATATTCTAATAATAATATCGTACCCGAGGTCCCTGAGACGAAGTTTTCTCGACAATGATATTCTAAGACATTTGAAAAAATTAACAGCACCATTCATGGAAAAAGTCTATAGCTAGGTATACTCCCGTGAAGTTTCGTCAGTGGGCGGATTCTTCCAATATAGGCCTTTATAACCACATATTGAGCTTATTAGATTTTGTACAGATATTTTATAGATTGTAGTGATTGTAAATTTAAAGAAAAAAAGTAAAAAGTTTCTACGGTCAAACTCATAACGTAGTATGTTACCCTCGCATAACTGAAAATAATAAATTAATTGAATAAGTCATCGAATTGTATAGTTTACCAAAAATCAAATAAAGTAATGTAGGCACGTCCGTATCTCGAAATTGCAAGTTTCGGTGTTAAACATAGCAATAATATTTGTGTTTGAACGAATAATAATTATTCGATTTCCTGCATTGAAAACGATTATTACACGGTTAAAACTCTGTGGCCTGGTAACTACAATAGGTGATGGAGGAACGGACGAAGAAAATTGGCCTGCAATCAGTATCGTACACATTACACACATTACCAATATTATTGTTAGTGCTGTTATTATTATTATATTCTAATAATAATATCGTACCCGAGGTCCCGGAGACGAAGTTTTCTCGACAATGCCTTTATACGCGCGGCGGCGTTATCTCCCCACAGACTTAATTCAAACTACTTTAATCGCCCGATCCAATTAATAATACAAGTTTCCATAACTATATATACTATATATAGGTATATGATGTATATTCACGGTGACGATGGTATTCAAAACATTTATAATAACTTGTAAAACGCGGGAATTATTGCAATACATTATAATAATATTATATCATATTATTATTATTATTATATTGTTACGTGTGTATTGTTACACATAAATGTTTTATTGCTTTGGCGCCGGGTCTCGATAACGGCGTATTATACGTATATTGTATTAATATCTAATACTATTAATGGACCGCACAAACGAACGCACAGTGTAATAATATACGCTATAATAATACTCTTATTGTGTATTGCAGTCGGGAAATTCGCGGCGGAACTCTTATAATATTATTTTAACAGCCGAAAGTTTTCCCCAAAGGGGTAACTTTTAATAAATTCCGAGTAAAACAATAACATCGTTATCGACAACGGCGGCGGCGGCGACGACTACGACACAGCGTACATGTGTAGTGCACGATATACGTGAAATGTGTACATATTATATTATTATTACAATAATGATAGTGCGGAAAATAATAATATACGCACGATAACGTCATTATAATAATATTCTTGTGGTAATCCGGGTTTATTTCAGGCGGAAATCGGCGCGCAAGGGTGTTATCAGAGTTTTTGCGCTCCGATGAAACATATTATTTTATAATGCAGCCCACAAGGGTGGAGGGAGGACTATAAGATATTATTATAATGATTATTTTTCTCGACCTATCGTAGTATTATATTATCGCCGTGACGGGGGTCACGAGTAAAATCAAAACGGGACGGAATTCCGAACGGCTGTGATCATAGACCCCGATTTTGATTTATTTGCGAGTTCTCGCAAAAAGCCTATATTATAGTGAAGATTAGTGCTATTATACTCTAGACCAGATAAGGTTATCAATATGAACGATATCGCCCGCGAAGGTGGGGCGAAGGAGTTATGCGGGGGGTGAACTTTGCCCCGTTTCATGGCTGTAGATCTAAAACCGCAGGCTGTGGCCAGTATTCACACAATTATTGTATTATCTATTATTATACTTACGGCTTATGCTTATTAAAAAGTTGAAAGTCAGCTTGAATGGTGATCGCCATACAGAATTTTGGGTACAATCTAAAATCGCGGTCGCTTATACTCCTACAGTCAGTGGAACTATTATAGAAAAACCATTAATTGCATTCATCTCCTCAGTCCTCATATCCCGTCGAGCGAGAATTCAGTACTGTGATGGATCCAATTATGAAAAGCAGCGATTCTCGGCATCGTTAAGAGAGAAGACTTGCACCTTTGTCTCGCACTGGCACTGTACCTAACATAAATAGATTAGTTCTGAACCACTAAGTACAACCATCTCACTAATCAAAATTAATTTCTTATTAATTGTTGCTTTATGCAACTTTTAAATAGACAACGTTACACAATCAATTGTTATTATTATTTTTTGATGCTCTTACATGATTTTTATATAAATTTTAACAAACTATGACTATGTACCTACAGGTAAATAAATATATGATAATATAAACCTATATATATAAAAAAAAAACAATTTTTACATATGGAAATAATTGTTTTTCCACATTAAAGAAGTCCAAAACTATCAGTTCTGTTTGTAAAACTTTTTTACTATCCTTTAAAAGTATGTTATTATTTAAATATAACAAATTTTTATTACGATTTGTAACGAAAATATATAAAAAAAAAATAAATAATTGCATTTTTTAGTGCATTATTCAGAATTTTTAGGTCATTAAAATCCCAGGCGTTATTATTGTATAATTTACAAAAACAATAATGATTAACAATATTAACAGTTTTAATAATTAAAATAAATTATTTATTCTGTGTTTGTACTAAGAAGGTATAAGTTTTAGGTGGTAAAAATAATATCATAAGTCGTAAATTATAAGTTTTTATAACTGTAATAATAGATAACCATTGTCCATTAATTTTTATTTTAAAATCTTAAAATATTTCAAAGTCACGATATTTTAATAGTTATTTATAAAAAAGGCTCTGTCGGATATTTCCCCAACCCCCCATCCCATAATTACGCAACTGTACATGTTCATAATATATATATATATATATATCAATATGAAATGGAAATTGTATAATTAATGAAAAACTCAACTAATTAGAAGAGCTTAAAATATGGTTTAAAATAATTTTAAAAATTGGTAAATTGTATACATTTTACCAAGAGGAACAATAAAAACAAGATAGCTACCTTATACCTATATATACTTACCTTTTTAGTCATGCAAGCAGTTAATTATATTAAATAATTATCATGTTTTGTTAAATAAAAATTATAAACTGTATTAAGTCAGTAGGTATAATACCTACAATCTAACTATTTAGTACTTACATTTCTTGGGCATACGTATAATTATAAGAATAAAACAAACAATATAGTTTTGTGAAAAATGTACGGTGTAGTATACTCGTATTAGTTACACTCTTAATCTAAATAGTATTTTTAATTGTAGATGGTAAATACCTAAATTATACAAAATATAATGAAATTTCAGAAGTGTACACTTTTAAAAAGCTATGATTAAAATTGATAAACGTTAATATGTTTTAAATGCGATTGAATTAAATAAATACTCAACTGATATTTTTATAAGATCAAACTGGAAAATTAAAAAATATGTTTGAGTTTCTGGTAATTAGTAATATGTTTCACCTAGTTAATAACTATTTAAATATAACTACTAGGTACTTACTGGTATGTTTGAATGCTAAATGGTTTTTAAATAATGTTGAGTTGGGATGATTGCATTTTTACTATTGACTATCATTATATTATATTTTCAAAACACACAAAACAAAAAACAGTCCGTTCGATTATTTTCATGATAAATAATAACTTAGATTAATAACATAATGTTATAATACAGATACTGTTACAATTCGAAGTTTTAAAATACTTAAATATGGAAAAAACTTGAATATAAACTATAATTTGTAAATTTTCATTCAATATAAACTAAGATCCAACAATATTATTTATATGACCTTTTTAGTGCGCTCGTAAAATTTAGTTAAAACTTTTGGTACACAGCGTAGTACAACATGCTTTTCGTTTGGAAACTGGTCTTTTATTCATTCCACGTCTTAACGTCATTGAGTTTGTTACGGTGTTTGAATAGAAAAAAAAGGTGAAAAAAAATACAGAAAACTTACTAATCAAGAACTAATATTGTAACCAAACTTAAATGTTAACATTTGGAACTGTGAACATTTTTCACAATAATTGTACTTGATAATATTAACAAGAAAATTAAATTTGTTTTTATTTTGAGCTTCTTATTTTTGTTTTTTTTTTTGGTTTATTATAAACAGTAACACAGTACAAATAGAGTATAATGGATAACGTAGAGAACAATCCACAACGTTTCCGACGTCGTAGCTAGACACTGCAGCTGTCGTAATGATATGGCACAAAGCCAACTTTATGAAAAACTGAAGGGTTGCAGGACATTGAACGAACAAATGGCAAAAAAAAAACAAAAAACGAAGCTGCTAGAAGTAAAAGATTTTTTACTTTCATTTTGGTAGTTGGCTATAAGCATAATACAAAGTGTAAATAATGTCGGTAAATATAGTTTTGTTGATCTAATGCGACCTATATAAATATATTACAATTATTATTCTAATATTGGTAGCTATCTGCAGTACATTAGGGTGAACCAATATTGAAAATAACTTTTTTTAATTTAATTTTATATTATAATATTGTAAAGGTTTTTGGGTTTCGCATAAACATTGAACACCCACGGATTTTTTTTTTCAAACAGTTGCAATAGTAACGTATACTGTATGACATATTTCAAATCATACGTGAATGATTTATGAACATAAAATATGATCACAATATGACAAAAGACACTACCGTTATTTTTAAAATAAATTTTACTGCAGATCGAATAATCTATAACAAAAGGAATTTGTTTTATATCGTGTACGATGTTATGGAAGTAGAACAGGTACCTATATTATGAGTAATGACTATTGACTATTATGCTCAACATTAAATAATAATAATTCTTACTAATTTGTAACGTTTAAAATCAATCTGCAGACGTAGTTCCGTACTTGATGTTATGTGCATCTATATCGGTCGCTCTTCGTTCTTCTTAGAAAATGTATACTAAACCTTACCCACCATATTTGTTCATGTGAAGGTTGAAAACGACATAAAAATTATTTGATCTTTTATAATTAAAGCTTGGGATTCCTCCTAGGGTGAACCCTCTACAAAAGTCAAAACATTATCGTCACACATTCAAAATAGAAATTAACAAACTAACGGTCTATCGTTGACCATAAATAACGACGAATTGCTATATTATAGGTAATTTAATAATGATTAATGAGTAACAAACATTTCGAGCTAAAAATTAGGATTATAAAATAAAATTATAAACACAAATTAATTATTTGAATTAATATTTATCATAATTTTAAAATATGCCGTATTATAATACGTTAATATGTCCGTAAACAGCGCAAAACAAGTCAAAATAATTTGAATATTTTATCATGTATAGAAAATACTAATAAAAACATTCAATGAAAATTGTATGTATCTACGGTCCTTTGTTTTAGAGTTACGCTAAAACCAAAATCGATTTAGTCGAAAACTAATATTCCCGTTTTTACTTAATTTTTTTTTTTGTTTTCCCAGCGCTTTTGAAAATTACTGTGAATTTTAAACTTTGACCTCCCTACTTGCACCAACTAGATTCGTTTTCCTATCAAACAAGATACTAAAATTGAAAATGTAAGCATTATGTTGACAACTTTTCGTGTAAACAGATACCAAAAAAAATAAAATACAAGCTCTGCTCAAAAAATCTAAATTGTAATTTAACCGAAATACCATTCTACATTTTATCAATATTATTATGGTATATAAATGGCTTGTTTCAAAATCAAAATTAAATAAAATAATATTAACTACACGATTAAAAACTAACATACCGTTTATAATAACAAAAACCAATTTAACTCCAGTAAAAAATGAATTAAAATTAAATTATCTAGTTGCTGTTAGTAAACCGTATTTTCTCACATAAGTGTTTAATTCTTTATTAATATTATTTCTTTTATAGTAAAATGTTCTCAAACTTGTTATTCCTGTTTTTAAAAAGTGTAGAAATATAAATCATTTTAAATGTATATTTATAATTACAAAGGTTATCATAATTTACAATATACATAGTACATACAAATTAAATCGTTACATTTTGTGTTTGTGTAAGTTTTTTGCATTCCTTGAATATTATTTGTTTTGAAATTTTAGAAATTAACTGAGAATATTCACAGAAATAGTGTTTCTCGATGAAATGTGAATTATTATGACGTGTATCATTTGTGTCTATATTACAATATAATTAGAGCTATAATATGTATAAGTTGTAAGGTTTTAAGTACATAATAATAAATACTTTGTAGACATTTTTATTAGAATATTTTATGAATGGATGTTTTTAAAACTAAACTATTTTTAGTAGACAAAAATACCTTTATGTTTATTAATTATTATCGGGTGAAAAAAAATATTAAGTGGTTTTGTTATTGCTGAATGACGTTTTACTATCCCTTTTAATTACATAATTTATAAGAAATAAAAACTTCACACATTTAATGGCACTTTTGAAAATAAAAAACAGCTAAACGTAAGTAGTTTCTCAGCGTTCGTGTAATAATTATATTAGATACCTAGATAATAATGATATAGCTGTGACATAACTATTACACAGGAATACAGGATTCTGGCAATTATAATAATAATAATGATAATAATTTTAATATTCTATTTCACCAATAACAGTAATGTTATCTGCAGATGTAACAATATATAAACAGCGTATTGGTCTATTCCTTATAGTCTATATGGCTGTGATATGAGTAGGCATTTGGATATATTTAACAGAATAACGGCTAATTTTATTATACAGTATAAGATAATACGATTAACAAATTAATGTTATAAACTTAAATTAAAAAATAACAACTTTAAAAAACGGCGCCTACAAATCGGTAACTATATGCCGGTGTAAGCAATGTACCTACGCGTGTTTCCAAACCACAGAAAATGTTTGTCGAAAAGAAAAATATCAGTTTGGACTGAAACATTTGATAAATGGACCATAATACTATAATAGCATAATAATATAATATCTATCATCGTGCAGCTTGTTAGACAGTTACCTCCTACCGGTACCTTTTTTTTTTTTTTGTACACGGAATTCTAACAGATTTTCTATGGACTATGATGGTCCTCGAATGATACATGGCTTATATATGACACCACACGAAGAATTGCGTGACTGCGCTTTTATACAATAATATGATACACAAACGTAGAGTGTAAAATATAAACTTATTTACGGGACACGGTATGTACCATGTATGTGGTAACATTATTAGGTACCTATATATAATATCGTACACTGTGAATGTTATATACAGTTCAACGGTAAACATAAATTAGCAACCTTTGCGGAAATGTTGCGTCGGAGTTTAATTAACAAACGGTACATTTTAAATACAAATTGTATGTTATAAATTATTTTTTGTCAAAACTCAAAACCATATTAATAATAATTATTAATTATTATACCTAATACGGTTATACGTGACAGATATTATTATTTTATTGGTTGGTTGAAATAAGGTTCATACCAAAATCTTATTCATGGCCTAGCGATGCTGTAGGGAGGTATCCATGTAAAGTGTAAAATTGCATATTATTATGGATTAAATTAGGATTTCCGTCAAATTGAAACTACTAAATAATATTTTAGTGTGACAATTTTTTTTTTTAAATAACCAAACATTTTGTTTGATTTTCAGATTAAACAACAATTAAACTGTATGGTATCAACCAAAGAAATATTTTTAAATTATTAGTTTTTTTTTAACATACTTTATTATTTTAGTAAAATCATTCCAGCAGACATATTTAGTTGGTGTTTATAGGTCAAGCCAACAAAATCAAAGCGGTGGACTCGTGTGTTGGACAATAATACTGTATACATTTTAATACACGTTCTCCGCCAAGGGTTTTTTTTCGAAATTTTACTAAAATCTGCTACGAGGTCTGATTCTCAAAAATATTACTTAACACGCATTTTGAGATCTCATATAAAATCGCACTGAAAACGATTCCAGGAGATCCCCCCCCCCAACACCACACACTACCCCACAGACAAATCCTGGTGGCGCCTCTGCTTCGGGGCATGTAATTCTTTGTTCTACGTAACATAGACAATGTAAATGTAATGATTATGCTTACGTTTCGACCTTACTAATTTATTGATGACTGAGCAAAACACAATAAATGCTACTTTAAAATAGTTATCAGAGAAATAAATATTATGTATTATGTGCTTTTTATTATAATCGATACCTATTCTATATTATGTCGTGACATTTAGTATGGAACTCTATTATTCTGTGCCATAATATAACATTCATTGTGAAACAATATATAAGTTTACAGCTATAGTGACATACAATGTAGACAATGTAATATTTAAGCAAATTATATTGGAGAAAAAAACTAAAACTAAAACTGATGAATTATCTGGTTCGTAATCTTTATCTAATGGTTTTTTCTGACAAAAACTTATTGGACTTGGTGGAGCACACTAATGTTATACGATACATTTTCTCGTCTATCTTGCAGCAATTTCACACAACATTAGTCCTCGTCGTTAGGCTTAGCGTAAGAATAGTTTTAATTAAAAATCAAGTTTTCCCCGATAAATTTCCCCACGTGTTAATACTAATATTGGTTTATAGAAGTGTTTAATTAATAAACAAAGCAAATCCATTTACGTACCTACCTACTATTATTATATAGGTTTACGTATAATATGGTATATCGAAAACTATTTTGAGCCCATAAATAATGCAATAGCATATAGGTAAATATTATTTATTGAATGATGCTCGGCATACTATTATAAAGTACCTATATTTATAATGCCAAAAATGAAGTTTGATATAACTTTTAGTACCTAAGTTGGACCTTCTTATACATAATACAATTTATTCAGTGTTGTACTGGTTGAAATATTTGAACAGCAAGTTAAATACCTTGGGTTTTCATCTCTCCTGAGCATATCGAGTATTATTTACTATAATATTATTAGTTATTAAGTAGGTATTTATATTTTGTTTTATTTTATACGAAAATATATAATTAATATATAAACATTAAATTGCAATATTTTTATTCCCACATTATTACGACATTACGTATACTATCTAACTTCGGATAAGAGTTATTACTGTTCAATTTTTATGGATCGAACATTTTATTATTCTCTTACCTGCACAAGGAAGTTTGTCTACAATTATTCGAAAATAATGGGTACCTAATCAATGTGTTTGTAGATTGAGATAGTTATTAGGTATGGAGATTGTTATGACACGAATTGTATTATTAAATCACTACAAGTTTGGAAAATGTATTGTTTGTATTTAATCTCAGTACAGGTTATTATATAATTTAATAATTAACATATATTTTGAAGGTTTATTGATTATTGGGTAATCTACATAAAATAATATACCTAGTCCGAAGACAATGAAAATATTACAGCTATGAAATTCATTAATTATTTTAAATATTTACGAAACTTAAATTGAAATTATTAGATTCAATCAAGTGTTATGATAGTCTTAAGTTAATGAAATATTTATACCTTAGTACAAGGATTTATCATATTAAACGTAGAATATAAAAAAAAATATTTAGAAAAAATACGTTAAAAAACATTTTATTGCAATAATTTATTATCTACATTATTTTAATATCGAATTTTAAAACTATAAATGAGATTTTTTTCAAATTACTAATGCACAAAGTTTACAAGAAAAAATTTAATTAAATATTCAGCCGTTTATTTATTTCTCAGAACGAATGACTGATTAATTAATTGATGAGAAATATATTTTTTGATCATACATTTGGCCAACGGTACTGCATTTGTATTCTTGTATTTATTGTACAATTATATTAATTTAAAAATGCATACAATGAAGTGCTCAAGAAGATACGGTGTAACAAATTTTAAAACTATCCCAGTTTATTTTTGGGAAATAACACTAGCTTTATCGTTCCGAGTTCAGATGAAGTGGACGAAAAAACCATTACTGTTTCAAGTGTATTCACTACCATACTTTATTGGTTCAATATACATTATGCGGACAAGTTTGGAATCAAATTGTTTCCAGAATGGTCTCTTGAGAATTCTAATGGCCGAGAGAAGACTATTTTTGTGTTTCACATGTCTACCAAGAATTTATATGTTATGTTACGTAAAGCTGCTAAGACAATAATTAGAAAAAACATTTAATATATTATCATGTTTAAATATATATGTATATAAATATTTAATAGTCTTCATGCTTTTCTTAAATATAGTAATATTACTGCATGCATTACTCATGAATCATGATTAAGTTTTCATTGATAGACAGTCCATAAAATATTTTTCAATATACAAAAATAATAAATTTAGAACAATACTTTATTGTACTGTATAAATATAATATATATTATTATGTTTAAATATGAAAAACATATTAAATGCTTTTCCTGGTACGATATGATATTTTACTATGAGCTCTAGCTAAATCATAATGATTTCACATTTTGGTTAAAGTTAAGCAGGTATTCGAATTCTTTATTATTTAAGTATTAATTTACAAAAATAGTACCTACCACTGACCACTCTAAGCTGAGTTCGAGATGGCGTGCAACCATTATACAATCAATAACTAATTTATATATACATATATATATAAACAGAGAGTAACAGAAAGACTTGACAAATGAAAAATGTAATATAGTTAATAGGATGAAATAAATTATGAAAATTATATGAATAGTAAATAATTTAAGATTTATTGATGCCTGAAAATGCTCAAAATGAATATTATTAAAAAGCTATTACGTTAAGAATTTATTTAATTAGGTACTCCAAAAATTTTGAAATTTTAAAAAAATATAAAAATAAACTATTTGACTTAAATATACATTTTTACCATCAAAATGTTTCTTTACATTAAATTTACAAATTAGCTATTTGAATTTTTCCAAAAGAAAAAAGTAATTAAATGTTAAATTGTTGTATTTTCAGTAGGTAGTCCGTTTCCAATCTTATTTTGTTCACTAAAATACACTATGGGAATAATGATTCTGTTCTGTAGAATCAACCAAATTTGATAATTTTTTTTTTTTATTAACTGTGGGTAATATTCTACAGGGCACATTGAACTCAGTTTTTCATTATTTTGATCTCAAACTTTATAACATTAAGTCTTTAAAAACAAGACAATTTTTAGACTTTTTTACAAATTATCTTATACCATAATTTGAAATATAATACAAAATTGAAGATCATTGCTACATTCTTCTTCTTTCAGATATCAATAAATCAGTTATTTAATTGCTTATTGACAGTTATCACTTATTCACTTATCACGTTCATTTTAAATTATCATTTATAAATCATAATTTTTGATTTCTAAGACATAGTAGAAACAATTATTATACAGTAAAAACAATTATTATTTATACTCTAGGTATATGTATAAAAAATATTTCAATAATAATTTAAATATTTTATGAAAGAAAAAATAGAAATAACAATTTATACGTTTTATACTTTTTTACATGTATAAAAATGTATCATATATAATATCATGGTGTGTAAAACTTTTATACATAAATTCACCCAACCCTGCTAAATATAATTATTTTAAAAATAGTAAAATTAAACTGTTGGTACATTTTTATGTTATTTAGAATGCAATAAATATATTTCGTAAATAAAAATAATTTATTCCTCCTCTCAAAAGAAATTTTCTATTTGTAATACAATTTTTTTTTTTTTTATAAATAGTGAATTTCAGAACATATTATCTTATAATTACAGACATAATTTATTAGGAATTTTAATGAAAATATTTGTAGATCTATATTTGTTTAAATAATAATATGATATTTTAAGTACTCGGTATAGGTATCTATATACGTAAGACAAATGTATTTTCGAATTTTTAAATCATACGTTATGAAATAACGATTTCTACAGTAAAACCTCTTCCCAATAGGATAAAGCTTGTAACTAAAACTTGTTTTGTACGAGAGCTTGTTAAAATATGTTCAACTCAATAAAAACTAATATTAATTGTACTTGTATACTTGTTTTCTCAGACTAAAATCACATAATTATATAATATCGTTATAATATGTGCACTGAGGTTCTAATGGACACATGGGCGCCCATATGTAACATTTTAGGGGGGGCCAAAGTAAAAAAAAATTCGAATGTAAGATAATAAAGATTTAATGTTATTTTTCACATATAAATGTATACATGCATGTTAAATTAGATTCTGAAAATAATAATTGCCATATGAATATAAATAAATAAACAAATAATAATTGCCATACGAATAAATAAACAAATAAATAAATAAAATATAATAGTTTTAATAAGTATATAAAAAAATATAAATTAAATAATATAATTAAGTAGGTATATTATTCAGTATCAGTAAATAAGAACTGCAAATTTCTTCGTTTTATTCCAAACATATTAATGACATCCTGAATGAAAGTATCCTTGTTTGAGTTAACTCTTTCACGATGAAGGCTCATCATACACAACCCATTTAAACGATCTTCTCATGAAGTCGAGTCGACATTTTTACTCGTCTTAATATACTGAACGATCTTTCTATTGTGCACGTTGTCGGTGGCAGTGAGAAAAAAATATAAAGTATTTGAAAAATTGCAGGATAATATTCGCAATGAGCCAATAAATCAACAAACGAAATTTCATCACACTGGGAGTAATCAAATTTTTAACAATCCAATACCGATACCAAATATTAGATTTATCTATCATATTTTAAATTTCATAATGATCACTAATCAGCTTAATTTTTTCTTTCAAATCATTAATGGTGTACTTTTTAATATTTGTAGGATGCAGTAGACTTATTGAGAATGCTATTTTATTTGTACTTGAAAATCGTCGTGAAAGACACGATATTAGTGAATCTAAGTACGGAATAAAAATAGAAAGTCTGTAATAGTGTTCAGCGGAATCGGTTTTCGTAATTTTATCTATTTTATTGTGTAGATGTAATACGTGGAATTTTAATAATTAAATTTTTTTCTGCCATAAATACGGAGTTATTAAAAATATCATTAAAAACGATATCTGATTGTTCTCTATTATTATTAAATATAGTTAATAAATCTTGAACCAATATGATTTTGGACCGAGTATAAATCAATAGATTTTGCCTGCAGTTTATTTGTAACTGGTTCTAATTGAGCTGAGTATTTGGATATAATATTTAAAGATATAATAAACCGGGATGTTGATGTCGCACATGATAGTTATGGTGTGCTTTTGTGCGAGTATAGTGCACTACACTATGGTGTTAACTTTAAAATCTGAGTCATTATTATGAGATAGTTTTGTAAAACTGGCTTAATATTAATAAAGTTTTCAGCAAAAATGAGATAAATAATTTTACATATAGGTACCTATATGGACTACAGACTACGACCTATCTCTAGTGTTAATATACGGTAACAATGAGTATATTTTTATACTTATTTCTTAATTTAAAAGTGATTTCAACAAATAATTTGCCTCAGTAATATTGTGATAATATTTATTGAGCTACAAGTTCCCTGTTTTGCCCCCCCCCCCCCCTATGAATGAACATATATAGGAATCGATACATTTTCCCTTTATCACTGCTTTACCTTCTATTTTATAATATTGTCCGCAGTATTGTTATGAGAACACATAATATAGCTACAGAATCGCGTTCAATTCGTTCGTTTTTTTTCAATTCACACATTTGTTTTCCATTAATAATAATTCCGTCCGAAACCAATGTCACACGTCGGCAGTACATATAGTTAATAATTAATTTCGAGCTATAAACACTGGAATCGGAGGTCCCTGGTTTCGACAAGTGTGTGTGTGTGTGTGTGTGTGTGTGTGTGTGTGTGTGTGTGTGTGTGCGGTGGTTTTGCGGTCGAACACGGCCCTTTCAGATGATGCGTACGTTACTCGGGGACGGTCTTGACATTTTTGGAATTCTCAACCGCAGAATAGTTCGGACGTTTGGGGACGAGTGCACCGGCAAAAAATAAACTGAAAATCGTGTATATATATATAATATATATATAGAACGGTTAATGATTAATGTAAAATACGTCCGTTATACATAAAATATTAATAATAATAGTAACAAAGACGCGACGACAACGGGGTTGCATAGTTTATCTTGTCATTCCACCAGATCGATATTATACCGTGTATCCTGATTTATTTAAGCATTAAAATATTATTATTCGTGGGTCATCCGGTGTT
This sequence comes from Macrosiphum euphorbiae, assembly GCA_949089665.1. Lineage (NCBI taxonomy): Eukaryota > Metazoa > Arthropoda > Insecta > Hemiptera > Aphididae > Macrosiphum > Macrosiphum euphorbiae. Next base: position 7,383,177 of record CARXXK010000003.1, on the reverse strand, counting down.
GGCCGTGAAGATACTTAACCACGCTGTCGGCAAACAAACCGAAAACTTTTGGAAAAACTGTACGGAAATAAAATTGGCTCTTATGATAGGTACGAGGTTCGTTCAAGTTTCCCAGAAAATGAATACCAAAAATAAATGACTACCTATCGAAGTTAAATGTATTTGTTCTAAGGGAATCCTGATTGTTGCCTGTTGCTAACGTATTATGGAGAAATTGAGCATCGGTATACCATATTATATTGTTATAGAGGGTACTGTGTTATACGTTTAACTTAAAGATTGGTAAACATTTGTAACTTCGATGGGAATTAGCAAAAACCAATAATAATAATAATATTTAAAATAGTATAATTTTATTACGATATATATATTATCTTGGTAAATTATGGAATAACTTAGTGTTTGATGCATATATTATTTTATTTTGAATTGATTCAAACAAAAAAAAACATTTTAATTTCGTATTATTTTATAGCATCGATTCAAAGAAAAAACCCATCATACATTTCGTAATATTTTTCCAGTGTTTATTGTTGACTTTCTGTTATATTTCAATAATCTATTCTTTATTCAATACCTTTTATCTATATTATGTCCAACTTGATTATAATTGCCTATTAGTTTGTAACTGTATACAAAATATTTTATTTTCTTCCTTCCAGCCATGGAGTAATAACAATTGTGAAAAATTAATTTAGAGGAATTCAATACATTTTTTTATAACTATGTTAAATTTACAAAAAAAAAAAAATGTTTATATTTTAGTTCAATTTTCACTCACTCGCATATTAAAATAATTAGGCACGTTATTATATACGACAAACGCCATTAATTTAATTTAATTATTTGCTGTTTCTATCCCTGAGTAGGTTCCATCAATATGAATTATTAAAAAATGTGAACAAGAATTGAATATTGTGACTTGTAAATAACTGCACATAATTAACGTTTAAAACAGTATTATATTATTATCTCAAGCCACGAATGAAACTAAAGAAATATTATCATAACTGAAATTAAAATATGCTATCATGGTTGTGTGATATGGATATTTTAGCTTGTAATTTATTACTGACCGTTTTAAATATTATTATAGGGACATCGAAATGTTATGGTTAAATTGTTAAAAATATTCAGTGAAAATTTAAATTATCTGAAATAATAATATTTTGAGTTATAAGTACGACAAAATATTTAAAATTAATCAGTTTTTATACTAAAAACTCTTATAGTTACATCATATTCCATACATTTTACTTCTTTTTCGACAATATTGTTTCTTCTTTTTTAAGGACTTAGGTTAGATAGGTAGGTAATCAAAAAATGCATTTAACAAAGTAGAAACTTGTAAGTACCTACCAATTAATTTATATTGTTAATACAACTTTTGGAGTACCTACTATTTACTCAGATCCAAAAAAACTTAAAAGTGACAACAAATAAAACTAAAATACATGTCGTTGCAAGATCAATAATATAATATTTCTCTCTTCACTCAAAATATATACACTTCATAATATATTACTTTAAAACTTATAGAAAATCTCACTAGTAGTTTCTGTGATTCATTAACAATACCTAATTAATATGAATAATGGTATTGAAATCAATGCATTATGCGCACTATCGACGAGTGCAATTTTTTTTAAATAACATGATCATTGATGTGATCAAACAAAAAACTTTTTGTATTTGGGTTGTCTATATGCATTATAATTTATATTTATGTGCATATAATTACATTTATTTGCTTTACTTGAGCAAAATGTTGTATTGCTGTTAAATTATTCTAGTGAAATATAATCATACCTGACCTCGTTGACTAAAATTAAAATATCTTCGAATAGATATTAATACGAACTAAATAAACTGACGTTTTGTCGATAGGTAAAGATTAAACGAAATACGTAATTTATTGATTCCCTGCAATTGATAGTAAAGTTGTGTATTAACGATAGGTATGGGTTTTATTTGGACCAAGTATTCAAATTGAATAATATAATTCAAACACAAAATTATGTATACACAGTTCTAAATGCAATAGATTCTTGGTTTTATAATTTTCACTGTTTCTCGACGATTTAAAAGTCTAATCATCATAATCAAATCATGTCGTGTAATAAATTGTTATTAATATTTCTAATTATTCGTATAAATTAATGTTTCTACTACCCTAGATGCCAAAACGAATATATAGTATTCGAAGAGCCCCACGAATATTAAACTCAAACCGATCAAATACACATTATAATACTCATACAGTTCCGTGTAAACTTAACGGGAAAAAAAAGTCGTGACATTGTTCCACCATCATAATAGGCATTTGATTTTTAATAATATTAGACGTCTATGAAAACTGTTTTGCAATTTTAACCCACAGCCAACCGCAATCTATGGTGAATTGCCTTTCTGCTGCAGCGTACCTATTTACCTACTCATAATAAAATCTGTTTTATGTACATTTACTATGCCGCAACAACGCTTTTGCGTAATTAACATTTATTTTTTGCCGACGCAACGTTTTTGAGTTTGTGCTCTGCAGAAAGTGTGCAGCGTCATAATATATAATACTAATAAATATTCATGAAGAAATAAATTAACATATTATACTGTGTTTTGAAAACTCGCCGCCGCCTTTGCAAGCGTGTGTGTGTGTGTGTGTGCGTGGCCTATGTGTACCTAATTTTGTTCAATTTAACCAGACGTGGCAATTTTTTTCCACAGGTGAACTTCGTCGGCAACCGCCTCTATAGATGAACAGCTGTATCTGACACGGGAACGGTGTGTGTGTGTGCGCATGCGCGTGCACCTGCGGCCGACGATGGACAAGCGCCGCGACGAGAAGACGCGGTTGGTGTACGCGCTGTTGTTCGCGATCGTGTTTTGCGGCGAACAAATCACCGCCGATTTCGGTAAGTACAGTTTTAAGGAAGTTTTGCGGTGACGACTTCGAGTTTACCCCGCAGTCGGGGGCGTGCCGGCGGGTGAAAATCGTAGTCGCAAAGTTTTCCCCGTCCAATATATACATCAACACCGATACACTTCGATATTATATAGTCGATGAAGACTGCAGTGGGTACGCCTATAACTGCACCTGACCCGGATTCGGTGGTCCTGCAGTAGACGAGGGGTCCGGGAAATGGGTGGGGGGGTAGAAGGGTGGGCAAGAGTAAATAATGACGATCGTAATACGATATTGTCATAGCACATAGGCCCGCGCCTTACGCGTATACATTATATTATTATGACGTATTATATATTACTATATTAGTAAACTTTGAAACGATTCCGAACACGCGCCGTTTTCTTAACCAAATTATTATTATGTTAAGAGGAGGCCAACCCTCGCAAACATACAACATGGACGATTTTCGTATAGCAGAACCAATTTGTATCTTTGATAATATTATAGTGAATTTACATATTAGGTATAGGTAAGCACATTTAAAAGCAAGAACATTATCTACGGCGTTTTGTAAGCTCTCCGTTAATATTAAAGCTAGTTATGATCATTCGGAAATTGTATTATATAATAAAGCTATAACCTATAATATCAAATACAAATGTTAGTAAAATCCTACGAGGTGCCCTATATAATTATCACTGTTAACGGAAAGAACCTTTATCATACTACTAAATATAGTGTCATAATAAGTCAATCACTCAATCAGGGCCGGAGCTATACATTTTTTTAGGGGGGGGGGGTGTATTCACTATAATTTTCCGACTGAAAATTAAGTGATTTGCAGACTAAATTATTCAACACACTCAATGATTCACGTAATTTACATACTTCAAGTAATTTTTTTAATGAACCCATCTAACTTGTTCGTCTCATGAAAACAGGATATTTGTATCGTTATTCGTTGAGATACTATCCAATGTATTAATAATATCCGCAATTAGGTTGAATTAGTTACTAAATAAGTTAAGGGGCAACATTTAGGCTAATCTCGTCATAGCCACCCGGGATCTATGTGTCAGTTGTAAATGATTATTAGTGTGAGTGAAATTAAATGAGGGTATCATCTCTCGTACGCGCATGCACAAGTCAATAACTCGATATCCATATCAATTTTACTAAAAGAATTTTACAAAAACATACATTTGTTTTGTCAAAATTAAAGTTAGTTAACGTTGTCTGCTTTTGATTCTGAAAAAATATTTGAATTTAGCAGAAAATTTTTGTAGATCGTACGAAACATTTTCCGTTTTTAATATTAATTTTAATTTTAATTATGATTCGAAAAAGTTGATATTTGAAGTTTTAAATTATTACAGTTCAGTGTGCACAATAATTTAGATTAAACAAAGTGCTTAGTAGGATCTATAGATCATATTCTGGTGAGTTCAAATTTTTTTCAGAATCAAAATCGGACAACGTTAACTAACTTTAATTTTGTCAATACTATTTGTCTTTTCAGCTAAAATTGACGGCAGTAGCGAAGCCCCTTGATGCAAGTTGCTAAATCATTAAACCGTGTTTATTAAAAAAAAAAATATTTTTTTTTAAACAAAATTACAATATTTTTATTATATTATATTAAGTCGTCTTTCTTCAAGAAGAACATAATGTTTCACCATGAGATGAATACCAATTTCATCAGTTAAATATTTGTTACAATTTAATAAGCCATCAACTCCCGTATAGTAGAACGTAAACAATTGTTCACAATCTTCGATTTACTTATGCAGTACTAACCGATGCTGTAAAAATCAATCTGCATAGCAGATTGAGCATCAATCATCAATAGGCAAATTATGTTTTGATTCTTTGGATACTTTAAATATTTCAGTTAGTTTTAAAATGTTGTTATTGATACAATGATGGTGTAAGATGTTTAATTCAGTTCTAACTCCATCATAATCGCAAATATTAGATTTATTACATTCATAAGGGAATATTTTCATAGCTTTCTTCAAATCATCTATTTAACAATTGTTTTCCCATGGAACCTGAAAAATGTTCACAAGTGGTTCTATGATCAACATACAATTTTGTTCAGAAGACAAATTCATTAATGTATAGAATACTTTTTTGAATTCCATTCTGTAAAAAGCTTTTATATTGATCGTGAACTTTGTACTGGCATTCGAGTATAACTTTTTGGGCTTCAATCTTCTTCGATGGTGTCGGTCAAAATCTTTTTCTGGGTTAATATTTAATTTTTTAGCAAAAACTATTGCACTCTTTATTAAGTATTTAAAATGCAAATAATTTAATCACTGTTAACATTTAATATTTTTTTTTTTTTTTTATCCTTAAGACCGGCATCTATGGCCATTAGCTGTTAATAGAGTTGTATTGTAGTGGTGGGTTTTACACGTGAGTGTTTGTGTTTGGCAGAATTTTTGATTGGGCACCTGTAGGTCTCTGCCATGCCCGGGTGGGGGATGCCGGAACTTGTTATCCGGACACCGTGACTTGCCCAAAGAAAAATGCCACCCGTGACCAAGGAATCGAACCAGTGCTGGCTGCGTCGCAACCGACGCCTAGACCGCTCGGCCACTCCGTCCCCCTTGTAATAATTTTATACATAAACATAAGTTAAATAAACGCATAATCTGAGGTGATTTTTTTCTAATGTATTGTAGTTATCCAGCAAAATAATTAAGAGAACGTCAAAATGATTTGATTTTTTATGAACTGGTTTAACTAAAATATATTGTAACCCCTTGGACCATTATGGATTATATTATATTTTGTTTCTTATGCTAATTATTTTTATAAATTACTTTTTAATGTAATTTAATGTCACTTTGAAACCAAGTCAGAGACGTTTAATGGACGGATACGAATAAGGTTTATTCTACAAAATAATAAAATAAAAAATGTCTTTATATAATATTCCGTTTTGAATTTTTTTAAATAAAACAATCCGTTGAAATATAAATGAATATTATACACAGTACTAATTACTTAATATAATAATACTAACTATTCATGTATATACGTTAGTAAATATTTATAATACAATTTATATATTTGTGTGTACAATGTATAGTTTATTTTTATGAAATAGATTGATAAAAGACTTTATTTTATTGGAAATAAAAATGTCCTGTTTAAAATAAGTAAAAAATTACGAAATTTAATAAAAAGTAATTAAAAACGAGTTTCTACTAACTAGTAATTTTAGCTGGAAATTTCTGTGCATCGAACAACTTTTTATGGATATTTTTGAAAACAAATTATACATTTTCCTAAATTATTAAATAAAAATATTATATAATATCGTACATAGGTATAGACCATGATATTGATGTACTTAGGTTAGACATAAATACTGTCAGTACACCAAACGTATATTACTCACGAACAACACGTCGTATAAAAATGTTATAAATATATTTGAATAGCATAACTAATTACAATTGTAACCATATATAAATTATTCAAAATGTCGCACTTCGTTTTCAATACAACGACGTAAACGTTTCGGCCATACTGTTCAATACAAGTAAGAATCGTTTCCAACGGAATTTCTGCCGCTGCCTTCGCAATGCTTCGTTTGAGCGACTCCAAATTTACGTGTCGTTTTTTACACGCTCTCTCCTCTAAAATGCTCCATAACCCATAATCGATAGGGCTTAAATCCGGGCTTGCGGAAGGCCAATCAGATGCCTTAATACAATTTGGAACACTGTTTTCAAGCCACTCTTGTGTCGTTTTTGCCATTATGGCCAGGTGCCGAATCCTGTTGAAATACCCAATCGATTCCTTTGAACAATGTATTATTAAGAGGCCTTACTATAGGATCTAAGACAATTGTCAGATAAACAAGAGCCCTAATTTTAACCCCTTTCTCACAGAAATGGATCTCTGTAACACCGTGCCATATGACACACCCCGCACCAAACCATTACTTGCGCAGGGTGGTGGCCTAGTTGAACACTTGAAACCTTCTCTTTCGCCTCTAATGATGACCTAGCATATACCCTATAATTTTGCTTGTTGAAATTTTCCTCTACGGTAAAAATTTTTTCATCGGCAAATAAAATATTTCTACATTTTTTTTGACCGTACAGGCGTAGCATGTTTTTGGATCATGGCGAATCGGATTATGGTGACCCACGTATGATACTCTTCCCGCGCTGCATCATTACTATGGATACTTCGACAATTCCTGTGATTGAGAAATGTACCTGACTCTAATTATAGTATATTTACAGTGTTGCAATATTTAAAAGTCAAAATTGTCCTAAACTGCATAGTACTGACAGTATTTATGTCTAGACAAGTATTAGTTATATTTTAAAATATAGGTAATTATTAGAAGTTTAGAATCAAAAATGTTTAAGTTTCGTTTTTAATTGATTCAATACAAGGACATAATATGTCCTCTTAGAAATGCCTGAAATGTATTATTACTACAAAGCTAACCAATATCGTTATCAGGTTTTTTAAATTTTTTTTTTGTAGTTAATGACAACATGTTTTATTGTTACTGTTTACGTGTGACTACGCATAGTGATTAACATTATACAATTCTAATTGAACGGTTCGTGGCGTTTAGGACTGGTCATATTAAAATATAGTGTTAAATTGACTTTTATTAGTGGTGTGGCAACTGGGGCATTTGCCCCAGTCTAGTATTTATATCAACCTTAAGTCAGCACATTTACCCCCCCCCACAACCACCCTTAAAGGTGAATGGCACTATATGCTATGAGAATCTGAGTGGAAAATTTTGAGTCGGATAAGCAGTGAAAAGTTGCCCTAGTCTAATAAAAACTGAAATGACGTCACTGGCAATTAGCACACAATATAAATATGGTTATGGTTAATATGGTCTTGTTATCATCTGAAACGACGAATATTGAAATACGTTTTCATTTATTCACGATGTTCATAATAATATAATATACGATTCGCTCGGTCTTTATGTTCACGCTATAATGTGTACTTCCGTCACTTTGTGAAATCAGTTCATCATTACACCATAATTATAATATATAAGCGAATATTAGTCAACTGCAGTGGCGTACTCATGGGTACGGTTCTATGGTTCTGACCACCCCTGAAATTTCTTTTTTCTACAAAAAAATTTTATTTACCACCATTTCGATACATACAGATCAATTGTTGGTAATTTTTAGTAGATGTAAAATATATTGTTGAATATGACAAAGACGTCGATCATCATATTATCGGTTTTTTTTTGGCTGATTTAGAACATTTCTAAACGTCTGCCCTAATCGATGGTGTATCATCGTCCATCAATTATTACCACGTTTATTACTGCCCGACGAGGCTCTATAGATGACCAGGTTAAACACTGTAAATGTAGACTAAATTTGAGATTAACTATAATTTGTTATATAAAAACTGTTTAGAAAAAAATAACCAAAATTATTTACTAGGTAAAACCCTAATCAAACTAAAATCCTGCTTACGGCACTGTTAGTCGACCAATTACCATTTGACTATCATGTGACCTTAGTGTAACTCCTTAAAAATAAATAAGTAATTATTACACATTTTAAACATTGCTTTTGTATCGTATCCATATAAACTGCAGTTAATCGTGATGGGAAACATCAATATAATATATATAGTCACTTACCTATTATACGTATTACATATCAAAATGAACATCTAAAATGAATGTGTATGCGCTTTCAAAGCGAAAATATAAACTTTGTATGTTTTTTTAAAAAAAAATTATAAAAATGAATAACATCAGTGGAATTCTTTGTTATTTTCGTATGATAACATTTTGTTTAACTAAACCGTATAAATGTGTTTTGTAACTTGAATAGGAAAAATGTGTATTTATTTATCCTCGGAAAAAGAAAAAAAACTGTCATGAACTTTTTTTCCACCGTTTTCCACATATCTGAAAGCGAATGACAAAGTCATATACGTAGGTATACGAGTCTTATAATAATTGCATCAATGCACGTTTCGGTTTTCTTTTCTTTTTATTTTTTTCAATTTCCTCAGTCACCCTTTTGAAGGAATATAATATTTCCCCCAAAAACACTTAATGATAATTCTGTTATTTAGACATTTTGTACCTACATAACGATGAGATGGAAGACAGAGTTGTAAAATCGATTTAAGTATGAACATTGAACATGAATAAGTATTTGCTATACAGAGTAATATTTATTTTTTTATCAATAAACAGTCATTTCATCAGAAGGTGAGACTTATATATGACTTATAAATACTTATTATAACTGCTACATAAAAATCGATAAACAAAATATTAAGATCAAAATTCTACTTAAAGATATAAAACCAAAAATTATATTTTCATTTTAAATGTAAAAAACAAATATAAATGTATACATATATGTATATAAAAAAAATGGTTTGTTATAATGACTTAAAATTATGCAAAAACGAAAATGTACCTATTAAAAAAACCCATTTGTTATCCGATAAAATGAATTTTCAGTGATAAAACAATCACTTTCTAATGTTTATATACATACCATATTATAATGCACAAACGGCTATACCAGGGTTTTTTTTAATAATTTTTTCTGACTGCACAAACTTGTTCCCACTCTTGGGTTATATTAGGGAATTTGTTTATGCAGACCAAACCCTACGGACTGTTATCCTTTGAACTATCAGGTATGGCTCCAAAGGGGCCCTAGCCCCCCTCCCCCCAAAGCTATATTTCTAAAAAATTTTATAATGTTAAAAACAAAATTACAAAAAAAAATCATCGACATTATCTGAAAATTATGACTAATCATGTCTCTGGAGTTGTCCCTGTGAACTGTGCCAGCTATACTACCTAGTACCTACTAACCTACTGTCTACTGTATACTGTACTATCTACATTTTTTACTTTCGTAAGACTGCATATAGGTACTCAGAAACAATATGTAAAAACATAAAAATCCCGACTCTCTCATGATATACCAAATAAATCATTTTATACTAATGCACTATTTTTATTGTAAATTTGCAAATAATAATTTAAATTTTGTTTGTAAATATAAGTAATAATACTTACTAAGTAATATTTACTCGGAATAGGTAATTTGTAATAATAATTGTTTATAAAAATAAAAACAATCAATTGACTAGGTAGGTACCTAACTATCGTACATATAATTAAATGAGAAAATAGGGCATTTGATGTCAAAACGGAGCTAGTATTCTAGAAAAGAGTTTCGTCAAAAATTCATAGATTATCTAGATCCAATAAACTACAACTTAATGTCAGTAAATATAAAAAGGAACATATTCTATACAGAATGGAGTCGAATAACTATATAGAAATGAAAAAAAAATTCAGATTTGGTTATTTCCAATAGGCAATTGAATAAATAATAAGTAATAAATATATTTAACTGTTGTAATTTTAATATTAGTTATCATTTTATATAACACTCTACCACCACCACAAGCATGTGCTTAAAGGTGGTAGATATTTTTTTGTTTAAAAAAAAAAAATTGAAAAAAAAAAACAGTATAATAAGGAATAATATAAACAATTTTTAATTTTAATAGAAACATTTTTTTTTTTTTTTTTTGAAGTTTACTCAATTGTTGTTTTATAATATACGATAAAATATATCAATATGACCCTGACATTCTTTCTTTGCACTGCACAGAGTAACAATTTACATTGTAAAATTACTTTTCTCACTGCACAAAATGTGTCTCACTGCACACTAAAAAAAACCCTGGCCTATACCTATGATTCCTATGATATGCGTTGTACATCTCAGTACCTATTCCGTGTGGACATCAAAGATGCTGTACTTTAAATGTATGCTTACTGTAATAATTTAATTTTACATTCAAACTTCAATGGCCGATATCGTGGGCACACCGGAGGGGTGCTGCAAAAGAAGTTATCGCTTCAGTCAAAGAGAGTCATTGCGATAAGTGCTGGTAATCCACACGGTGCAGGCGGGTGGCACGCATAATATGAACGAAATGTACATATTTACAGCAAATAATATAACGTCTGTATGCGTATTACGCATGACGAGACGAGCCGCATACGACTTGAGAGGGAAAATGTAGTTCCGGCGAGGAAATGAACAAAACAGTTGGCTGGTGCGCAATATTACTTCGATTTCCAACACGCGCACACTAGGTCACGGTTGGCTGTCAGTATGTCGACTTCTGACAATAATTTCGGTATTTCCGGGGCATGGCGATATGATATTATTTTCCATAATTTAACGGACGTGATCCCCCGTAATCCGATCGTATAATCATGTTGGTCTGGAAGGGTTATTTTTTTTATTTCGTTTACACCAGTAAATATTGAATCGATTTCACAGTTTTTCCTTTTCGGTTTCATAATTTTTTTTTTTCATAATACGACTACAGATGTACCTAAATTGTCTTACCATCTCATGTTAAATAATATATTGTTGCATTGTTGGTTTTCACATCACAATAATATAATATCATATAGGTATGAGTTATATCAGGGAATACTATGAATGTATATGAACGAACATTTATGAATTTAAACATTCATCCATCATTTAATCATACCTACGCAATCATGCGCATGGACATTTTAATTAAAGGTAACCATGTATAATAATTGAAGAAGGCATGTACAATAAAATTCGTATTTCAAGCCACTATGGTTTCATATCACCAGGTATATTCTTGTAAAATCGTTTAAAAATATTTCATCTCTAGAGTCCTGGAAATTATCAACTTTTATTTATGTCCAAAAATGTAAATGAGTTTACATTAAAATAATTGTGCTGAGTGTTTTGTCTCGCGTACTCGTGTGAAAAGTATAGTGCCTATGCGCTTTTTGATATCAAAACGAACTCTCAGAGTTGTCATGAGCCTTATGCTCACAACAGTGTGATGACCATTTTTAATTAACAATTGTATGTTTTTTAAGTAAAACATTGAAAATTCTAAAAGCTTAGTATGAAAGTAATTGATTTTATAACAATTCTTTAGAAACATTTTAATTTATATTTATTATATAAAAAGCTAACTCCAAGACATGATTTGTTTATGTATTAAACTTGTCATGTCTATAGAACATTATCTGTGTGCAAGTCAAAAGTCATAACACTGGGACCATGGAAATATATTATTTTTTTCAACATTTACATTATTATAATATGTTAGAGTTTATACAATTTGTAAGTAAACTAAAAATAAGGTTATAGGAGAAGAATGAAAAACAAAACACATGGGTAACAGATAAAAGAAGCTAATTTTTCATGACTGTGAATTAAAGATAAAAAAAACAACTATACAGCATAGGTAACACTTTATTTAGTGTATAATAATTCGTTCAAGAGAAATGTGTCACATGAAAAAAATATATTTAACAATATTATAAGAATTTAATTCCATCGAATATTTAATATACCGAATCGTTTAATATTTTACAAATAAGCATTAATGACTGAAAACATTATGAAAAAATTGTGTATCTATTATTAGGTACTGGAACTAAATTATTTAAAATAATAGCTTTTGAAAAGACTAATGTAGACACCATTCTAAGATTTAAAAATGTAATACAAGATTTTTCATAAGCTTGTCAACCTTTATCAAAAAAAAATGTCTACCAGAAAGTGAAATTAAATTTTTATGAGCATTTTAAATTCATATTTTTACAACATTTGTTATTCACTCGATTTCTCATGTAACGATTTTATTATTTTGATATAATTCAAAAACTAATGACTCAAGATACATGCAAATTTCACTGAATGTTTATTTTATTAATTCTTATACTTGATAAAATTTTCAAAATATTTTGACGCTTTTTGAGCTGTTTACGGGCATTGTTAGTTTTTAATATTTTAATTTTTTTTTTCTATGAATATCAATATTAGCATTTCCTACACACCATACAATTTTGAAAATATTTTGACTCTTTTTGAGCCGTTTTCGGACATTTTCAGTTTTCAATTTTTTTAGTTTTTTTCTATAAATATCAATAAAGTTTTATCTGTTGGGCCAAAAAGTGTAAAAATGTAATACAAGGCTCCTGATATATTGTTACAATATCAGTTGAGAAATATTAAAAATTCGTAGGCACAAATTTTTTTTATAATTAATTAAAGATCGAATTTTGACAAAATTTATCAATTTAAAATTGAATAATTATTTTGTAGTTAAAAATTTATAAAATGTTCAACTTTTATATCTAAATGTCGAAAACGAGATTCCATGTAAGTAGTCAATTCTGTTACCAAAAAATCTAAAAAATACACAATTACAGTTTATTTTTATAGTCATTTTAAGTTCAAATTTGGACGAAATTACATAATATTAAAAAACCTAGAATAACTATTTTATTTATTTTGTTGTGATTGCATAATATTATTCGTGAGTACTTGAAACTTCTAAAGTGTACTATTATATATCTCTGATAGTATCAGGGTTTGTTATTGATGTATAACGCGTTATAAATACCTAATGGATTTTGTGATAATATGATTAATTTGGAATTTATTATAGGTACCTATTATAGGTCAATATTTTTTAAAATACCATAGATAGGTATGTATCTTCTTTATATATAAAAAAGGAGACAAAAAATTAGAAATAGCATCAGTTGAGAACGGCTTGGCCGATTTTGCTCAAATTTTTTTTAAATGATAGAGAATGTCGGTGAGCTGGTTTATAGCATAAATTATGGACCTAATTCATGTTAGTTAGAGATTTAGAGACAAAAACTGAGTTACACGGATGGCGCCCTCTAGCGGATAAAATAAAAATAAAAATATAAAATAAATAATAATAAAAATCGAAAAAAAAATATATTTTTATATTCTGGTTGATATACATTTTTTATTATAGACACTTATAAGTTATAACTTTAGAGTAAACAAATATAATAGTTGGCACATTATTCATTTTACTTTGAAACATTATCGTTTTATGTTTTCTATGAACTTTTTCAATCAAAAACGACTATTGTTTTTTGGAGAGAATTTTTATGCTTGAATCATGCCTCCTATGAGAAGAACAAACATTGGACGGCGTACACGTAATGCAAGACACATTAATAGTCACATTTTAAAATAATATAATATCTTTTTATTTATTTTATCCAATTAAATAGATAACAATACAACTAAATAACAAACTTTGAATATAAACAAATGAAAAACAATCTTAAAAAACAATATTTTTTTATTAAAATTAAAAATAAAGAAAAACTTATGTACCTAATTTTATTGAATCAGTCTTTGATTTACAAATTATAAGCATATGATATGTGTTTACATAAGAGGATGAATAATGTACAACAAAACTATTTTTGTCAAAAATGTAACTTGGAACCTTTTCAACAAACACCATTCAAATATACGTCATTGAGATAGCACATCTATATATATAAAACTTAAATCAAGCAAAAGAGGAAATCTTTGTTACGGTTTGGCTTCGAAACTTCTTATCCAATTGTCATGCATTTTTTTTAATGAAAGAGGATATCACGGAGCAGGTTTTAGGCATAAATAAAGTCCGATAATGTTAGTCAATAATTAGTTATCTATATATATAAAGATGGAGAGTGAAAAATGTCGTTACCTCATCAATCGAGAACGGCTGGTCCGATTTGGCTCAATTTTTTTATAAGATGTTCGTAATTACCAGGAGAAGGTTTTTACGAAAGAAAATTTTAAGAAAATCCATCGGAAAATTAGGAAATCTGGATGTAAAGAATACAACAGTAGAGCAAAACAGTGTATATATATTGGTTGCTATTGGTTAATCGGGCATATTTGTTGATTTGTATTATTTTTTATAAATATATAATATATATACATATAAATGAATGTTTATGTATTGAATAAACCTCTGGGAAGAAGACAGGCTATTTTAAAATGGTTAAATTTGGTTTTTTTATTCATCTGATATTAGTACGGTTAGGTTAGGTTAGGATTTTGTATTAATAGATTATATTAATCCATTATAGGTGGAACACGACAAATTTGCTATAACTTTAATACATAAGAGTTAAATCATACAGTTACGTACAAACAGCACGGGGTCCGCGATCTACCGCAGGTAGATTGCCTACCTGATAATATACTGCTGCAAATTAGAATTTTTATTCCGGCCAACGAAAAAGTTAAGATACATTTTGAACACCATACACCGAATATTATAAATAACGAATTGAACACAGTTTGAGGCATATAGAGTTGGTACATTGAACGGGAACGAAGTGCACGGGAATCAGCTATAGTAGTATATAATATGTCTTAAACATAGACTAACATACCGTCTCCACTCAGAATCGTTTTCTTATACAGTGATATTATATCATTGAATTCAAATTTAATACCATCCGTTATACAGTGACCTACTTGTAACCTACTGTACATAAGATCACTCTTTTATCCTTATAAATAATAATGCTGTGACCTTAATTTTTTATAAATCTAACAAAACATTTCTAACTATTATATACCCGAGTAGCTAAATCCTTCCTGCTTTACAAGATGTGCTTGTTTATCTTAAATGTAATTTGATGAATCTAACTTATAAAAAGCAAAAATAAATTCACACTTAGAGACTCTTATCATAATATTTGATGCATGGTTTTTGCTATAGTTTTACCTATCAAAAATTATTAAAATGTTTGTATGAAAACATATTTTGCTCATAAAATCGGTCTCTTAGACGAAGACAAAATAAGTACTCTAAAACGAGTTTGTTATTTTTAAACGGCATGTTTATTTTTATGTATCTAAAAAAAGCTTTTATCTAGAAGAAATCTAAACATAGAAAAGTTTATTTTTAAAACATGTATGTTAAGTCTTCACAATTGTATAACATGATGTAGGGATAAACGAAATATTATTAATATCGAAATGCTGCTTATTAATTGTAATAGTTGAAATAAAAATAAATGTTGTGTTGTATTTTAGATTTATTCTTTAATATAATATGAATGATGAATACTAAGTTTATATTATAGATTTACTATATGTATGTTGTACATAACAAAATAATAATATGATCTCTTATAAGCGTGTACGATTCAACTAATTAATTAGTGTAATACTTAAAAGTTAAGATTAATTGGTAAATTAAAATGAATGAAAAATTAAAATTCTATATGCAATAAGTAATAACTTACCAAACTAAATGTTTGTATATTTATTTGAACATAAATTCATGTTCACTAACATGAATCTATATATATAAAAATGAATGTATGTCTGTGTGTCTGTGTGTCCATGTTACCATGGTTACCAAGGTTGCCATGGTTACTAAGGTTACCAAGATTTCATATCAATCTATATATATAAAAATGAATGTATGTCAGTGTGTGTGTGTGTGTGTGTGTGTGTGGGTCCATATTACCATGGCAACCATATCTGTATATAAAAAACAGTAAGCTGATTGACTGCTATCAACGCACAGCTCAAACCATTGGACGGATCTGGCTGAAATTTGGCATACAGATAGCTATTATAATATAGACGTGCGCTAAGAAAGGATTTGCCAAAATTCGCATTTTAAATAGGTGCTGAAACAGGGACATTGAGATTCACGATAGAAATTGGAAATTTTATTTTTATTTATTTATAGTTGCCATTGGTTACAGTCTACATTAGAAATTAGCATTTATTTATTGGTTGCCATTGGTTATTCGGGCAGATCAGGTACAAGCTTGCATCAAATCGAATTATTGAACAATGCTTACCAGGGTGGCAGAGTTGCACTTACCGCAGAAAATTACACCCAAAAGGAGTTCAACAATCATAATTTTTTTAAGAGTTGCGATTTTTTACGAGCAACCAAATTTATTATATTAATCCACAGTATTACATCAAAATAAACTTGGTATAACTTTGATACTTTAGAGTTAAATCATACACTTCCGTACAAACAGCACGGGGTCCGCGATCTACCGCAGGTAGATTGCCTACCTGATAATGTACTGCTGCGATTCAGAATTTTTATTCAGGGCAACGGGAAAGATAAGATAAATTTTGAACACATACACCGAATATTGAATAATGAATTGAACAAAGTTTGAGTAGGTAGTATTGAGTTGATCCATTTAACGGGCGACGAAGTGCACGGGATCAGCTAGTTATATATAAAGTAGAAATGTAGAATTAAAACAAATCTAGAGATGTCTGGAAGCCGTGGGAGGAGGTTGATGCACCCCAAGTAATAATTTCGTACTTGCAACGCAGTTCTTATATCTTTGGTTTAGCTCCTTTATTTAATTTTTCCCAAGTCAAGCACTGATCTACGGGACAATTTAAACGATTAAAATTTCACATTATAAAAATGGCGTACTCGATTTACTTAGATGTGTTTAATGTACTTTCAAAATTCGGTTATCTATGCAACATACTGAAATTCCTGTAGTAATTTTTTTTTTCCTTTCTATTTATTTTTTTTGTTAACACCAATTTTTAGCAATCCACAATCTGGATATATTATACGACGGCTTTGTCCTTCGTATTTATTATCTTCCATTTCTCGAGGGTATATATGCTCGCGAAATAACTCTTCTCTGCCGTATTAAATCACTGTAATTTGATTCCGATGTAAAGAATTTATTCATTCCAGTCACAGGTCTGTGGACATTAAAAAAAAAAAATAAATAAATAAATAAATTCCACATGCATTACATTGTTAATGCCAACATTATTTTTTTAATGTTATCGTTTTTACACGAAATTGAAGGGAGACAATTTCTTTTTTATTCAATGTATATATATATATATATATATACTTAAGGATCAGCACGCCTGTGGAATTAGATAATGCATGTATCATAGCATGCGCATTATGTACGGTTTAACCACGAAAGCTGGTTTATGGCGGAATAACGAAACTTCTCTGCATTTCGCAGCTGTGTATTATCATTCATCGCACGTTTCGTGCTTGTATACAAGTATTTCTAGCTATTTCCTACACATTAAAAAAAACCACCCAGTCTCAGTACGGTGATATATTTTAAAACAACGCGTTGTATAATAAACACTTGTACGTCATATTATACGAAAATAGTCGATAATATTTTTTTGAGAATATTTCGTTGTTTAACAATATAACACAATTCTATTAACCAACTAAAACTTATTTGCTATCTTACAATCTGAAACGAAGTAATTATTTATTTTAGCGAGGATTCGTTACCAGCAGTTTTCTTGATGAAAACTGTCTTCTGTCCATCGTATCGATAAATCTGGTAGTGCGATAAAAAATATGAAAACATATTATTTGAATATCCAATAAATTTCACTTCAAGACGATTTTTGGTCGTGTGACATTTCAAATATCGACCCTTATCTTGACTTTATATTTGAATTTAAAATGTAAACATTTCACAAATCTTAAACAATGATTACACAGAATTGACAAAAAATATTGAAAGAGTGGTATATGATCTGATCAATCAAGTTAGCTCCATAAAGAATATTATTTAATTATATTTTCAGATTACTACCTAGTACGATGGACAAAAAGTACATGTTTTTTAGTGAAAAATTATACTCGTCGACCACAGATTGATGACATGACGTGCATTGTATACGTGCACGAGTAGTATACCCCACAACTTTTTTACATTATAATGTATACATTCACATGACTCAAACTAGGCTACCCATGCCTATTGGAGAAAGGAAAATATTATTTGTGAAACGTATATTTTGTGCATGAACTGGGTAATTTGGACATTATCTACCTTTGAGTGGATAACTCAAGAGAGAGCAAACATTTTTTCGATTGCGTCTATTAGAGATACTCAATTCTATGAACTCGATAATAAAAATAACACTATCCTTCAATTGTATTCAAGAAATCAATATTCTGTAAGTTCTGAACCATTCATAGATATTTTAGAAGTGTCGGCTACAAAAAAATCATTGGTCGAGGTTTTAAAAATTGTTTGTGTAAAAGTGCAAAGTTTATAAAATACCTAAATGCAAATATAGATCTGGTGGGATATTTTTCAACTGTTCCAATAAATAACTGTACCTAAGTATTTAATTTTTCAAATGTTTTTATATATATATAATAATAAATTAATAATACCTAAATTGCTATTTTTTTTTTCGGATTAATATGATTTGTTTTTTTTTTTACTTCATACTTTATCTACAGCACACTGGATAATGTATAAATTTATTATATTGTTCATATGAATAAGGTGTACATTAACCGAGTAATATATACACTGTCCATTTTTGTACTCTACCCGAAGCATATTATATAATATTTATTATATTTATATTATATTATATTTATATATATTATATATTGGCGTTAATCTTGAACAGTTATTGTACTCCCACAATAAACAAACATAATATTACTGGTTGTACGTACAAATAATAACATTTTGAATAATAGGTTACAACTGATGGTAGGTAAACAAAATCCTTCAAGCTGCACGCAGTTCTTGTTTAATAATATAATAACGATATTATTGACTTTTTATAAATTGAATTTTGTACTGTATAGTGTTTTTTTTTTTTTTTACTATTTTATGTCCTTTGACCTTATGACATTATAAATAGAACGTCGATTTTTTGTGAAAATAAAAACTTTTACACGGTAAAGGAGAACATTAGTTTCTTTAAAAGTTCAAGTCATAATATTTACCACTGCACCAGTTTAATCATGCATTAGCAAGGAATCGACTATACATGGCAGTTATGGCTGTGCAGTATAAATCCATCATGGCTGCTTACCGCAGACTTAATGATCGCTGTGGTGTTAATTTTCCTCGAGGTGTGCGTTTGAGGTATTTTCGTTGTGTTTTACAGATATACATAAACAACAATTTGATTAATAATTCATCATCAATAATATATACTGACCGACTTCTTTGTTTAGTTATTCAACAACAGTCCCGCACAAATAATAATATACAATATTTTCTTTAGCTCATTTTTTTTTCATTAGCGAAAATTGTGTGCAAAAGAATTTATTACAAAACTTTTTTTGTAACCTTATCACGCAGTAATATCGTCAGTAATCGAGTTTTAAATGATTATTAATTATATACACTTCTAACTTGTCATTCATCATTAAATAATAAAAAATTTTCTCACGAACTGCATCCGCATAACAGATATCCATAGTAATATTACATTAGTTATACATTACTATTATCATTATTATTTGTTTAGATATTACAGACTTGAGTACTCGTTTCGTCGAATCAATTTGAACTTTCTAGTACAGCCTAAATTTACACGGGTGTTCCTCGAGGTAGAGTTCTATCCTCTTTACTATATTAATAATATCTATACTTCTGATCAACCCAATGGTGTGTGGTAATAAACACGCTGGTTGCTGACTATGTAGATTACAAAGCTATAATTTCCATAAATCCCGACCCCATTATCGCTTCTCAACAACCTTAAAATCACCTTTTCTCATGGAAGATGAGTACCTACACAAAACGGAGGCTAAAAATAAATAAATCTAAATCCATGCATACTACATTTATCCTCAGACTTGGGCCCTGCCTTTCTATCTCCATCTACGTCACACAAATTCTAATCTCACAAATAGTTTAATATCTCTATTCAACCCTAGACCATAGAAGAGTAACCTGGGTTCAGCAGATTATTATATTCAAACAATTTGATCAAAAATATGCTTGATGATTCCTACTAAAAAATTTAATTAATAATGATTAACATCAACACTAAACTGCTCATCTATAAATCTGAAATTAAACCAGTCTGGAAGTATCCAGATTAGGGGAAATTAATACAATAAAACTTAATAAAATTCAAATGTTTCGAAATATAGCATTCAGAAAATTTAATACCACCCCCCCTCCACATACATTTCAAACAACTCTATATATTCCAACCAGAAATTAAAATTAGTCCAAGAAGAAGCTGAAATACATTACTGATGTTCCACAGACCTATAACAATAATCCATTTATCTCACAGTCCCTTCTTGCGTCCTTAGAAACCCATTCAGACGTCTCAAACGAAAATTGTGTCGTGATTTTCTTGCCTCCCCTCCCCCTCTCAAATTTGAACCAGCCTAGACTCACCGCTATACTCTGTTCAAAATGAGATCAGTACCTCGCTGCGACCAGTTTTCGTTTCACGACGGTCAGACTTTGTCCTCAACCGGCAACCGGGCATGGTAGAAACCTACCGGTGCCCAAATAGAAATTTTGCCAAATAGGCGTCAAAACTACGCTATATGAAAAAAAAAAGGAGAAAAGGACGCGGTACCCACTACGGCGGCAAGAGAGTTGTATCGTGTGAAGAAACCCATGCGCACAACTTGGCACATGAAAAAATTGTCTCATGTTTTTTTTTAATATTCTTCAATAAAATACAATTTTAAGAATCCTCAAGGTCCCACGATAGCTAAAATTGTTTCCTTTTGCCATTAAATTAGTGTGAATTAGATGTGAGCGACAAATTCATAGGTGGAAAAAAATAACAGTTATGTTGTAGGTTAGGTAGGTACCTATAATACAAATTATCTTTACTTGTGTTTATATTTATATGTTATATTACGGTAATAATAATGAGAAGTCTTTACTTTTACTATATCAAAGTGCATTCTATTATTTAGGTACCTAAATATTCAAAAATACTTATGCACACTTTTGTAATTTTTTCAAACAAGTTCGAGTCACTAACCTTGTGTAATCAATATCAGAATATACGAATTGCCATTATGCAGGTATATTTTCTTCTTTTTTTTTCTTTATACATTCATCTCCTTATGTGTGTACGGCGTACGCCCATGGGATCCATCGATGTCACTAAACCTTCAACATCTCAAACAATAATATTATTAACCAATAATCTCACTTCGTGTATAGTATATTATGTTAGCTGTTATTACGCGTGGTACATTTATTCTTCTTTCATTCAGTGTAACACTTCCAAACGGCTTCCGAACACTTCCAAATCGATCGCAATCTTAAGTGTTTACCTATAATAAATCGCCTCGAGTTTCATGATTTACATTGCAACTAGTTTTATAGTATAAACGACAGCCGTGCCAAAAGAAACCGCAGTATTGATATATTATTGTGCCTTTACCTTTATCCTGTAACCATACATCTTTTCCCCGCAAATTGTAATTTCTTCCCCGTTTAACGCCTGCTGTACATTTTTATGTATACTTTACACGGCAAACCTTTTGACGCACTACATTTACTTCTTATCCATTTTAACAATAGCCATCGTAAATGCATTTCGATTTCGGGTACAACAGCCACCACGCCCATCAGATATCACTATATCAGCGTTAAAGGTTCAGTATTAGCTGCAGGTCTCTAAAAACAATTTCGTCGATTTCCAAAGCCCTCACCGTATTATCCACACACAATAAATACATATTATACAACATGAAGTATAAAATATTATATTATATATGTCTGCATCCACTACACGTTGCGCGTGTAATAATATATTATTTAACTATAAATATCAGCATAGTACGTTATAGTTGCAGCTGTAGAATCTTTTCAAATTCATAATTCACTTTTGAAATTGCAAAACCCAAACTCATTTCAATAGATTGTTTTCAACACGGTCTTTACAATGTGTTTGCATTTTAATCGCTACGAGTGAATGTGGACAAATTATTTGTTTACAATGCGTTTTCAAATAACTACGAGAGAACGTTTTTAACTGGTTGGATATACCTATAAAGACAAAATGCGTAGTTGCATTAATTAAAGCATACCTATACATTTATGTTCCATTTGTGTTCAACATGGCTTTTATAGATTGTTTGCATAATATGTAAATATACCTGCCATGAACAAAACTTAATAAAACGTGTATCGAATTCTTCGTCTTAATGGTCAATGCGCGTTTCCTAATAATTATTAAATACTACCATTCATAAACAACTTCGTGAAATCACCAACTCGTCTTAATGCATTTATTTGTATAATTTTAAGTAATGAATTCAAAGGAACAAAATCCAACTTCCCTAAAGTAGTTTTCTGGGTAATGAAAAAGCATGGTCTTAATAAAATCAATACAAAATTAATTTTAATTTTAACGAACTAAAATACAGAGCTAATTACTATTTCAGATAAAGAGATAGAATATAGGATACGGAGATCTAGAGTCATAGGTGCACCATAATATTATAGCATATGGCATTTGTACATTGTGATTAAATTTTTCCTCACCCATTCTCAACAAGTGTCGCCTAGGGTGGAGTAGAATTTTTTCTAGTTTTTCATACTTCGATATGATATTGTGCATATTTATAGTAAATTAAAAATGAGGGACATTAATCACCAGTGCATTATGCACATTTGTTACATAATTAAAAGTTTTTTTCTTTTAATGTATATTTTTCAGGGCTTAAAACCGTTCCCAATAAAGTCGGTAATCGACTTTATTAATTTAATTATTAATTTAATCGACACATTTTTGAAAACCGTTAACCGGTTATCGTTTAATTTTAATATTTTGGTAACCGCTGTAACCGTTTCTTTAGATATTTCAAGCACTATGATAACCGTTAATCGTTTAAAAACCGTTGATAAGGTATTTTGGTAGTCGGTTACTGGTTAAAACCGGTTTTTAAAAATCATTTTTTTCAATTTTTTAATCATATTTAAAAAAAAGTTTATTTAGGCCATTCGTGGGTTGATAACATAACTATTATTATTATTACAAAACCAAAAACTTAATATGCTTTAATTTGCCAATGTATAAAACTATAAAATATAAATATTGTGACAGACGACAGTATTAAAATATCGTAAATACTAAATAGTACTAAATATTAAATAGACTAAGGGCCGATTTCACCAACACAGTTAATTACGGTTAACGCTTAATCGGCTGATAACAGATATTTAACCGGCCAAATTCGGCCGATTAAAACTGCGGTTAACGTTAATCGTGATTAACTGTGTTGGTGAAATCGGCCCTAAGCCCCTATTCCACAAACTATTTCGTAATAGGAATCAGAGAGCGAGGACGACGACAATATTTATGAGGGTATTTATAATAAATAGTTATACACTTATACCTATATATATATGTGTGATATTCACAACAGATAATCAATATTCGACGGCAATTATTTGGGGGAAAAAATTTTAAAATAGCCGGAAAATTAAATTCAACTATAATGTAATCATGACATAATTCAAATATTAAATTCCACGAAAAAACCGTTAATTTTTTGGTCGGGAGTAGGTTTTGGTTATAAAACCGGGATTGAAAATACGAGGTAACCTCTTTGATGTTAATATTTAGATATTTACCTTGATTACCGATAACCAATAACCGCTTCCAGCATTCCAAAACTAAAAGCGGTTATTGGTTTTCGGTTCTCAAATTTAATGCTTTTAAAGGTTTTCGTTACAAACCGGTTACCGGTTTTAAGCCCTGAATTATTTTTAATATTTAATTTGAGTAAACGC